>NW_017547284.1:1144076-1182434 GCF_001854935.1 Bemisia tabaci
CAATCTTATACGAGGCGGATGGATTATGGAATTAATTATGGATGGAGGGAGATGGACGAAATATGAAAACACAAAGGAGTAAGCGAGACGCGAGAAGCAAATACGGGAGAGTAGTGTCATCTGAATCTGAATCGCGGCTATGTACCTACAGAAAATGAACATTGATCTTATTAAGCCAGAAGAGAGCCAAAGACGCCAAAACTCATGAACCAATTAGAGAAGGGCAAAAGGATGGCAATACTCTCCAGTACCTACGTCAAAGACACATAACCTAGATGTAGGCGAATTCTACTAAGGTCTCCGAATAAGGTTATCACCGGTGGAAAAGTTTTCGGAAAACAGAACGCGAATCTTGAACTTTCAGAAGTAATTATAGGATAACTATAAACCGCATAGCAAAGAGAGTTTTAGGACTGTTATTTATTTCTTACGCTAATTTGCATTTAATCGTATTCACAGAGGCATAATGAGGTGATCAAAAAAAAAAAAAGTAAAAATGGCGTTTCGTGCATCGATGAGTTGGTGCGCCATTTGATCGCTTGAGCGCCCTACTATACTAGAGCTCTAGTGGCAAATCGAAATCAAAAAGCGCCGCCTATCGGCTGAGCGCTTAAAAACTTCACAGATCCATATGACCTCAACTTCGGATCCCATGCACGAAGTTTTTTTCTCCGTGTAGGAAACATAGTCCTTTAGTATGTATTGACTGTTCACAATATAATCTTTAGAACACGATAGAAAGATTTTAGTCAAAATCTAAAAATCCGATTTTTCGACGCAACCCAGTAAAAGTTGCTCTACTGAAAATTAGAATACATTTTGATATAAAAAACTACTATCTCTAGCACTCTAGCTCACTGTGAAATAAACGTGTATGTCATTAGTTTCCGTTTTGAATATAGGTAATTTTATGAGCGAGTCCGATATAGAAGTTCCATGCAGCAAAAGAAACTCCAATTTATCCTTCAAAGACTATGGTCCTACTGAAAGAAGACTATGGTCCTACTGAAAGAAAGTTCGCTTTTATGAGTTGAACGTTCAGTGTTCCATACCACCCCAATTATTCGGTTAGTCAAATCAAAATTTTGGTTTGTGTAGCCGAAATTTGGCGGTAAAGTGAATTATTATACAAGTGAAGTTTGTTCTTATGAACCATGCGTTCGGTGTAACAAACCGAATCATAGTTTGGGTGATATGGAATGCTGAAAGTACAGTGAAAAAAAAAGTTTGGTCCTATGAACCGAACATTCGGTTTTGCATATCATCCCAACTATTCGGTTTGTCAAACTGAACTTTCGGCTCGTGTAACCGAGCATTCGGTTCATATGCATGACCGATTTTATTCATCATAGTTCACTTTCCCATTGAAGTTCGGTTTGACAAGCCAAAAATTTGGTTTGACAAACTGAATTAGTTGGGATGATATGGAACATTGAACTTTGGTTTATGCGACTGAACTTTTTTTTCAGTGCACGGTACCTTTATGGCTGAGCTTTCATTAGTGGCATTTTACCGTGAACGGTCACTTTGTTAAAAACATTGGTACCGCCCCTCGCATTCCGCGTGCAACGAAGCAAGCCATCGCTAAGTTCTATCAACCCGTCCAATTTTTACGTATTACAGTTCTATTGTGTCTACTTGCTTTTTCATCGGCTTTGTCCCGGCGTATATTTGAATCGGAAAAGAAATATAAAACTGGAACGGTCATAGACAATCAATTCCTTTTGGAATGCAAATCAATTTGACGAGAAATCAAGAATTTGCAAATAATACGCCGATGCTGAAACCGTCGCAATAAGCGGAGAAAAAAGAACGGTGAAAGGGAAAAAATCAAGCCAGTTCAACTGAGAGAATTCAGCGAGATCCAGCTGAAAGGTATTTCCCCTGCAAAGTCCCTTGGAAATGTACCTCCCTTTGTTTATTTTAGCGACTATTAAGGACAGAAAAATCCTCTGAAAATACAGATCAATGAAATGCTGAGAGGACAGTGGTGCGCGATTGTTTTGTATGGCTCCAACAGCTAAACACAAACAGCATGTTAGATGGTTCTTTTGATGTCCACGTTCTGTCAAATTGACCTTTAATTAGGTAGGGGAACCTGGTTTCGTGGCAACGAAAAGATTTTGAGAATAAATCATCAGAGTGGTTCAATTAGCAGTTTGGTCAATAAAGGGCATGCAATTTTATTCAATCAGGCCATTGCGTGGTCTTGAAATGACAAATTAGATTTTTAAATAAATACCTCCGCGTAATTTACTGTCTTTAAACTGTAAACTTTAAAATGTTCAAGCTGAGTTGTGATGGTTTTAAATATTGGGTGCTTTTTGTTGCTCTGCGCTGTGATCTCAATAACTCAATTTTGCATTTCTATTGACTCTGTTGGCTGATTACGGAAACTGATAAACAAAGAAAACGAAGAGGAAATAGATCAATTTTTTGTGTGGAAGGGGGTAGTTGCAATAGGCAGAGGAGGTACCAGGCCACGTACCTCGTACGCAGTGTTTAAAAATTTTCCCTCTCACTTTATTTTTTTGAAGGACTACAACTCAATATCAAACCTCAAAGTTTCCACAGAGTTTTCTTTTCACACAGAAAAAGAAAATCACGGAGGTTTTCAAGGTTTGATGTCAAGTAGTATTCCATTTAAAAAAAAAAAAGTGTGACCGGAAATGTGCACCGTCGCAAACCGAGATACTTGGACCAATAGATTCACCGTCGATGTTTCGTATAATCATGCATTATCAGCATCAACACAGTGCCTTTTAAAGAAACTAAGCACTCAAGTACTCAACAGAAATAGTTTTATCGTATCGAGAAAACCTCAACGGGAGAGACGAGACTTGGCAACGCTTCTTCCGCGTAATCCGGGAGTAAAATATATCTTTTTCAGCGTCCCCGTAATGCGCTCACATTTTTCATGCTAGGCACATCCTTAAAACTGTGATTTGAGGAGTGTTGAAAAAAATATTGCTAAACTAGAATCTCCTTGCCTGCAGGTCGAGAGGGGAAAGAGCGAATGCTCTCAAGATCCATTAAAAAGCCTCGGAGGCTTGAATAACGAGAAGCTTAATCCTATGCGGATTTTGTTTACGCGCCAGTAATTGCTGCATCAGTGTTGCTCTCGGATTTTTCACTTTTTCCACTGTTCTTGACTTTATCCGATGGTAGAAGCGAGGCAAGCTCTTGGTAGGGGCGGAAGGGTAATGAGCGAGTCGACATATTTTATTAACTCGTACAACCTCTTGTGGTAAGTAGCTTCGTTTCCACGGGTCATAGCAAGAGTAATCAGCCGCTTAAAAAATATTTGAGATTTTACTTTTAATCAAACTTGCGCAATGCCGAAGAAACCAGTCATATCTACATTCATAGAAACTCACCAAATCGTAGGTACCAAATTCGAATCCAGGAAAATAAGAGACTTGAAATTTTATTCATCCGTTACACTCAATGTTGAGGCCAATTGGACCGCGTTTAGCAGAAAGGAACCAGGCGACATCAGCTATTGCCAAAAAGTGGGCAATTGAATTTTTTACGAGAGATCGTTTGTGCGGATTTCCTTTAAAATGTTTAGGAATTTGCTTCGTACTATGGAGAAAATTCACCGAATTTTACACGAAAATCCGCATATCCGTTTTCATGTAGAAAAGTAAAGTGCCAAATTAAATTTGGTAATAGCGGATGTGGCTTGGTTCCTTTCTGTCTAACGCGGTCTAAATTGCCAAGATTTTAATACTCTGACATATTAAATGTGGGCAAGTTTACATTACGCTGTGGCGGCGCGAGGTGCTGTCAGCGCGCAATGCGCACTAACGCCTACAAACCTAAGGGGATACTTCACACATTGCGCAATGCGTGAAGTATCCCCTTAGGTTTGTAGGCGTTAGTGCGCGTTCCGCGCTGGCAGCACACGGCGCGATGGATGCGATGATTTTAAAACTGCCTGGTGTCGAAGATTTTGGTGACGCGACGCGGACTTATCTCAGATGACAAAAATCCGCGCAATCGTTTTCATGTAAAAATGAATTTTCCAATTAACTTTGGCAATAGCTGATGTGCTTAGTTCCTTTCTGTCAACGCAGTCCAATTGTATGTACTAAATTTGAATCTAGGAAAAGAGGTTTGAAATTTTATTGCTCCGTTACACTCAATGTTGAAACCAATCAGCGACTGTTTTCGTGAACGACATATTTTTTCTCGACTTCGATTATTTTAAATGAGAAAATTTAGAAGTCATTGAATTTAAATCACTGTTAACTCAATTCTTTTCATAATACAGCATAATATCGATATCTCAAGTTGAATGGGGGTTTTGGGAGTTTTGGATCTTTGAAATCTATGAACTCAGAATTTTGGCCAATATAAGTGCTATTGAAGGGCACTTTTGAATCCAGCAATAATAACCTTGATTAATGATCCTGAGGATGTTCTCCCCTCGCCCAAAGCAACCACCCGTTTTAACCAATAGATTTGCTCCATTTCCTCTTGGACTCCTTTTTCGATAGGTTTGTCTATTTATTTCAATAATCAGCCCATAGATTCGCTCCATCTCCTCTTCGACTCCTTTTTCGATAGCTTTGTCTATGAATTTCAACAATCAGCTCACTGTCAGTATAAGCTCCCAAGAACCCAATCTTGACACCAGAGAGAGACCGATCGACTGTTCGTTTTAATGACGTTCAGGAGACTCAAGATTTCAGTTTTGCTTGCACCGCATAACTCGGATTTTTCATAAAATCCCCCAGACGCGGGCAATCGAAGAGTCGTCGAATCAAAGCCGTCGGCGGGGCCGCGAGGCCGCGAAGGATTACGAAGTCGGGCGAAAATTAGCTGTCGAAAAAACGGAAGAGAAGACGCCGAGAAAGGGATACGAATTTATGCAAATCGTATTAAAAACGCACGATGAAATAAAATTTGACGAATTAAGATGATGGGATAACGAAGCGGGAGGCGGGAGGGGCGCGGGCGGGCGACGGCGGGGGTGCAGGGCGCGCGAAGAGNGGGGGGGGGGGGGGTGATTTAATTATGCGTTGAAATGAAAAGAGCTCGGCCGCATGACGGCACAGCGGTGTTCGGTGTAGCCGCGAGGATTTTCGTTGCCGCTCCTGAAACGTTTTTTCCCATCGCTGCCGCTTCGTCGGTGTCGCGTATGGCCTGGGTTACACGCTCAAATTTCCGTCAAATTCCGATCAAAACGATGATCAAGATGGCGGTCGATAGTTATCTAGATTGATGAGTAATCAAAACAGCGTGTTGATTGAAATAAGCACGGTTGTGTGAAAATCAGATGAAGCATGAGCCCCACAGCTCCATCATCTACTATCAAATTTTTGCAGGCCGCAGAAATTTGATGGTAGATGGTGCGCGCCAGTCACCATTTGATCGGAAATTGATGGAAATTTGAGCGTGTAACCAGCGCATTACCAGGATGAATTGGACCGAGTTTAACAGAAAGGAACCAAGCCACATCAGCTATTGCCAAATTCAACTTTGCAATTAAATTTTCTACGAGAGAATTTTTGTGCGGATTCCTTTAAAATTTTTGAGGAATTTGCTTCAAACTTTGGAGAGTTTCCACTGATATTTGCACAAAAATCCGCACAACCGTTTTCATGCAAAAAATTAAATTGCTCAATTAAATTTTGCAATAGCTGATGTCGCTTGGTTCCTTTCTGTTTAACGCGGTCCAATTGTACTACTTTTTGCAATGGTTAAGGGTGTTAATACTTTAAACACTTCTTCAATAAAAGGGCGTATAAGGCTTGTGATGCTGCTGCGAGTATACAATATTTTATCGAGTTTGCGGCAGATGAAATTCAATCACAGTTGACTTACTTCCTTACAATAGTGAGGAAAAATTCGGAGCAGATCCAAGGTAAAATTCATGGCAGAACCGTCGGATAAGTAACTTATAACTAGAGAACGATTTTGCATAATCTTAGCAGCATTGGAAGTCTGATAAGCCCTTTTACCTAAAAATGCTTCAATTACGTAATGTTTCAGAGGAAAAGGGAGTAAGATCCTGCGTTACGCTCCGTTACAAGGGGAGAGAAGGTTCAGTGCCAGCGTTACGTAGCCCTATCTACTGGTAAAAATACACACAGAATCTCAAGTTAGTTCGCGGAATGTTTCGCCGGTTGCCAGGCGATTGCGACAGGACGGCATTTTAAAAAGCGATTACCTCAAAGCGATTATTCAGCTGTATATTTAACAGTTTCGAATGAGTTTTTTCCCTCTATATTAAGATTTTTGGTTCCTTCATTAGCACAATTGGACGTATTTCTACCAAACGGAACTATGTGCATTAAGACATGAGCTCTGAGACCCATAATTATACATGCATAACAGGGCTCACGTCATAATGCACATAGTTCCGTTTGGCAGAAATACGTCCAATTAGTTCTTTCTTAGATGATGTTCTATTGGCAAAATAAGTTCAAAGAAAGGAACGAATTTCATAGTAAAGCTTATGTAGTTCTTCTGAGAAACTAACAATCTTTTTATTCCTTAAAATGTAAATTATTTTTTTTTTTTTTTTTTTTTTTTTTTTTAAAAAAAGTGGTTCCTTCTTGTTGATTTAGATCCTCTTAGAGTTTCAGGCTAGACGTTGCGCACATCGCCGCTATACTTCAAATATGAGCTCCCTTCCGGGATCGTATAATTCATCCCAATGTGTCATGGTAATCCAAAAGTTACCTCCAAGGATTCAACTTCCATCTTCACCTAATAGGGATTGAATAATCCATGACGTTGAGCTGTTTGTAGGGGAAGTTTACCGCACACCGTCTTCCCACGGTAAAGCCATTTTCTGACGCCTCAAGTAGCGACCGAAGTAGGAAGCTCCAGCCTTACCTATAATTCTGATTGAAACTTGCGCAGCTATTCTGCATCTTCGATGAGGTTGCGGTTCATCTTTCCTGCATCTCCTCGTGGCGTCAGAAAGCAGCTTCAAAGCGGAATATATTCCAAATCAACGAGCTATGACTCTCACACTGATGGTGGAACATTTTGAAACCAAACATGTACATATAGGTCAGGCTTATTTGGGTTAATCTTGCAGCTTACTATCGACGCCCGTACATTACACTGGCACACAGAGAGAAGTTTCAACACAAAAGTTTGTGTAATAAGGGAAGTAAAACACAAAAGTTTTTGTAATAAGGGAAATTTCAACACAAAAGTTTGTGTAATAAGGGACATTTCAACACAAAAGTTTGTGTAATAAGGGAAGTAAAATATAAAAGTTTGTGTAATAAAGGAAGTAAAACACAAAAGTTTGTGTAATGAGGGAAGTAAAACACAAAATTTTGTGTAATAAGGGAAGTAAACACAAAAGTTTGTGTAATAAGGGAAGTAAAACACAAAAGTTTGTGTAATAAGGGAAGTAAAACACAAAATAACCCTAGCATTCGGTTGACGATTTCAAGAGAAAATGCCAACTAGCTTTCTTGAAGAAATTCATTGAAAAACGAGTGGTGAATATCAACATCACAATCGGAGGATTGCATATTCTCAGTTTCCCAGTGTTCCTTGCGCAAAATTCAACGCAAGTTGTACCGAAATCAACACAAAATGTGTGTTGGTTTGTGTTTCACTTCCTTTATTAGCCAAAAGTAACACAAGAACACAAACTTTTTTTATCAGTGCTTATATAACCGGACCTATATAACCCTTTTTTTTCAGTGATCGAAGTGGAGATGTTGCATGTGTGAGGAATTTACGATTTGACTATATTGATAGAGAGTAAATACATTGACAGGGCCGCCACTTTATTTGGGGACTCCAAAACTGAAAACACGGCAACCCTGCTAATGTATTTGCTCCTTATCTTTGCATGGAGAGTTTGTCTTGATGTAGAGGTGGACTCTCAGGATAGCGTGGAATATCATCGGGCATTTTGGCCTCACTTTGAGAGCTTTTTTTGAGCTTGAGGGTTGATTTCAAAGAAAACCAGTGGCACCATCATGTTTCTCGCGAACTTTTACGTTGGAATCAACAGTCAAATCGAAAATTCCTCACACATGCAACATCTCCATTAACTAATCCTTCTCCATTTGCTCGAAAAATAGATCAATCGATTCATTGCAAAGCAAGACACAAGGCACGCCGTCGACGATTACTCTCACCAATTTTCCTGTCATCATTCAAATTTTTTAAAACTCTCTCCTCTAGCTTTCGTCAAGTTGAATTACCTAATCGAGTCCTTATTTTCTGTTCCAGGTAATTCCAACTCCAGCACTACTTGTTCCGTATTTTCGAGGATTGAAAAAGCTCTTTCGGAAAATGTCACATACCAAGTTAGTTTCAGTTATTTTCGTATTTCCTCATAAAATTATGTCTATGGCGCTGTTTTGAGAATTTCCTGAAACCCTTTTTAATCACAAAACCATGAAGGTTCTCCGGAAGTAGTAAGCTGCTAATACGGCCTATAATTTGAGAATGGACGAAGATGACAGGGCGCTAACGCGGAGAGAAGATCACGGCATGAAATCGGTAGCCGTTGCGGGGATCAAATTTGACAGCGGCGCTGGAAACCAATGAGGTTGAGAACTCCTCGCGTCCTTTTATGCAGTCCGCCCCCTCTCCACCCCTCCCCCCTCCCCGGGGGCCCCCTCATATTGATATCAAGGGTGCTCCACGTGGACGGGGCACGGGAGCACGTCACTATTTGCAGAGTATTCCATTAATCTCCCCCGTTTTGTATCCGCCTCACATTTCGTCTCATATTATCCCCGCCGCACGGTGGAGCGAGTCGATGCGCGAGGTCAGACACAAATCGGAAACTTTAAACGCTTATAACTCCGTTTATACGAAACTTTATCGTCCTAACCGTGGTTTCAATGGTTTTCTGGTGAAATTTTCTGCATTTAGTACCCCTTGAAATTGAAAATGTGACGAAATGGAGATATTGCATGTGTGAGGAACTTGCGATTTGACTATTGATTCTTACGTAAAAGTTCGCGAGAAACACGATGGTGCCACTGGTTTTCTCTGAAATCATCTCCCAAGCTCAAAAACAGCTCTCAAGTTGAGGCCAAGATGGAGGGGATATCCCACGCTATCCTGAGAGTCCACCTCTACATCAAAACGAACTCTCCATGCGAAGATAGGGAGCAAATACATTAGCAGGGTTGCCGTGTTTTCAGTTTTGGAGTCCCCAAATAAAGTGGCAGCCCTGTCAATATATTTGCTCCTTATCTGTGCATGGAGAGTTTGTCTTGATGTAGATGTGGGATATCCCCTCCATTTTGACCTCAACTTGAGAGGTTTTCTGAGCTTGGGAGTTGATTTCAGAGAAAACCTGTGGCACCATCGTGTTTCTCACGAACTTTTACATGATAATCAACAGTCAAATCGCAAATCCCTCACACATGCAACATCTCTATTGGTCAGGTGCGCTGGCCACAGAATCGTGTTTTGATGCTTGATTTTTGTGGATGAGCTAAAAATAACAAGATCCGTCCAAACAGCAACTTTCTGCTTTTAATATTAACCAAGATATCGAACTATGAATAGGTAGTCGGGTTTTTGACGTAATCCACCGAAGTAGTGACACCCTTGGTTTCTTCCACCTTGCTTTCAACCGAGTTTCACGTTGGACAACCAGTGCCAATGTGCGGCACACCGGCTGATGAAAGCAAGGCGGAAGAAACCAAGGGTGTCACTACCGCGGTGAATGACGTCGAAAACCCGACTTTTCGAAGGGCAATATCTCCTTTATTATTGAACATAGAAAATTGCTGCTTGAACCGACCTTATTATTTTTAACTTATCTACAAGAATCAAGCATCATAACACGACCCTGTGACCAGCGCAATTGACTCATTTTGAGGTTCTAAAAGTGATTCCATTGGTTTCCCCGTGAAATATTCTTCTAGAAGCACCCCTTGAACTTTAAAATGTGACGGAATAAACGTCGAAATTGGCGGTTATAGTCAAAAATTTCATGTGCGACTTATCTGATCGACTCGATCCACTGTGCGAGGTTCCTTCGCCGTGTTGCCAATCTCACTAGTGACAGCCGTCGCTGTGCCACGGATTGTATTCGATACATCAAACAGGTGAGATTGTATCGATATCGATTGGTTCATCATGTAAACATAGCTTTGAAAGTCAATTGAGTAATCTGAGGAAACGGGTTTCTTGTGATGGGTTTTTGATTCTTATGAGTATAAAATGGCAACGAAAAGTGAAATTGTCAGGAATTTTCTCATTTTCAGCTTTTCCAAGTTGAGTTGGAAAAACATAGTTCTCTGTTCAAAAACAACAAGCAACTAGAAGAAATTAGGAGAGGTCCGATGTAATTAGGCTAGTTCTAATTATGTCCATCCAAATTATACCTCGTCTATCGGCCTATCGGCTTTTGAAAGCCGATTAAAAGATTTTAAAAATCAGAGAGAGCTTCGTCCCGTAAAAAAATGTGCGTCCTGCTAAAAAAAGCGTTCTTCTTAATTTGACAAAGTGAAGCTCATTCTAATTGACGCAATGCTCTAGTTTTTTGGCGAATGTGGGGAAAGTCGATTAAGGATGTGCATCAGCTTTTTTTTTTTCAATTTTAAGAGAAAATTGCTCCATACATTAGTGCCTAATGAGTTGAGTTCGCAATATTTTTTAAAACTTTTTCTCCGGTGGAAAATCGGGAGCAAGTAGATTTAAAAGTGAAAAAAAATGTGAGTGCTTCGTAACGTCATAGATCGAAATGGCCCATTAAAACGTGTGGTTTTTTACTCGGTACATTTTTTCATAAACCCCCTGGCAATAGTGCAATTTTAAAACCTAGGATATTCTCGTGCTCATCTCACCAAGTGTAGTTTCTACTCAGTGGCGAGGCGTGGATTATCGATACCTCCCCCATTTGAAGCTGAGGTGAAGAATCGATTATTGAGGTATATTTTGCTAACACCCTGTTAATTGGTCTTTTTCCATTGGATTGAATGGATTGCATTTTGCAAAAAGGAACCACTAGCATTGCAATGATGCTAAGATTGTGCAACTTCATCCTTTGCAATAAAATTGCGGAAATTGTGAAAAACTATGAAATTTAGATGGTAATTTTGTCCTAAATTTACAGTTTTTAGCGAGTAAAATAGAAACTATTAAGGGATAATCGGGTTTTTCCTCCAAGACAAAAGAAGTCGCACAATCTTAGCAACATTACAATGCTAGGGGCACCTTTTTGCAAAATGCAATGCAAATGGCACATCAAACAATATCGACGGTGAAACTACCAAACCACGTATCTCATTTGCGGTGTTTAAAAATCTACGCTCACATTTTATTTTTTTGAAGTAGACCAAATCAATTTCATTCCTTGAAATTTTCACAGAATTTTCTCCGTACGAAAAGGAAAAATCACAGAAATTTTCAAGACTGGACGTTAAGTAGTTTTTCATTTAAAAAATAAAGTATGACAGGAAGTCTGCGACGTCGCAAACCGAGATACGTGGTTTGGTAGTTTCACCATCGATATGTCGCAAGGTACGCCACGCCACTGTTTCTCCTTAGTAAGGTGATTCGATGGACGCCATTGTGTCAGAACGACATGCGATATATCGCATCGATTGGTCCCATTTTTTCAGCTAATCGTCATTTTCCTCATAGTTTGAGATCGCAATTCTGTTGCCAGGAGGCTAAAGAATTCATCAATTTTGACAACCAAATTCAATGTAACAGAGCGTGTTTTTTTCAGAGGAAAAATATCGCATTCGAGTGCAGTTTCAATATCAGTTTCTAATGCGATATTTTTCTTCTAAAAAAACCACGTACTTAATACGTTGAATTTGTTTGTGAAAATTGGTAAGTGAATTCTTTAGTCTCCGGGCAACAAAATTGCGATCTCAAAGTTCGAGAAAAATGACGAGTGTCTGAAAAAATGGAACCAATCGATGCGATATATTCCATGGCGTTCTGAAAAAAAATATGGCGTCCATTGAATCACCTTAAAAAATTGATCGAAGTCCAGACATTTGCAAATCCTTCATTGGTTTTCTTCATATTTGACGCATTTTCATACTAGAAGGAACAATGTAGGCGACTTAATTAGGAAAAAAAGAAGAAAGAAAGAAAAAACTTTATCAATAAGATTTAACTAATTATGTATTTCAATATAATTATGCGTCATTTCGTCCGTCTGACGCGAGAGTGAATCTTCGTTTCGATACGACACCTAAAACATGCCATACAGACACGCAGTTCATCTCAAAATGCAGCAACGCTCTCACATTAGAGAAGCAACGATTCGTCAGAAATGATGTCAACGTCAATACAATAGGAATCAAAAAGTAAAGGTTGCTCTTTGCCATACATAGTTAAAAATTTCCGTGATTGATGTCACTCTGTGTTACTTTGAGTTACTTATTTTGGTGTCAGGTCGACCTAAAGGATTTAGTTGCTCAACACAATTTTGTGTAAATCGACCCAAACTGTAGGCGCGCAGGCTACTCTGAGACATCAGATTATGCCTACCGAACTCATGTACTGATATTTTCCTCCCCATACTCAGAGGTTGTGACCTAACGATTTTTCCCTAACACTTTCGTCCTTCCCCCTGAGATTTCCAGGTTTTCCCTGACTTTTGAAAATTTTCTGACTTATCCTGGTTTTCCCTGTATTCCGTGACTGTGGCAACCCTGCTATATTCTGCCGTGCTAGGGAAGAACGCCGTATGAACATTCGAGAGTTGCCATTCCTTTGATTAAACATGCATTTTTGACGCAATTTAAGTATATTTTCCCTCGACATTTTCAGATATTTTAGATCAAATTCCGTACATAATGGTCTGAAAACTTCGGAAAATAATATTAAGAATTTTTCTACTAAATTCGGTTTTTGTCGAAGGAAATTTGGCAACGTCTGAAGGCTCATACGGCGTTTTTCCTAAGCACGGCAGTATTTTGCCGTGATAGCGAAGAGAGCCGTAAGTGCAAAATTTTCAAAATCGAGTTTTCTTCAAAATTCGTCTAAACTCTTTTAGATGAAATTACTGCGACAGCTAAAACAACAAAATTCATCCTAATTTAATGAAAACGAGACGAATGAAAAAGCCGTAAGTGCACAAAAAATGACATAGTTTTCTTCAAGACAGCCGTAGGTGCATGAGAACCAATGAAAACAGTGCTTTCAAGAGGAATGCCGCCCTCATCTGGGGATTTCTAACCTGAAAATGTGTTTGTTGTGTGTCCAACACGCTACCACAAAAACACGCAGAAGATAGCACTTACGGCTGTATCGTCTAACAATAACCTAGCATGAAAATGAAAAAAAACCCTTTTTACGTAGTTGAAATAAAATCGGTCGATTTTCAATCATCCAAACGATCTCTAGGAATCTTTCGGACGATTAGTGGCAATTTGACGAAGGACGGAGGCTCCTTTCAATAAAATTTTCCGGTCAGAAGCTTCAGAGCCCGTTTTCTCAAAACTTCATTTTTGCACTTACGGTTCTCTTCGCTATCACGGCAGTATCATGCTTACACTATCAGAATCTCTTCAAGCGGCAGCTTTAGAGTACTCCGTCGCTGCGGCCTCGGGTAATACCTGAACGCCTTCCCTAGAAGGCAAAACCTACTCCTGCCAGTAACCTTTAGCTCCAATACACCGTTCCAACGCCCGTTGAAATCCAAGAATTGGAATTCCTCACTTCTGATATAATCGGGGGTCAAGTCACCCACCGGCATCGCCAGAGGACACGACTTCATCATCAGTCTCTTGATGGCGGGTCGTGGCCGCTCCCCGTAGAGGATGTACCGCCAGTAATCGCCCCTTCTGCAGTACCACGGGTGGTGCGGCACGTGTTTCCAGGCGAGTCGCTGAGCCAGCGCGATGCTTCTTTCCGGGTAAGGTGCCTTTCCGATGATCTTGACCATGAGGTTCTGGTCGTACTTGCGGTGCAGAGGGAGCTTGAAGGCGTGGAACTCCACGTCGTACGCGAACGGGCACACTGTGTGCGGGAATTTGTAGATCCAGCCCCTGCTGTTTTTGAGAACAATAATAATTTACACTGGAAAAAAATTTGCTTGGATCTAGAGACTACACAGAAAAAAATAGATGATGCTGTCGACAGAACCTTCTGTCCAGAGGGCTCCTGCGCTTCTTCTGTAACAGTCACGAATGCTTCCGTTATGTGGACAGAGTACTCTGTTCCTACAACCGAAGTTCTGTTCCCACAACAGAAAAATTCTGTAAATGTAACAAAGAAACTGCAGGAGACCTGTTAACAGAAGGTTCTGTTGTCAGCACCATATGTTTTTTTCTGTGTAGACTCTTAAAAACATCGACAAGGAGAAACACTCTTGATTCAATCGGATTTTTGCTTAAATTGAGGACCGAGTCTCTTAGTTTAAGCGGGTTTCCTTTTGATTCAAGCAGAAAGCAGATTGAATCAAGAGTATTTTTTCTTGTCATTGTTTCCAAGATTTGAATGATTTGAACTCACGTATCAAGTTAAATCATTAGATATCTTCATAAGGAGTTAATTTCGGCAATTTTAATCGTGCGCATCGTGTTTTACGTAAAATTTTAGTTACGAAACATGTATCAGAATGCTGAAATTTGTACCTTGTCTAGTGGTCCATTCAAAGTTGTTTGATGGCTTTATCCTATTTTAGAATTTTCCAATGTCCCGACCCTCTCCCACTAATAGCGCTAGTATGAAACTTTTTCATTACCTGCCCATGAGGTGAATGTTGTCAACGTTGCTGATGAGGATATGTCCAGGCTCTAGCAAGTTAGCATCATACAGGGAATTTATCTTCGTAAATCCAACCTCCATTTTCTGAATGTTGGCTGAATTTGGATTTGCAAATATCAGTAAAACCGCTCCGGATAATATAACGGGCCGATAGATTAAATCTGAAGGGGAAAAAAATCGACGTGAACTTTTTATTGACGAATAGGAGTTGTTTAATCCCCGCGGAAAGGGATCAAGCCTAACTTTATGTACACTTGAAAATGACTTGAAAACGTTGATACTTTTAACATTTAGGAAATGAGAGAGAGGGAAAAATAAAACCGTGCAGATTGGAGTTTTTTCATGGTTTTACTCGGAAAATTAAAGAGTGTCTTAAAGATGGACAAGAGGAAAGAGAGGAAGGGTCGTAGAAAGAAGAATACATTGTAGGACGTAATTTGAATGTTTTGTTCGATAATATTCTAATATTAAGGGAAAAAGGCAAAAATACTTATAGATCCAGGGTTTTTGAATGGGTCAAACAATTTTTTGGTAAATGCTTTAAACTACCATCATGACGTCGATTTCCAATATCATCATCAAATTCTCGGCTTTTTCTTGCCCTTGGGAATACATGTAAGTTGAAATGAGAGACATAACCCCTTTTTAAAGTAATTAGGATAGGTGCTTTATAGGAGGTCCACAATAAGGCACTTCTTTAAAGATTTTATGTGGAATGTTGCGGCTGACCCTAAATAAATTATAATTAAAGCTGTCTCAATTTTTAAGCGTTAAAAATTTTGCACAAGAAGAAGGTACATGCCCTAAAAGAAAATAAACACGAATTCTTTCAATAAGCAAGAGATCGATGAAAATCACAATTAATTGCAACAGTTGTCAATTTAATAAAGCTTCAGAAAGGATAACCAAACTTTTTTGCTGAATTTCATCGAAGATTTCTCGCAATTCAACCACCATCACAAGATCATCTAAAAAGTTAAAAATTATTTAAGAAATGAGCAAAATTTTAGTTTGATCTAGCAACAAAGTAATGCCTTAATCAAATAGGATTAAGACATTACTTTGTGTTATGGCATTGGGATAACTCGCTCTGAAAAATAAAATAGAATGACACTAGAAAATGAAAATTGGGGCCGGATGAAGCACATTTGTACTTCTAAATTCTCTGCAATTATTTGTAACAAGGCAGAAAGTACTTTTGTGAAAATAAAGGCAGAAAGTACTTTTGTGAAAATAAAAGTTAAATACAATTTAAAACAACCATGGTCAAAATATATCGTCAAAAACGAGAAAAGCAGTCGGATAATGCTAAAGCGCCAATTGTTGAATCGTTATCAAAATTCTGTGATCGATGTAAACCTATTGCTTGGATAGGAATCTATCAACCAAGATCATTCATAGTGGCGATTCTTGAATGTTGGCAATTCTGTTTTTCCTCCATTTAAACGTATGTGAAACAATCGATTCTTGGCGATGCAGCTTGACTCATCTAAAATCTATATTTTTAGCGGATTTAAACGGAGGAAAAACGGTTAAACGGTTGCTAACTTTCAAAATAACAACCGGTTGTTCGTTAACGATTCAACTTTCGACCTCCTCGTTTGAAGGGACCCACATTCTCCTGATACTCAATTCGCTTACCGTAAAAATTCATTCTTGTCATGTTCCTTCTCTTGGCGAAACCGAAGTCTTCTATCTCAGTAGCAAATCTCACCACAGAAAAGGCACAGAATCAAGGTTACAATGTGAACACGCAAGTGAGACTTAAAAAACTGACGGACGAACCTGCTTGACTTCTCGCTAACTTGTTTTGGCCAGCACAATTTCATCGTTGGGGAGCGATTTTAATGGAAAAATAAGGTTTTACGCGTAAGTACGCGAGATTTTTCCCCTTTTTTCCTGGAATCGGGAGCCTTTTTCTACCGATTACGCGCATCATCCTGTGCCGAGGCGTGAATCATCAGCTATTTATATTTTCCCAGTTGGAGCTTTGATAAAGAATCGATTTTTGAGGTTGACCCAGATAATCGATTCTTTTCTGTAGGTTTCAACGGAATATCAATCGATTCATCGCAACCACTCGAGCCATCACTCGAACGTAAAGCACGAGTGATACATAATATAGATCGCGGTGGATAGTGGTGGGCGGTGGGCACACAAAATTCACCGAATTTTCCACTACCTCTTCGCGGGGGAAACAAAGTCAAAAAATTCCAAAATTTTCAATTAGAGTCGAAAATAGTTTGAGCTGAGCTAAATGACCTTGCCAAACACTCTTTCCCTCAGTCTTACTGGTACTCATTAGAGCTCATTAGCTCAAAATTTTTTTGATAGTAATTATAATTTTTGGAACACTTTGGCTTTGTTTCCTCCGCGAAAGGCTATGGACCGAGCACCATTTCTCAACCTTCTTTTTTTTACCTTTGGAAAAAACTGGGGCCGAATTTTGTCGGTCCTTCCACCGTACTTAAATATGCTTATTTAGGGTCTCGACTGCATTTAAGTCCGGCTTAGCGGCTGATTGGCCGATGGTGCGGTTTGAACTCATCGATGGATGTTGCAATCCGTGTGAAAAAGCCGACAAAATTCGGCCCCTGGATACCGAAAATCAGACGTCGCCACAACTGCGTGCGGATATTTTACCTTCAGCGCTCCGCTTCGAGGAAACTGCGTGCGGTTTTTTAACCTCTCGTGATCCGCTCGGAGGAAAATTCGCACGAATTCGAAATGAAGTTGCATTATCGCATTTGTTAAAACCATCAGGGAGGTGACGAAACCTACAGTTCAACTGACGTGCGTGAGCAAGGCGTTCGGCGCATGAATGATTCCTTTCAAATCCTAGATTCATGATTCAACGTGCTTTTCATCATCACCTCGCAACTTTCATGGAAAAATAAGCATGTTTTTACCATGTTGCTTGTCATGGTAGTTACAATACTAGATTTTTTTTTTTTTTTTTTTTTTTTTTTTTTTTTTTTTTTTTTGCGAACTCTCATATTGATGCCGGCTTTCGCTCTCGCAATTCTTGTCTATTTTGAAACCAGGGTTAATGACTCGATCCTTGCGTCGACGTTTTCAAAACTTAGCTGTACTGCGACAGTTGCGTGTATTGGTCGTGCGATTGAAAAACCAATAGATCTCTTTGGCTGTACACGTTCGCGGCAAAAAATACACTTATTTTTACATCTTTAAGGAATTTTCCGAAATTTAAGTGTTATATGTAATGCTTCATATATTATTACATTGTTAAGCTGCCTTATTCTGCAATTCTGCATACATGTTATTGCACCCTTTCTCTGTCTCACTCCCTTACACATTCTTGACTTACATACCAAATCTCGATAAGAGTTTTGAGGCCTCCAAGGCTCTACCATCTGAATTTTTTCTATAAAATAATACTATCTAAAAAGCAGTGGTGTGGTATGCTTCGATTGATTTACTATTTAAACCTATGGAAAAAGATCGATTCACAACGATCGCTTTTGTAATCGATTCTTTACGATAGCTACAAATGGGGAACTATCGAAAAAAAATCCAATGTAATACTCGTAAATAAGTGAGTTACTCGTGCATTCGATTTTAAAAATACACATATCATAAGTTAATTAGGAACTGCTATTGAAATAATGAAAATTGAGGAGTGCGCTTAGAGAGTGGAAATTGAGCTTGCATGGTTCCCTCCATCCTGGTAAAATGAGACAGAAATCAGAGTGAAGAATATTCCGCAAAAGAGAATGATAGAAGAGGAGAATAATTTGAAAATAATGGTCATAATATTGTGATTGAAAGGAAGACGTCAATTAAATTAGAAATAATTTGAAAGGCGTGTACAATATACATAGTTAGACATGATACGGACATGTATTGTCTTTGTTTGCTGTAAAAATTCATTATCCGAAGTGTGGTTCTGACGGGAAAACTGAATTCTTCTACCTCAATGTTACAATCCTACCAGTGGCGTGGCGTTTTTTGCGATATATCGATTGATCTGCCGTTTAATCCTATGGAAAAGGATGGATAAACAGGGTGTTCGCAACGAACACAGTAATAATCGATTCCTTACCACAGCTTCAAATGGGGAAATATCGATACCCGATCATTCACGCCACGCTACTGAATCCTACTAACCATACTTCCTGCCAATTCATAATTAATCCTTGCCTAATCATACTTAACGGAAAATCACACGCGATAAAAGTCAGAGAATCAAGGTGAGAGTACGAACACGCAAGCTAGACTCGAAAAAAAAAAGCTGAATCCACATGCTTTTCTATAAGTATAGTTTCCTCTTCCTCCAACTCGATTTTGCTACAAAAAAACCTGTTGCATACATGTGATTATATTTGACGAGCGCTGTACAGCCGTGCTAAGGAAAAACGCCGTATGAACCTTCGAGAGTTGCCAAATTTCCTTTGATAGAACCTGTATTTTGGCGACATTCATGCACACTTTTCTTTAATATTTTCAGATATTTTAGATTAAATTGCGTACAAAATTCTCTGAAAATTTTGGACAAAATACTCACCATTCGTCTTGTAAATTCGGTTTTTATCGAAGGAAATTTGGCAGCGTCTGAGGGCTCATGCGGCGTTCTTCCTTAGCATGGCAGTGTATGACTAAGAATGTGGCAGCAGTCGAGGGAACAATGGAAAAGCTCTGTGATTTTTGAGTAGGAATGATCGATTACAATGACTTGCGAGAAACTGTTACTCTGTGCTTTTTCTGCAGCTTTCTCTCAAACTCAATCGCTGCAAATGTTTTAACGTTCTCTCGTAAAGCCGAAACGAAAAATTTTGTATATATGGCGGTAGACTCCTGAGCACGCAAGGTATGACGAGTGATAACCCTGAAGAGTCTGGGAATTCTTCTCCTTCATTATGCAGACCCCTTTCAGGGTTGCCACAGTCAGAGAAAACCGGGAAACGTCAGGAAATTTTAAAAAGTCAGGGAAACCCCGGAAACTTCACGGAAAATGACGAAGATTTCAAAGAAAAATTGCTAAGTGCCTTTATTTCCTTTCCAGAATGGGCGTGACCTTTCAAACAACAAATTTTTCCCAAAAATCATTTCTTATTATGTCTTTTTGACCATCTAGAATATCTTCAATTGTCTAGAATCCCTTTATATCCAGAGTTACGACAGCTAACTTTTGGTTGGGTCGAAAGTGGCCTTAAAAAAACCCAATTCCGATTGGTTCTCGCTCATGGAGTCACAAACGAGTGCAACAGGATGGCGGTGACTCGAATGTGAACAAAAATAATGAAAATATTACCTAATTGTGGTTTATCAAGAGTAAATTGTTATTTCCGTCGGTCCAAAATTTAAAAAAAATAAGAAATTATTCACAAACCAAACTCATTTTCTTTTTAATTGATCAACTGCGTTGATGTTATTGTTTTTGGACGACAGACATCGCAGGATTCCTTATCCTTATCCCTCAATATCGTTCGTTCGGGTGCACTCGTTTGTGCCTCCGTGGCCAGCCAAGGCCGGCTGCCAGTCAGCTGATAATCGAGTTGCCTTAACTCTGGGTATAAAGGGTCACTAATTGTCAGGGAATTTTACCAAAATGTGAAGGGGAATTTCATTCTCCAGATTTGGTGGCAACCCTGCCCCTAGTTTACATTTTAAGAAGAATCCAATAAGTTCGTATCCAACTAAAGACCATTTCGATTCGACAAAGAACTCTTTGGACGAACGCTTGAGTAGATTGATTCAGACGATGATCGTATTATTATGATTAAATTATCTGTAATTACTTCGAGAGTGTGCTGCATGACTGCACCGGGACCCGCAACTGGATTGCCTCGTTCATTTGCGGCGGAACAGGGAATAGGATTTCTACGAGGGAACGGGGAAATCGGAGTTGTAGACTCCTCACGCTACGTCGCTACGTGTTTCGATAAATCGCTTTCAAAAAGCGCAAAAGAATGATCGATACTTACATAGTCTATTTGTTCCAGGAAGAAAAGGTCGATACTATAGATTGTCGAATGACTCGACTACGGAATCAGTCCATTCTTCGGCGCAATCTTTCTCAAAGTGAATTTATTCTTCTGCCGTGATAGCGAAAAGAAGAGAGCCATAAGTGCAAAATTTTCAAAATCGAGTTTTCTTCAAAATCCGTCTGAATTCTTTTAGATGAAATTACTGAGACAGCTAAAAAAGCGAAATTTATCCTAATTTAATGAAAACTAGACGTATGATAAAGCCGTAAGTGCACAAAAAATGACATAGTTTTTTTCAAGATAGCCGTAGGACGTAGGTGCATGAGAGCCAATGAAAACAGTGTTTTCAAGAGGAATGCCACCCTCATCTGCCGATTTCTATCCTGAAAATGTGTTGGTTGTGTGTCCAACACGCTACCACAAAAGCACGCAGAAGATAGCACTTACGGCTGTCTTGCCAAATACTAACCTAACATGAAACTGAATTTTACCTTTTTCATGTACTTTAAAATAAAATCGGTCGAGTTTTAATCCCCCAAATGATTTCTAAGAGTTTATGGAATGATTGGTTGCGATTTGACAAAGAACGGACGCTTCTTTTAAAAAAATGTTCCACTCAGAAGCTTCTAGGCCCATTTTCTTAAAACTTCATTTTTGCACTTACGGCTCTCCTCGCTATCACGGCAGTCTTGTCGATCGTCATTTTGCTAGCTCTTTTGGCTCCTCTCTCATCGATGGATGTTTTCCCCGTTCGTAAAATCACATAATTTTTTCGAGCTTTTTCGTGCTCAAAATGGCTTCTTTTCTCAAAGTAACAATCGGTAAAAAATTAGCATTGGTGTTGATTTTCAAAAATACCAATGAAAATTACTTTATACAAGCCGCAAACTGGTTTTTCAATACGTACTTTCATGGCGATTTTATGTCTCAGTCCATTTTATTTAAAAATGGAGTGTCCAGCAGGTTTGAATCCTGAAGAATTTCTTTTTCAGTATATTAGACCCGACAAGTTATATGTTAAAGGGAGATAAATGTAAACTAATCAAGCGGAACAAAAATATGCATCATGAAAATCCGATGTGCATAGCTCTTTTATAGGCCGTTTTGGTACACGCTCCTTATATATAGAATGTTTAAGTACAGTGGGTCAATTGCGCTGGTCACAGAATTGTGTTTTAATGCTTAATTCTTGTGGATCAGCTAAAAATAATGAGATCTGCCCAAACAGCAACATTCTACGTTCAATATTGAGCGACTCACCCATACAAAGTCGGGTTTTTGACGTCATCCACCGCGGTAATGACACCCTTTGGTTTCTTCTACCCTACTTCCATCCGAGTTTCACATTGAACAACCAGTGCGAATGTGCGTCACACCGGCACCGGCGTATGAAAGCGTAGTGGAAGAAACCAAGGGTGTCACTACCGCGGTGGATGACGTCAAAAACTCGTCTTCTCAAGGGGCGATATCTCGATTGATAGCGAACGTAGAAAGGTGCTGTTTGGGCAGATCTTATTATTTTTAGCTGATCTGCAACAATCAAGCATCAGAACACGATTCTGCGACCAACGCAATTAACCCATTGACAGAGTGCNGGGGGGGGGGGGGGGGGGGGGGGGGGGTCAGTCTAAAAATAACCGCGTCTATATGTGAAAATATGATCAAAGAGGCATTTAAATTGAAAGGAAGCCCTTTCTTCACCTCCCAAGGACGGATCCAGTGGATCTATAAATATATGTTCGTTTATTTCACAAGAATCATAGATGGGGTTGGGGAAATGTGAGCGATTGCGTAATGGATGAGTGGGCATTGATGCGTAATTTGAACCTATCTAAATCAATGCAAATCATCAAAGATAATTAATTCACGTGGAGTGAAAGTCAAGGAAGTGAGGAGGAGTTGGGGTTAATTTCTGATAATTTATTTTTGATTTAAACATTTCAAGGGTTACTCTCGGAACTTTTCACTCTTTGCATTATTATTCAACTACTTTTACCGCAGGAATCCCACGATAAAATCCAATTATCCTACGATAAGATTCAATTATCATTGTCATTCATTTTGGAGGTAATGACCGCATTTACCAGTCAAGATGTGTTTAGGAAGTTTCAAATGTTTAGTAATTCACTTTTCCGTTTTTGGACCGCTCCTCCACCTTTCTCATTCCCGCAGTCTATCTTCTTATTAATTAAGTGGCCTAGAACAGAACATCCCCCTTCATCTTCCTCAGTTTGTTGGCAAAATGTGGCCACAACTGTTTCTCTCCACGGAACGCGTCGTAACACAGTCCTTCAAAATTGCAGATGTAATGTTGGTGACAATACTTTTTACCGATTTTATTTGGCCTCATTTCTTTCGTAGATAATGAAGATGTACTTTCCTTCTGTGATAGTCAAACATTTTTTGGAAAATATTTATGCGCACCAGTCTCTTTTTGTTCGTATAGCCGTGATAATCCCACCATGATCGGAATAACGAAATATGGAATTTTGAGGGGAAAACATGTAGAGGCCCATTAAACGAGTTTCAAAATTCCAAAGTAGGGAAATCCGAACTTTTCTCAAAAATGTATATTTGACAAGGAAACATTTGGTAACGCTTTGATGTTCATACAGCGTTCTTCCTTAGCTTGGCAGAATACTTGGACCGCGTTCAGTAGAGAGGAACCAAGCCACATCAGCTATTGCCAAAAACCGGTCATCTTGATTTTTTACAAGAGAACGATTGGGCGGATTGCTTTGGAAATTTTAAGGAAGTTGCTTCGTGTCAGGCAGAAACTTTACTAAAATTTGCTCAAAAATCCGCACAACCGTTTTTATATAGAAAAGTAAATAACCCAATTAAACGTGTTAATAGCTAATTAGGCTTGGTTTCTTTCTGCTTAACGCGGTACAATGACCTATGTTAAACCCACATGAATGAAATCTAGCACCATGAAGGAAGAAGTGTGGCAAACTGTAGGAGTGATAGCCCTCGGGCCCGAAGTGTTTCACCAAAGTGACGTCACTTCGGGGCACGATTACACCCCGCCGAAGGAGCCGTGCCTTTCATTGACGTGAAAAATCGGCGGCCGTTAGGGCGCAACGCAGCGTTGGGCGCAACCTCAAGCCGCGCCTCGCCGCGAACCCGACGCAAAAAGAAGGCGACATTAGTTTCAATTGGGCGTCGTACATGGAAGTAGTTTTAGTCGCCGGGCGAAGTGGTCGCCGCGATTTCTCTTGTCTGGCTGAACTTGACTCGCTAGAAGAAAGAAACTAAAATCGCCGATGGAACGAAGGGGTTGAATGGGACATGCGCGGTTTTGGTTCCACCCCTACCGTCTGGTCGTTCTCCCCTGTTGGAAGCGAGTGGGCCGTGAGCAGAAAGAAAGAATAATAATTGTTCCTTTTTTTTGTCGCACTGTAATGGGTTTTTGATGATGAAAAATCAACTTCTTGCCGGTGTTCCCTCTCGGCTACCTCTGTGACAGTGATTAATAATAATTATGGGAGCCGCCGCCGTGAGAGGAGTTCTCTGTTTCGGATGGCCTCACATTAGAAATCAATCGGGCCGCTTTTTCCGTCCGGATTTAGTGGCGTTGGTGGAGCGGGATAAGATGCCCTCTCGGCCAGGGGCGAAAACCAAATAACCGGGTCGTTAATGCTGTCAACGGCTTCGATAGAGCCTTTTTATAGAGAGAGAATCACCTGAAAGCTTTTAAGGCCTCTGGGACCGATGCGAACGAATATTGCTGTTTTTTGACTGGTTGCTCCGTGCGCATTGAACCTGTCCGTCCGCACAGGGGAGCTGTTGCCGAAGTTCTTTGGTTTTTTATTATTTTCATAGTAGTTTTCTTTAAATATGACACTACACGGAGAAAAACAAACACGGCTACGCGGAAAAAAATTAAATGTTGATTTAGCATTTATACTGTTAAAAAGATGCCCGACAAGTTTCAAATGCTGATTTTACAATACAAAAATGCTAACATAACATTTTAATTTGTACGTTTTGAAGTGGGCGTGGTTACGTTGGCATTTGTTAAAATGTAAAATCAGCATTTGAAACTTGTCGGACAACTTTTTAACAGTATAAATGCTAAATCAATATTTAATTTCTTTCCGTGTATTCGACGGTTACCATTATAAGAATGTCACACGGGATTCCACGGTAGAGGAACTGTAAATTTTGGTAATATTACTGACGAGCACAGTAGCATTACCATGCTCATAATAGTATGTCTGTACTCACAGTAATATTACGGGAAACACGGTCATATCTCCGTGCTCATCGTTACAAGAATCAAAATCCACGGTTCTACTACCGTGGAATCCCGTGTGACATTCTTATAATGGTAACTGTAGAATACACCGTTGTAACCGCTTAATACCGTAGTAACGGTAGAATAACTGTGTTTTTTTTTCTCGGTGTACACGTGTAAAAGATAGTAAGAAAAAAGGAAACGAGGTGACGAATTAGGAAAAAATAGAATCTAATTCTCTTAATTGTAGACCGCATTATTAATTCATTTCATGGTATGGTTTGTGATTGACATTATAGAGTCATCTTCCCTCATGTCAAAAGTAATAAAAAACGCGAAGGTTTTTTTTCATAAAAAGTTGATGTTAAGCAATTTTATCCGCCGAAAAACTCACTGAAAGACGTGCCTTTTTTTTTAAAAAGTGTCACTTTTCAGTATCGATCAACATTTTTGGTTCATTTAACCAGACACTTTTTTCTCTCTCGTTTTAATACATACGTTCTATTACACGAACACGAGATTATTTTCGCCGAAACCGAAAAAGTCGATCGATATAACGAGCCAGTGAACAGTGCACAGAATTAAACAGTAGGAACCAAGTTGTATCAGGCCAGGCCTCCTTTCTTAAATCTCTCTCGAATCTAGGAAGCAGCATAAGGCGGAACATATTGAGTTCACACCTTACGCCGTCGCGCCTTCAATTTTGCAGATGCAACACGGACATCCATCAAGTACGAATAGTTGTATCTCAGCGCCGTCATCCAAGTACGAATAGTTGTATCTCCGCGCCGTCATCCTGTCCCTTTCCTCTATTTCCATGTTGTGTGTTGGTTTCGTGTGTCCTATGCATTGATGCGTCAAGGGATACATGAGCAACACAGCTGTAGATAGAACAGGCCAGTGGCGAGGCGTGAATGATCGATTATCGATATTTTTCCATTTAAAGAATCGATTGTTAAGGTGTTCGTTGCGAACACCCTACTTATCGATCTTTTTTTATAGGTTTAGATGGCCCATGAATCGATAAATCTCAAAGCACGCCACGCCACTGGAATAGACGTAATCGGACCTCGTTTTTTTAAATTTTCTCATGTTTCCGAGCAACAACTCATCGGCAGCATAAGACTTATCATTGCGAGTTCACGCAACTGGGAGCTGCGCAATTAATCAAAAACTTAAAAAATTTGCAGCCTATAAAAAATGTCGAATAGAACAAAATATAGAAAAAAATCCATGTTGAACTTCCCGTAAAGCATTGAGTCTTACGTGGGCATAAAAATTCCCACAAAACAAAAAAAAAAAACGAAAAACGGGAAAATAGAACAAAAAAACACACGCAAAAAAACCAGCAACTAAAAAAAGGCATACAAACTCAAACTTTCCTTTCTCGATTTGGTTTTGACGTCACCAGGTTCACTTTTGTTGAACTCCAACCGTGCGATCCATCTATTTTCAACTCGATGTCGGAGGCTAGCAGTGTTCGAAACTCACATGTGCCAACGCGCCAAATGCGCCTAAAAAATCGGCCAACGTGGCCCCTAAAAATCTGGATTTTCACAGGAAGTCGCATAAAGAAAGAAAAACAAATCTATTTGAATTGAAAAAACTCGGAACTTTCAGCACTACAAGTGAAAGATTGCTTTTCCATTCTTCACGATTTCATTCTCAGTGCTTTTGTCTTCCCCAAGTTACAACTACTCACTAGTTCTGTCACGAAAAAATATTGCGTCTACATACATACATAAAGTCGCTTTTACAGCGCCGCCTCGCGCTCTGCGACGCCCAATCGCCATTGCCCCCTATCCTCCCAGAGATCATCAGGCAATTGGCACCTTCTGATCTCCTAACTGGCGTCTAACTTTTCACTAAATGCACCGTAATACAAAGGCAAAAAGTCAATTTGGCCCCTAAAAAATCTTCAATGGCGCCTGAAAATCGGGCTTGATGCGTCACATGGCTCCTCAAACTCGAAGGTGAGTTTCGAACACTGGAGGCTAGACGGAGGAAATCTGGCAATGACGTCTGGGAACTGGATATTGAAAACGCGCGTGGCTGGAGGGTAGAATATGAGCTCATAATTTAATGCGGCAAACAGAAAACTCCTCGAACACGGAACATACTCGAGTTGAGAGAGGCCGCCCCGGCTGACGGGCTGAGCACAAAGGGGCATCTCCGCCGGTCCCTGAAACGAGGAAACGATTCCTATTCCAGGGACGTCACGCGGGACAAACAAGTGCATCAAACTCTGCCTTGCCACGGAAAAAAACGCCGTATGAGCCTTCAGACGTTGCCAGATTCCCTCAAATAAAATATTAATTATCTGAGAAATTTGTGAATGTTTCCTTCGAGTTTTTTAAAGAGTCCCTTTATACTGAGAGTCAAGACAACACCCCCTCATAGAGTCACAAACGGGAATAATGATTACAGAAATTGACCGTTTTTCGTAATCTTTGATCGGCCCATTCTCAAATTCCTCTCTCCGTTCCTTTTCTCATTCCGTTTGTTCCTTGTCGAACCCGTAATTCCCTGGTCCATTCCGGATTGTAATCTTTGCAATCGGTAAAAATGTAATCTTTATTCTCGTTTGTGACACTATAAAGGCCTAAAATACGGGAACCAATCAGAAATGGATTCACAGTGCCTTGACTCTCAGTATAAGGGGACTTTAGTTTTTTAGAGAATTTCATTCGTAATCAGATCTAAAGTACCTGTAAATTTTAAGCTAAAATATCCATACCACTCCTCAAAACCAAGCATTTTAACGGACGAAATTTGGCAACCCACAAACGTCCATACGGCGTTCTTATTTAGCACGGCTGAAATCCTCATCGGTGTCAAGCTCACGGCGCTGTCGTCGTCTGACCGATTTCTGCCGCGCAAAGGAGAAACATCGTGTTTTCATCGGGAATATTATTTCGTGGAGAGTTGCCATGAGCTTCAGTGGCGTGGCGTGCTTTGCGATATATCGATTAATCTGCCATTTAAACCCATGGAAAAGGATCGATGAAAGGGTGTACGCAGCGAACACCTCAATAATCGATTCTTCACCATAGGTTTAAATTACATAAAAATCGATATATCGCAATTCCCGCCACGCCACTGATGAGCTTCCTGAAGCTAATCGGCCAATCAGAGCATTTGCTTACCGGTCATATCGTCATTTACCGGACTAAGGGGCGTAACTCCATTCCGAGGTTGCAAAATTGACTCAACCAATTCGATTTTTTACAGGAGTGTGCGTGTGCAATTTTTTCCAAATTTTTCTGATTTTTGCATGAGATCAGAAGGAAAATCATTGAAATTTTCAGTTAGAAATGACTATGACTCTCCAGGTGAAAATGCAATTTGTGTGGAAAATTTTGACAACTTAGAAATTTAGTTGCATTCTTTCGTGAGGAGAGCGACGATTTGAGCTTCATGATAGCCTAAAACTTGTGGACCAATCAAAAAACGGAGCATCTTTCCTGAGCCTAAAGGATACAGGTGACCATATTCTCTCCTAGGTTCCCGAGTGTATATACGTATCAATACATAGTTTACATACTAAAACAAATGATAAACCTAGCTTAAAAACAAATAGAGTGCCGTGGACGTTTTGAGATGGTTTCAACCCCCTCCGCGACAGTGGCGACCCTAGAAAGTTGGCAATACTTTTTTTCCTCCCTTCAAATGTAAAGCCCACTAAACTCAAAATTTAACCTTCCCCCTCAACCCTTTTGTATTTTCACTAATGTAACCTTGATTTCCATGTAAACACACAGAGGTGTAAATGGCCTTAGATGCTAAAGCACCGCTTTAAAATAAACTTATCTTACTACTACTACTCAATGTATGTCTCAAAACATATCAAATGGATGCCTCATCGAAAATCGATATTTTAAATTTAAATGGAGGAAAAATATTGTTGCAAAATCGCCACTACTCCTCGACCAGGAAACACATTTTTATTTTTATTTCTTATTTTTTTTCTATTTTTTATTCTCATATGATTTTGTTTCTGGTCGAGGAGGAGGTTAAAACCACTTCGGAATGTGCCAGGCATTCTGTCTATTTTTAACCGTAGTTTCCCATTTTCTATGTGTTTCGTTTCGTTAAGTTAAGTGGGTTAGGTTAGTTTAGATACATGCGACATACAGCGGTAAAAGTTTGTGCCTCCAAAAACCGCCCATTTTACGACGTTGGAGTTAAGGTGGGATAACAGTACGCAGGGATTGGGTGAGAGCGAGAAAGATAGGTTATCGTTGTTTGGAACTGAAAGTGGCTTAGTTGGGAAAAGCCACGCTGTCATGACGTAACCACTAAAAGAGTCCTTTGAGATATGGAATGAGGAGGACGTTCGATGCCAAGCCTGGTATTTCAGCTCCAGCGTTTCCAAATCGAATGTACGTCTTAACGTCGCTTCTCTGACGTGAGGGTTGACGTAAGAGTTACAAGCATAGTTTTACGGATAGAAAGGCTCATGTGGAAATCGAGGTACGGTCTTACGTTAGAGGGTTGACGTTGCGTGCCACTGTGTTACTGAAGGGTGCGGTAACTCAAAGAATAAAGTGTGGATGAAATGAACCTACCTTTTAACGTTCGGGCGAAAATTTGTACACTGGAAAAAAACACATTGGATCAAGAGTCCAGACTCTTGAAAACATTGACAAGAAAAAATACTCTTGACTCAATCAGATTTTTGCTTAAATCAAAAGGAAATCCGCTCAAATTAAGAGGCTTGGTTCTTGATTTAAGCAAAAATCCGACTGAATCAAGAGTATTTTTTCTTGTCGATGTTTTTAAGAGTCTGGACTCTAGATCCTATGTGTTTTTTTTTTCCAGTATACTGGGCAAGTCCTCCAATTTTGGTTAATAATTGCTTACCTTGCATACTAAATATATTGAAAAAAGTAAATTAAACATCGTACATGTTTAGTTAATTTTTTTCAATTTATTTAGTATGCAAGGTATGGCTACGCCAATTTTATTTATTTTGCTGTTATTTTGGCCGAAATAACATCAATTAAACACTTGTATTTGACACGAAATCAACCCTTTTTACTTAAAATAAAAAATACTAATAAATGAAAACAAGCAGTCGCTGAAGCAAGAATTGAAGCAACCTTTTTTCTCAAAACTCGATACGAAGAAATCAAAATTTTTCTTAGCTCCGTAAAATCGAAAAAACTAGACTCGGCAACAACGCCAAATTGAATTGTCAAAAATGAGAGCATAGGGCACATACTCGGCCGAGGGGTAGGGCGGGAGGGGGCGACAGGACGGGGCGTCACAGGCGCCGCGGTTCGGAGGGGGGGGGGGCGNNNGGGGGGGCTTCACAAAATAATTGACAAAGGAGTAAATCTATAAATCCCCCATTAAGAGCCGTGCATGTTCGGGCCGAGACGTGACAAACCTTGACAAACAGGCAGACAGGCGGCGAGGGCGCCGAGATAGCAGAACCGCGCAACTGAGGACCGTGAAGCGTGTGCACTTAGGCGGTTTTGGCGGTGCGGTGGGGCGGTCTCAAGAATTATCGAGATGATAAGGGCCCCTCGCTTCGCGCCCGTAACGAGGCCGAGGGGCGCTGGCGCACAGTGGATCGAGTCAATGAGAGAGATCGGGTATGAATTTTTTGACAAAAATTGCGAATTTTGATGTTTATTTCGTCACATTTTATATTTCCAGAGGTGTTACTAAAAAAAAAATTTCTCGAGAAAACCAATGAAGCCACTTTTAGAACCTCAAAATTGCGTATTAATGGAGTTACAAACGTTTGAAGTTTCCAAATTTTGTCCGACCTCTCCTATTGACTCGATCCACTGTGTGGCGGTGTAGGCCCGGAGCCTCGCTGAGAACGAGTCGATGAGTTTCAGTTCCCGGAATTGAGATACGAGGTGCGGTGGAGCGTTGAGAGCTTCGATTTTTGACTTTTGAGATCCTTGAAATTATTCATCTATGGAAGGATCTCGAACGTGTGAATTAATTATTTGTGCACGGAGGAGCTCGTTGAAAAACAGTGGCATTTTTCAAAAAGTGGCAACGCTGTCAGACAAATCGATGGTGCTCTTGCACGGCATGATGATTTGCGAATCAAGTAGTATTTCTCGAGTAAAATTCCGCGAAAAACACGATGGTGCTCCTGGTTTTTTCTAGAATGACCTGCAATGCTCACGATAACTGCCGTGCTGAGATGAGACATTGAAATCCTTGAAATTAATCTTTGGAAGGATCTCGAACATGTTAATTAATTATTTTTTCACGGAGGAGCTAGTTGATAACAGTGGCATTTTTCAAAAAGTGGCAACACTGTTTGGCAAATCAATGGGGCTCTTGCATGGCACGATGATTTGCGAATCAAGTACTATTTCTCAAGTAAAATTCCGCGAAAAACACGATGGTGCCCCTAGTTGCTTCTAGAACGAGCTGCAATGCTCATGATAACTGCCGTGCTAAGTAAAAACACTGTATGAGACATTGAAAGCCTTGAAATTAATCTTTGGAAGGATCTCAAACGTGTTTCCGAATCAAGTAGTATTTCTCAAGTAAAATTCCGCGAAAAACACGATGGTGCTCCTGGTTTCATCTAGAATGACCTGCAATGCTCATGATAACTGCCGTGCTAAGTAAAAACACAGAGTTATTGCCATATTTTACCGGGCAATTACATTTCTTACAGAAGAACGTTTGTGCGGATTTCTCTAAAAATTGTGAGGAATTTGCCTCCTGTTATGCAGAAAATTCACTGAAAGCACGAAAGTCCGCACAACGATTTTCATATAAAAAATATAACTGTCCGATGAAATTTGGCAATAGCGGATGTGGCTTGGTTCCTCTCTGCTTAACGCGGTCCACTTCTCAAGTTAACTTCCGCGGAAAACACGATGGTGCCCCTGGTTTTCTTTGGAACGAACTCCCATACTCAAGTATGCCTTATCAGCCATCATGAGCAACATTTAAGTTAAGCCAAAGGAATTCGTTTTCTTTGGTTTCGAATGGGACTCTCAAGGTAAACATGTAATCGTTTCCCTGAAATACCGAACGCAACTTAGTGCAGATTGCATTTCTCTTGTGAAGCTCGACGTGCCGTCTGAAAGCGCATTCACTGTCCCCAGATTTGTATCCAAGTTTGAACGGATTTTATGAAAATGTGTGTCCAGTTGTAAAACTTATGTACCTTTTAACTTAATTTACGATGACATTATTTCAGGCATTTAAACTTCTTTAAAAAACTCAGAACAAAAGCATAAAACTGAATGTGATAATACCTGAGTACAGAAATTTCTAACTCATGAGTTGAAAAACGCTGACTCCGTGAGTTCGAATATTAGAGCCTAACTGAACAGTGCGGCCGGCGCGGAGCGCGTGTGAGCGCCTACAAGGCTGCATGGATACTTCACGCATTGCGCGTGCGAACCGAGATGTACGCGCAATGCGGGAAGTATCCTCCGTGGTTTACACGCAATGCAAGAAGTATCCACACAGTCTTGTAGGCGCTGACGCGCGTTCATTTTTATACATATATGTATTTGCTCACTCAAGTATCGATGGCGAAAGTGCGAAATCACGAGTCTTGCGGTATTTTAATCTTTCCGCTTCTATTTCATTTTCTGAGGGAAAACAAACCGACTTCATGACTTTAAATTTAAATTGACTATTTTACTAAAAGTGAGAAAAAATCAAGAAAGATTTAAAGAAATTATGTTGACTAGTTTTAACATGTATCTTCAATTTTGTTGCAGGTGAGGTCAAAGTTTGATGATTGCTTCGCACATTCACTGTAAGTTTTCAAGACTTCATTCATTCATGAGCTCTGTTTTTAATAAGTTTTTAAAAAGTCAGGGAAAATGACGAAAGTGTCAGAGAAAAACAGTTAAGCCAAAATTATCTGCTTTCAAGAATAGGTTTAACGTTTCGAACAACAAATTTTGCCTGAAAACTATTTAAAATTTTGTCTTTTCATAACCATCTGATATATCGACGGTGTAAGTCGGCAGTCACATAACTCTGTTTGCGACGTCGCAAATTTCCTGTCATACTTAATTTTTAAAACGGAAAACCATTCAACGGAAATTCTTTGAAAACCTTAAATAATGATGTCAATATGTTTTCCTTTAAAAAAATAACATAGGGGCGGAGATTTTCAGACACCGCAAAAGAGATATGTGATTGCGGATTTATGCCTTCGATATCTTCAACTGGCAGGGAATTTTACCAAAATCTGTCAGGGAAATCCGGGCAATCCGGGAATCTGTAGTGAAATTATATATATATAAAAGTCGCTTTATAACGCACTCTGGCGTTCTACGACACCCAAACGCCAAATATGCCTTGTCTTCCCAGAGGTTATCGGGCAACTGAAACCGCAACATCTCTTCGTCAACGCCCTGCCGCCAACCCTTTACGGGACGTCCCCCGTAGTGAAATTCAGTTTCTAAATTTTGTGGCAATCCTGAATGTGGGCTGTGTGGCGGAGCCTAGTTTTTACAACGACCTCGTCCCTACCTTTAACCATCAAAAACTTCATAAATCGAGCCGGATGTTCTTCCGTGACGTGTCTGTCGGTGGATTCTGCGTTGTGGTGGTGGAACCCGCGACGCGGTGGGCAGTGTCGATGCGTTGGCGGGCGTCGCGTATCGATTCCCGGGTCAGAAACACGGTAGCGACACGTTTTCGCACCCGGACCCTGAACCGATTTCTCTCACCCCCTCCCCTTCCTCGCCACCTCCAACATCCCTTTTTGAATACAAAAATTGATGACCACTAAACGCGTGCCCCGTGCAAGTGTCCGCTCCTCTCCAGGTTCTTTCCTCGCTTCTTTACGTCTTCCTCGTCGTCACGCACACTCAACCTCACACTGGAAAAAAAACACATTGGATCTAGAGTCCAGACTCTTGAAAACATTGACAAGTAAAAATGGTCTTGATTCAATGAGATTTTTGCTTGAATCCAAAGGAAATCCGCTCAAGCTAAGAGGCTTGGTTCTTGATTTAAGCTTAAATGGTTGAGTGATAAGCTGATTTGAATCAAGAGTATTTTTTCTTGTCGATGTTTTTAAGAGTTTGGACTCTAGATCCAATTTGTTTTTTTTTCCAGTGCATCCTGTCCTCGCCACTGTGCAGTACTGCCGTGCTAAGGAAGAACGCCATATAAACATTCGAGAGTTGCCGAATTTTCCTCAATAAAATGTATATTTTATAGGAAAATTATGAATATTTTCCTTGAAATTTTCAAACATTTTAGATCAAATTGCAAACAAAATTATCTGAGCAATTCGCAGAAAAATATTCAAAACTTTTCCTTGAAATTGAATGATTTGCCGGAGGAAATTTGGCAACGCCTAAAGGCTCATATGGTGTTTTTCCCACGCATGGCAGTACAGAAGACCGAGTAAAAGTACTAGTGCGCAAATAGGAGAAAAGCCGTATGCTCATTCAACGGTCGCCAAATTTCCTCCCGTAAAATGTCTATTTTTAAGTAAAAATACGAATACTTCTCCTTGATATTTTCAGGAACTTCAGGAGGAATTTTAACCTAAATTATCTAAAAAATTGGAAGACGGATATTCAAAAGTTTCCCAGGAAATTTGAGTTTTATTAAAAGAAATTTGGCAACGCCTAAAGGTTCATACGGCGTTTTTCCTGAGAAGGACAGAGGAGAAGTTGTACATGGAATGTCTAACTATATAACACTGATTTGATGTTTATTCCGACGCTTCATAGTTTAAGAAGTGCCTCTTTCATAGGAAATTTTACGAGAGTATCAATGGCAGCACTTTTAAGCCTCTGGGTTTTGTCTAAAAACGCTTTTAATGCTTTCACATCATGGTTGGGACCTCTCCCGCCATTGATTCGCTGTACTTGTCGCGCCTCTAATGTAGGGGCGTATCTCAATTTCAACGTGAGCTCTGTTCTCCGTATGACAATATGCTTTTGGAGACTCATGTGGAACTCAAAACTCAAAACTTTAGCGCCCGCACTTGGTTTTCATTTTTCAGTGGTAACCGTGAATTGAACCAAATGCTTCAACATTTTTTTTTAACTGGAAAGAACTCACTAAATGCGAACACATTTCCAAAATAATATAAAATTATTTTTAAGAATATTTTATACATATTATACAAAATGATATAAATGTTTCTTTCAGAAAAATCATCAATTATATTGAAAAAATATCGTTCATGTCATAAAAAAGTACTGTCACATAAAGTTTAGAACATTTTTTCAATCGTGTTGACTTAATCATTTTGCGTTTTATTTAAGAATATCTGCATGAAACCAGATTTAAAATACTGTCTAAAAGTTCACAAAAACATTAACGATTTTATAATCACATTGTCTTAAAAATATTTTGAACATGATTTTGTACACATTTGGGAATACTTTTCTAATCTAAAACATTACAACAGTCTTGGTGATTTTTCAAAATATTGCCGACGCACAATTTCAAAATATTGCCGACGCACAAAGAAAGAACCTGTTTCATTACGAACCGCTGAGATCATGATATTCGTAGCCTCAGAACGTTATATGGACCGCGTTTAGCAGGAAATAACCAAGCCATATCAGCTATCGCCAAATTTAAGCGGGCAATTTAATTTTTTACAGGAGAACGTTTGTGCAAATTCCTTTGAAAATTCTAAGGTTGCTGCGTAGTAATATGCAGAAAATTCACCGAAACTCGCACAAAAATCCGCAGAACCGTTCTCATGTAAAACATACAATTGCGGAATCAAATTTGGCAATAGCTTATGTGGCTTGGTTCCTTTGTGCTTGAAGGTCCAGTTACACGATCAAATTGAGCCATCAAATTGGGCCTCTCATTGGTCGCATCCTCACCTCAGGTCTTTTTCCACCAATCAGAGCTTCAATTTGATGGCTCAATTTGATCGTGTAACTGGACCATAATGCGGTCCATCTGAAACACTTTTTTGTCCATCAAATGGTTGCAGATGTACTTTTTGAGGTAGTAGTGAAGTACCCGGGCGGTTTCAAAACGGTAGGGCCTCTATGTTCCACAATACCTGAAGGACCGTGAAAAGCGATGAATATACGATAAAGAAGTCGAGCCTCTGGCACATGGACCCGCAAGTCCTCACCCAGATTATAGCCGTACATTCTCAGCACTCCTTTCGCCGCCATTTCGCGCATCCTGAATACCGATTCGCTCACTCCGTAGCTCAAAAGAAAACAAGTTTTATTGGTGGACGCATCGTCCTTTGGCATCAGCAGATGACATTTTTGCCTGTTCGATGTCGTCTCGTTGGCGTCGATGGTCACCTCCCAGTAATCGCCGATTGGACCGAATGACAAGGCCATAAAAATCCTGTATGACTCCAAATCCTCCCAATTACAAAGAATGCCCAACGTGCTGTTCATTACTTCGAGTGCTTTGTTCATTTCTTCTTGGAATCTCTTGAAATCGCCGTTAAAGAGATTCGTTGAAAATGACGAGTGGTTTGAAAGCTCCTTTACCTCTATGTCATCTGAGAACAAATTTTTCCGTTTGTAAAGAGGGAATATTCTATTGGAACACATCACTGTAAATTAGCAAATAAATGAGAGAAGCATACAGTAAACGGAAATGAAAGTGCAAGAGAAGTAATGTAATTTATTTCAAATGGTTCTTTTCCATACTTTATTCATGGGTACTGGCAATTTTCAAACCACCTTGTCAGGCTCTATATTAACACCAAACTGGGGCGTCACATAGGAAAGGGATAGTTGCCAACCACCGCCTTATTACCCTCTGAAATTCAATGTAAACTTCTTGCGGAGTGATTGTGGTAAATTTCGATCAATTTTAGGATTTTTTTAAAAAAATGTCTTGGAGTCCCTACCAGGCGAAACAATCCTCTTTCAAACATATTCCGCTTTTCCACCCCTAGATTTGTCTAAAATGACGCCCTTAGGATCAAAAAGAGAGGTCAATTATTCATGCTTTCTTTTTTGCACGTAAAAATTTACGGAGCTATAAGACCCAAGACATCCATAGTTTGTGAAAAATGAGAACGATTAAAAGCTAATTAACGTTTAAAATTACTCTGATTGTAAATAATTTTTGATTGAAAATATGTATTGAACAAGTGTTGAGACTTTTCCTGCTGGCATCAAGCAAAGCGATCTTGAAGCTTTCCAAAAGAAGAAAATTATTTTCAGAAAATGCAATTCCTGTCTTGAGTTACTGCCATTCCGAAGGATCTAAAATTTATTATTGATGATTTTCTATCCATGCGATGGGACCTGGAAAAAATGCAATTCTCAAAACTCTGCAACCTCACCTAATTGGTATTGAGGTACATCTTCAGTAGTTGTTTCATCGTACCATTTTGTGGTCTTATTCTGTCTATCAGAAGGACTTGATAGAAGGAAGACTGTAAACAGAAAAGAATTAATTATTTTTCGGGATGATTGTACAAATTTTAATTAAAATATAGTCTTTATCCTAAGTTACGATAAAGCTTGAACGTGATTATTATTAACTTGAAAAAGTTTGAAAACCATAATTACACATTTTTTTTTGTGATGCATGATCATAATGGATTTTTCACCGATATGGTTTCAAAAGCACCCAAACAATTACTTTTTGGCAATGAAAATACGTGATTATTCTGGGCGGAACAACATGAGCGAATGTATCGATAATCATGGAAACTTAGAGGTGAGATACACTTTGCATGAGTATTTGTTTACTCCAATCCAATCACACCGTGCTTTGCCACAACAAGTTGAACTAGAAAATGTTTCTGGCTGAAGTTCATTAACTTCTGAATCTTTCTTTGTGTAAAATTCGAATAAATTCGAGTGAATGAACACTTACATACATGTTGAAGGTGACGATATTGATATTTTGCGTTTTCATCTTGCTGTAAAGGCTCGTGTTTTTCGAATCGTTCGACGAATGAGAAGGCCAAAATTGCAGCTGTTTGGAGGCTCTATAATTGCACCAATAAAATTAAAAGAAGCTGTAAAATTGTAATTCCATCTCCGTAATGTTACAGACATGGATTTGAATGTATGTTCTCACAATCGTGTAGTAGTTTATTTTTGCATTAGTATGCGGGGAGAGAATCTATTTTGAAAGAGAGAATTTGATGAATTCAGGTTTTTAAGTGCTTACTGCAATAGACATTCAATATTGTTGCCTTTCGAAGTGCCATTTCAGTAAAGTCATGGACTAGCTTATATACAAATCTTTTTACTGACCATTTTTTTCTAACAACAAGCAACTAATTTGCCAAAATTAGTTATAACATCAGTGTGTTTGTTCCGAATCAAATACTGCATTATATAACTATAAATATTAAATTAATTAAATTTTTTTTGGAAAATATTCACGCAAATTTCTACTTTATCACATGGTATGATTTTTAATAATTTGTTCAGCAGTATGCTTTGGTACAGACTTTTTGGATCATTGCAATGTAATAAAATGAAAATATCCATAATAATGTGCACTACTTAAGAAACAGAATAACAGTACCAGTATAATTCCTATCCTACTGTACTT
>NW_017547284.1:1183538-1370760 GCF_001854935.1 Bemisia tabaci
GCTCAGTAAGTTACATATTTTAGGAATAGTAGGCACTTAAAAGTCACTGATCATAGAAAAACACAGGTCTCCAAAAATGAAAAAAATCTGAACACGGTGGATTTTATGGTAGGCTAGATAGTTGACAAGCTTCTGTGTAATTTGTATTGCTGAGTTCAAAATTGACCTTAGTTTTTTTGCGTTGACCCATTATCTTCCCACAAAATGGGGTTTCTAAAAAAAATGGAGTTTTTTGTGGGGAAATTCAATTTTGATTCAATTTTCTTGGGAAAACGGTGCATAATATTTAAAATCAAGGCCATTTTCGGATTCAGCAGCTAAAGTTACTTCAAATCAGACTTTACTGGCACCCATCCTTCATTGTAATATTTATTTAAAAAATAAAATAGGAGCGAAAATGTTGAGTTACAGCTAAAAAAAATCTAGTCACATGCTATTAATATTTGATGGCTTGGCCTTGGCTGTAGATGACCTACTGCGGGCGCTTAAGCATGAACCTAACTTTTATTTTCAAGGGATCCATTTCTCATCCAATATGTCCACGTTGTGGCTCACTACACCTCTCAACACTGTTACAGTCAGTGGCGTGACGTGCTTTATGATATATCGATTGATCTACCATATAAATCTATGGAAAAAGATCGATAGACAGGGTGTTTACACCTCAATAATCGATTCTTTACCATGGCTTCAGATGGAGAAATATCGATAATCGATTAATCACGCCTCGCCACCGATTGCGGTGTGGTGAAGAATGGGGAAAAGATATGGAACCGGAGGGAAGCCTCGAAGGCATACAGCTATCACCGACTGGCCTGACCGTGGAGACAACGATGACAGTAGGGGAAAGAGGAAAAGAGCGAGAAAATAAACGTGGGATTCCCAATCGCTGATAACTGATAAGTCGTGAATGTAGAGTCGGTGCGAGAGCTATTATTCTGTGGCCACTATAGCGGTGCACTAAAGTGTAAGGCGGGTTACGGAAAACTATTTTTCGCAGGAATAACGATCCCGCTTGTACTTTAACTCCTCTATACTAATAAACTGAGAAACTTTGGCTGCTGAGAACAACATTGCATCAAAGAGAAAATACATTATTTCAAACTGAATAAGGTAGACAGAGATTGATCTTGTCAATTAGTGATTACGCCCATTTTTAAATTTGATAATATCCTTTTTTGATAAGCTTGCGGTATCAATTATATAGACAAAGATTGATCTTGTCGATTAGAAATCACTCCCATTTTTATATGATAACAGTCCCATTTTGATGAAGTCATGACGTTATTTAATTCAGACTCATCGGGGAAAACGTCACACATTTCTCCTCAGATTCTCATTCGGTAACAATGCACAGAACGACATATTAGAAAATCAACTCCTAACTGAGATATTATGAAGCCTACCTAACACAGATCAAATTAAAGTTAGATATCATTTCTAATTGCGCCATTGAAACCAATGTCAATAGTAAACGCATTGTACTGTTCTGTTGTTCTGTTGAGTAGAAATACGTCTGTATGTGGCCTCTATCATATGAAAGGAGCTATGTATGGAATGACTATAATTGGACGTATTTCTGCCAAACGGAACTATGTGCATTAGTACGTGAGCCCTGTTATGCATACATTCTAGTGGGTGTCAAGACTCGTTACTTAATGCACATAGTTCCGTTTGACAGAAATACGTCCAATTACGGTCTTCTTGCAGTGTCAATGAACTAGATTGAAAACACTTCACCAATCGGAATGTTGAATGATTTCCGTCGAAGGCATACTGGTGTAATCGGGCTCTCGCAATTCGACAGGGCCTTCGTGTTCCACAGCACCCGCAGGACCGTGAAAAGCGATGAAAATTCGGAAAAGACGTCGAGCTGTCGGGACATAGTCGCGCAAGTCTTCTCCCAAACCCTCGGCAATCATGTTCAACAGTTCTTGCTTCGCCATCTCTCGCATTCCCCTCTCCGTGTCACACAGTCCGTAGCAGAAGAAAAACCAGTCTTTTTTGGTTTCCTCGTCACCCTTTGGCACCATCAGATGACATATTGTCCCGTTCGGTGGTTGGTCTCCGGTTGTCACCTCCCAGAAATCACCGACCCCGCTGAATGATAGGGCGATGATCATTTTGAACCAGTCGAGCTCCTCCCAATTAGTAGCGTTGTTCACCGTGTTGTTCATTGCCACGAGAGCGTCGTTCATTCCTTCCTCGAACCGCACGAAGTCATGTTTGATCAGATGCGTTGAGAATGACGGTGCCTTTGAGAGCCAATATGGTACTGCGGCATCTGAGAATAAAAATATTGATTCTTTCTTTTGTATGGGCTTGGAGCCCAATTTACACTATCAATATATTCATCCGACATAATTGAACGAAAAGTTGCATGGAAAGTTGAACGGAAAAAAATATGATTCAATTACTCTATGTTCAAGTTTTCATCCAGTTAGCGGCTCCAATTGGTTTCCCGCCAACCAACAAAAAGTTGAATGTGACGTCACATTGAAGTTTCCGTTGAATTTTTCATCAAATCCTCGTTTTCTCGCGTCAGTATCACACTTTGCAACTTTGCATTTGACGAGTTGCATTTAAGTATAAGAGTCGAATAAAAATGTTGGTAGCATGAGTTGGGTTTAAACAACTTTGGAGTTTTATCAGTGAGTGTAAGTAATAAAATTGTGTAAGCATGCAGTGGACTGAGTTAATAGTGCTGAAGAGTGAATTGAAGTCCTTCTAAATTATTTTCTAAAAATAATAAATACAGGAAAATTTGCAATTTTGACCGGCCCTTTCTCGACTTTTTATAAAGACCTCAAATAGAGGCGTCAATGAGGAGGGGAGATTCCAACCCCCATCCCCTCGCAATTTAGTATTGACCGTTTTCGAAGGGGTTGTCACCGATTTTAGTCAATTTAGGGCATTTTGTAGATGTTTTGAAATCCCCACCACACACACATTTAATTTCTTTCAACAATTTTTGCCCTTCCTTCCTAAAATGTCGCTAAAATGAAGTTCTCAGTGCTATATGAGGTGAAATCACAACTGAAAATATGCATGTCACTGATTTGTGCATGTAAAATTTGAACTATTACGAGACTAAATCATATATTCTTGGTCAACAAAGCGTAAACATTCCGTTGACATTTTGAATCACTCTGGTAGAAAATAATTTTCGATCTAAAAACACTCCAAGACTCTTTTCAGTTTTTGCAACCGTACCTTTTTGGGATCGAGAGGTTGTTTTATTGTACCATTCTGCGGTCTCATTCGGATGTTTGATCAAACTTGCTGCAAAGAAAACAACAAAAAATTGATTAATTTTCACGAGAATCGTATGAGTGCTACTTGAAGTATGTTTTCTCTCACATAATACCTTAAAGTGTGAACTTGATCATAATTAATTTCAGGAACTTTCGGAAAAAAGACGGCTAAATTCCGTCAATTCGATCTTGGTACATTTTTGAAAGCTATGGTTTCAACACTATTCAATGAGTTGCTTTTCGGCAGTACTATACGCTTTGCGTTATTATTGTGCACACATCAATGTAAACTATAATGTCGCAAAAATCATGCACTCCTTTGTAAGGTACTTTTTGTTCCAGTGTTTTTCTCCTCCAATCATATGCTTTACTGATGCATCAAGTTGAAACTGAAAATTGTTTCTGGCTGAAGCTCATTAAATTTTGAATCCCTCCTCGTGCATAATTCGACGAAATTTAATCAAATCAATATTCAATACTTACATGCATGATGAAAGAGTTGATCGTCCAGATAGCTTGCGTTGTAATTTTGCTGTGAAAGCTCCTCTTTTTGAATTTTTTCGGTGGGTGAAGAGGCCAAAATTGTAGCTATTTGGAGGCTCTACATGGGGTCCAAAAAAATTGATCATGTGTTAATGTAATTTCCATCTCCATGATTTTAATGAAATGAATTTGTCAATATTTTTAAAACCGTCTAATAACTTTTTTTGAAGTTGGGTGTTGAAAGTGACGTCTGCCACAGGAAACAATTCTTCTCATTGCCCTACAAATTTCAACTCGAATAAAGTCAAAATTAAGTGGAAGTTTGTGGAAATTAGTGTGATGAAAAGTCTGTACATCTCGTTACAAATCCATGTATGTTCTAATAACAATCAGCTTATTTTTGTTATACCGTCAGAATATTAAAATGAACATTGCTTCTTGTTAAAGGTAATTCAGAATCAATTACTGCATCATTCGCGTTGCGTGGCATCACGTAGTGATGCCACGCCTCGAATCTAGTCTATTCAAATAGGTTCGCCTGATTTGCTTTCGGTAATGACAACAAAACCGATGGTATTTTGCTACCAAGCCTGATTTCTTTGCCCACTCCGAACCTATCCTCCTAATCGAAACTATCGAGGAAAATCTGTTCTTTGCCCTAAAAAACATAAAAAGGCTGGAAAAAGTTAAAATATTAGTCAATACTACACTATAATCGCCGTTACTTTTACAGTGGTAGTAGAATTTGATTTTGAAAGGCATTCACGAAAATGTTTAATTCAATCCATAGTACTCATGGTAATATTTACACCTTTAAGGGTGGGATTAAGAACGAACCTTTTGGATATTGCGCTTCTTTTGCCAAGGAGTAAAATTACATATTTACTATAAAATACACTATATCATCGATAGATTAAAATTACCAGTAAAACTCCGATTGTTTGATACTCCAAATCCCTTATATGTATGTTTTGATGAACGAAGTTAATTGTTTGGAACAACATCACATCTAAGAACTCACACATAACCTCAAACTGAATTTGTATACGAATATTGATCTTGTCGATTAGTAGTCACGCCCATTTTTAAATTTGATAAACGTCCCACTTTGATGAGCTCACGGTGTCAATCAATTTAAGCTATCAGTGATAAAAGTATGACGTGGCTCTGGAGCTAAAGTCTCTCTTAGCGTGAGAGTGTTCCGATCAGTAATCTTGCCCGAAGAAGACGAATGCTTTCATTCTCTTTTTTCCTCAAATGCACCCCGACAAACATTTCCTAAAGTCCTAAAATTGGGGCTGTATAAATAATTGGAATTCAGCGCACCAAAAGAAGGCTTAATTCTGAAAAACAAATCAGTTGCATAATTAGGTAAATCATTGAGATAACTACATTCATTGCGATGTGAAAGAACTGCCAACTGGACGAATTTAATGAAAATGAACGTAATTGTATTATAAAGTCACCTAGTGTTCTCTGATTTTTTATTTTTTGACAGAAAAATGAACAATTTTTTTGCTTCGAAGATTCCTGTTAAATTCCCTTTGATATGGAGTATATACTCAAACATTTCTGATGCTCTGAGTTTTCTTGGCCTCCTTCAACAAAATTAAACCCAAAGGAAATTAGACAACATCTAATGTACTTTGTCTGATTTTGATTGTTACCGTTCATACTAAGGAGGAGCGTTTTATTGTACATTAATCTGTGCTGCAACTATCTGAACACCTAGGAGGTGGGGAAGTATAATCAGGTAATTGAAGGCGCTTCGATATTCTTATATATTCTCTTTAAAACTGCATAAAACGGCTGTTTCTACAGTCACCGTGACAATCGTCGAATGGTCTCAACCGTTAGCAATTTTCATTATTCGCTGCTAGTTCACCAAATTTAACTCATCTTTCTTAATAACTTGAAATCAATTCCAAAAAACGGTCCAAGGCTGAATCATCAAACGTGCTGAAAATATTAGAATAAAAGAAAAAAAATGAATAGAGAGTAAAAAGAAAATTAATAAAATAAATACAAGATAAATTCAGGAATGCAATCTTTAACTTTATTTTACATCTCTTTCCATCGGAATGTGCAATTAACTGCGAACAAATGTTTTTCATCAGGAAAATGGCGATCGCGTTTGACTTGGAGAATTTCATTCCGAAATCACAGAAAAGAAGGAAAAAAATTACAGGAATTTTTCGATAGATATTATAACCCGACCTTTTCCGCGTCGGAATGAAGTCGAACTCAAAAGAGATGCCTCCGGCTAATCCGTAGCGACTGAATGTCAGTGGCGTGGCGCGCTTTGCGATATATCGATAGATCTGTCATTTAAACCTATGGAGAAGGATCGATAAACAGGGTACACCTTAATAATCGATTCTTTACTATAGCTTCAAATAGAGAAATATCGATAATCGATCATTCACGCCACGCCACTGCTGAATGTTTGCTGATCAGAAATTATTATCTCTGATCCCCACGGCCGGAACATTCAATAATAAATAGCCAATTACTTTGTTCTCTGCCTTTATTTTAATCTACTTCAATTATCTCGAATGGCTTTGAGAAGCACATTTTGCGTCGTTCCGCCGTATCAGTAATTGCTCCATTCCAACTTTCATTGCGTGCCAACGTCGTTTTTAATACCCTTTATTTATTAGCGCTCTCCTCCCTCCATCGCGGCCTTTGATCTTGTCTTGGCGCTTTTGAATGCTCTAACAAGTCGCGCTATGACATGCCATTCCGGGAATGCAGATTTCCTTACCAGATTCAGTGCAATAACAGACAAGTGGTTATTAACAGTGCTTCATTATTTCTCGGGGCTCCACCTCATAACCACTTCGCGGCCCAACCTCTCGAAAGCACCCCGCTTACCCTGAAATACACTGGGGGAAAAAAAAAACACATTGTATCTAGAGTCCAGACTTTTGAAAACATGACAAGAAAAAGGACTCTTGATTTAATCAGATTCAAGCTTAAATCAAAAAGAAAACCGCTCAAATTAAGAGGCTTGGTTCTTGATTTAAGCTAAAATCCGATTGAATCAAGAGTATTTTTTCTTTTCGATGTTTTTAAGAGTCTGGACTCTAGCTCCAATGTGTTTTTTTTTTTTTTTTTCCCAGTGAATAAATCGTCACCTTCCGGTTAAATAATCACAAGCCCCATGCGACGTTTAAAAATTTTCGACGCCATTTTATTTTTTACAGAGAAATTGTCCAACGAAGCTGTCTGAAAATTTCACTGAATTTTTTTAATGCTGCCGATAAAATTCAGCGAAATTTTCGGACAGCTGCGTTAAACAATTTCTCGGTAAAAAATGAAATGGCGGCGGAGATTTTTAAACGTTGTCAGTGCGCTTTTATGTCACTGGGTGACATTTTTTCTATTCTGCAACATAATCTTGTGCCAAGGTGCGATAAAGCAAAGTTAATTTTATTTTTTTTCTGCATTCGTTTTTGGTGGAGACATTTGTCTGGTTCGTTATTGTTTAAACTAATGGAATCTGCGTGAAGTCACTGAAAATTTCTCACTCCACATGTGCACGTGACCGTGATGAGAAAAAACTGAAAAACACCGGGTGAATACTTGAAAAATTTCTCCTGATAAAATATTTATTTTTTGTTAAGTCGTGAGTATTTTTCCTCACCATTTGCAGGTACTTTAGATCAAATTGCCAAAAAACCACTGCAAAAAAACCGAATTAAAAATAATCACAGTTTTCCTAGAAACTTTATTTTCTATCCATTGAAATATGGCAACTTTCGGAGGTGCATACGGCGTTCTTTCACTGTAGGGTGGCAACGAGGCAGAACCAACCCTGTTTCGGAGTCATTAAACGATTGATATTCTTGTCACGACAGGTCACTCCAGGTTTAAAAACGATTCATGAGTTGATGCCGGTTTTTTTTTTATTTTTTTGTGAGTGGCGGCTCACTACTCCTCGCTGGCAAATTGCGTCGTTTAGCAGGCTAATGATGCTTGTTCTAATTCGTCTCGCTAACGCGCGCGGTAAAAACGGTCTGCTGCCAGGAGAGTGATGCTCGCCAGCTTTTATCCTCCTCCCCCTCACCATGCTGTAATCCGGAATATATGTCATTATGCACGTGTACTATGTGACAATCTCTGCTTTGTTACTATTCATGGCTTTTGATTATAATCAAGTATCCAGAAACACGAAATCAGTAAACTATAAATGAATCAGTGAGTTCGAAAACACACAAACTCGGGGTTTTTTCGATTTTCACTTTTTTACGGTTTAGTAACTCTTATGGATAGAAGTATCTGCACGCAAAAGGAAATTTCGAGATTGCAATCGTAAGTGCTCAAAACAGCGACGGGAAAAGGGAAAAATCAAAGTATTCATTGGAAATACCAATTTTTGGCCATTTCAAGGGAAATGGGTGACCATCCAATTTTGCGGCTGTCTTTTTTTGGTTCAGTATACCTTGTACAGACAAGTTATGTACATTTCAAGCGTTATTCAGGTCGAAAAATATAAATTTTTCTGGGCAGACTATGAAAAAGCAGTATCTGAAAGTCGGTGAAAACGGAAACACACCAACTCGGAAATTTTTAAACGCTTAATTCTCTGTCATCAAACATGGTGTATCGATTTCGACTAGGTGCTTTACAAAGTCTCTAAGTACTTGTTCTTTGACATCAAAAAGGTTTTTCTTAAACTAAATTCTTCGCCCACTGCGCAGTTTTAGGTGTTTCCTGAACAAATTTTTTTCCGAGTTGGTGCGTTTTCGAACTCACAGTTTCAAACGTAAGGAGAACCAAACAGTATATTTGGATCGCGTTTAGCAGAAAGGAACCCTGACACCTCAGCCATCGCCAAATTCAACTGGGCGATGTAAGTTTTTACAAGGAACGTTTGTGCGGATTCCCTTGAAAATTTTAAGGATTTTGCTTCGTACTCTGTAAAAAATCCACTGAAATTTGCACCAAAATCCACCCAATCATTTTCATGTAAAATATAAGATTTCCCAATCAAATTTGGCAATAGCTGATGTGGCTTGGTTCCTTTCTGCTTAACTCGGTCCATTTTAGAGTCCCCGCACTGACAATCTCAGCAATGTAATCCAGTTACGTCAAAAATAAATTCGGATGTCAACGCTATTTTTTGCAAAATGATGGCGGCTGATAAGCAACTTGTTGAGCGTAAAACCGAGTGGACGTGTTTATGCTAAAAGGAATACTATGTTGCACACAAACTCTATGCACATGGTTTCTTTTAGCAAAACTGCATCCAAATACGATCCCCTACTGATGACTGAAGAATGTTGAGGTGAGGACTCCGCTGTGCAAGCTTCTGCAAATTAGTTTAGGATTGCTGAATCAATTTTTTCCTAGCCCGTCATATCCGATCTACATGGAATTCTAAAATTAATGGCTACTAAAGTTAATAGCATCTAAACGCTGTATCTAAAATGATGAAGAAATAATAATTCCGTACCGCAAAACATGGTTAAGTGTCTCGATCGCTTCGTGTATGTTTTACTCTGTACCTGCAGTGATCTTGCTGAAGTATGGGTAGAAGCTCAGAACACAACCATTTTAATATTCCGGCGCTCAAATTACCTATATACCTACCAAGATGAAGGAAATTTACTTAGGAATTAAAGCATTAATGCAGAAATTATGCATGCGGAAAAGTCAATATCTTTGTCCCTACTTTCATTAATTTTCGTTTTGTGAGTGGATCGTGTTCAGCAGAAAAGAAGCAAGCCACATCAACTATTGCCACATTTAATGGGGAAGTTGCATTCATTACAAGAGAATTTGCGAATTTTGTCGAACATTTCAAGGAATTTGATTCGTATTATGCAGAAAATTCACTGAAATTTTCACAAATATCCGCACAACCGTTTTCATGTAAAAAATTTTAATTTCCCAATTAAATTTGGCAATAGCTAATGTGGCTTGGTTCCTTTCTGCTTAACGCGGTCCACTTCTCAAGTTAACTTCCGTGGAAAACACGATAGTGCCCCCGGTTTTTTCTAGAACGAACTCCCATACTCAAGTATGCCTTATCAGCCATCATGAGCAACATTTAAGTTCAGCCAAATGAATTCGTTTTCTTTGGTTTCGAATGGGACTCTCAAGGTAAACATGTAATCGTTTCCCGGAAATACCGCACGCAGCTTAGCGCGGATTGCATTTCTCTTGTGAAGCTCGACGTGCCCTTTGAAAGCGCATTCACTGTCCCCAGATTTTTATGCAAGTTTGAACGCATTATTTGAAAAATTGTGTCCAGTTATGCAACTTATGTACCTTTTAACTGAATTTATGATGACATTATTTCAGGCATTACAGCTTCTCTAGAAAGCTTACAACAAAAGCATGAAATTGAATGTAACAATATCTGAGTGTACAGAAATTTCAAAATCATGAGTTGAATAACGCTGACTCCGTGAGTTCGAATATTGGAGTCAAATTCAACCGTGTGGCCAGCGCAGAGCGCGTGTAAGCGCCTACAAGACTGCATGGATACTCCACGCATTGCGCGTGCGAACCGTGATGTACGCGCAATGCGTGAAGTATCCTCCGTGGTGTACGCGCAATGGGAGAAGTATCCACGCAGTCTTGTAGGCGCTGACGCGCGTTAATTTTTGTACACATTTTTACTCACTCAAGTGTTCATGGCAAAAGTGCGAAATCACGAGTCTCCATTGCGGTGTTTTAAACTTTATACGCTCCTCTTTCATTTTTCTGAGGAAAAACAAACCAACTTCATGACTTTAAATTTAATTGACTATTTTGCTAACAGAGATGAAAAATCAAGAATGATTTAAAGAAATTATGTTTACTAGTCCTAACATGTATTATCATTTTTGTTGCAGGTGAGGTCAAATTTTGATGATGCTTCGCTTATTCACAGTAAGTTTTCAAGACTCCATACTTTCATGAGCTCCAAGTGGTCCAAATAGTCATTCTACGTGAAATGTTGATGAGTAATTCCATATTCTAACGATCTAATTCGCACTTTGGCAAGTGGTTTATTGTTATCAAATGACGATTGATCGATATAATAGCATTGCCAAGATAGGACTTTATCGATTGAGTCATTCGATTACGATTGAGCAATAGACCAGCAGGATTCTCAACGCTTATACAAACAACATCACTCTTAACGGCAATCGAGAGGCAAAGCCGTGGAACCAGACCTCATTCGTCCAATCGCTAAGCCGCATTCACGCATGTCATGAGAAATTTATCGCCCGCCACCGACCGGATATAAATAACACTAACAAATGGTCGCATTTCTGCCAAACGGAACTATGCGCATTATGGCGTGAGCCCTGTTATGCATATATTCTTACGGGTCTCAGGGCTCATGTCTTAGTCCACGTGGCTCCGTTTGGCAGAAATACGTCCAAATGAGGATTCAGGCTAAGCGTTTCCCACCGAACGCGACGAAATTATCGCTTTCTGATATTTTGCAAGCGAAAATAGTTATTTCAACGTTGTCAAAGACCCATTGAACTTCCTCTCGATGATAATGTATGGAGAGAAATTAGTTGTTGTGATCACCGAGGCAGTAATGTCTAATTGAACCGATTATGTTAGAAATCACTTAAGCGCCAAAATTGCGAGTGCGAAAAAAACAAGAAAACACATTTTATTCGCTTTGTTGACAATCTTCGAATTCCAAAAAATGTATGTAAAAATGTTGTGCTTTTAGGTTTGGATTTAAGGCTTTTTTGATGTGTGCGTCGTGTTTTGGAGCGTATGCGAAAGGACCTGCTTCTTAAATATTTTGGTCATTTATCTTATCCTTTTGTGTGCAGCAGATTCGTTTAAATGAGAAAATACTGCACTGAAAAAAAAGTTCGGTAAATCCGAACTAGTTATAGGATCATATGGAACCAGGTTTTGTTCGGTACACACAACCGAATTATTCGGTCTATTCAACCAAATTCTTCGGTTTGCGCGACCGAACCATAATAAATTCTTACAGTTCGGTTCAGTGGATCGAACAGTTCGGCTGAGCAGACCGAATAATTCGGTCGTGTGTACCGAACAAAATCGTGGTTCCATATGATCCTAACTAGTTCGAATTTACCGAACTTTTTTTTTCAGTGTGATTGCCGCGTAGGAAGGTGTTGTTTTGTGTTGATTTTTTCGGCAACACAAAGTTCGGCAATCCCAGAATCGACTCGGGTTTTAAGAACCTCCGTTAGCTTGCCAACAGGGATCAACAACACTGAGAAAAAAAGTTCGGTAAATCCGAACTAGTTTGGTTCATATGGAACCAAGATTTTGTTCGGTACACACGACCGAATTATTTGGTACGCTCAGCCGAACTTTTCGGTCCACTAAACCGAACTGTAAGAATTTATTATGGTTCGGTTGCACAAACCGAACAATTCGGTTGAACAGACCGAATAATTCGGTTGTGTGTACCGAACAAAATCGTGGTTCCATATGATCCAAACCAGTTCGGATTTACCAAACTTTTTTTCTCAGTGAAGACCACGAAAAAGTTCCGAGAGTGTTGGACCAATCACGTTGTTTTGTAATACAACCTGTAACCTCCAAAACCGCCCGTTCCTATCGGAAAATTCTGCGGCGAAACATGGCAAGGGCGAAGAAACTCGTGCTGGAGCAGTAAAACGAGTAATTAAATTACCTGAACACTATATTCAACGCCCCTTGCTCGGGGGTCCGCCCCCCCACCCCCCTACCCGATCCCCCGTCACGGCCCCTTGCCCAGTTTAAGTTGGACAGTGCCTCACTCCGTTCGGCAGTGGCAGGTCCTTATCGGAGTTGTCACGTTGGATCAATACAGGCGCATCAATCACCCCCCCCCCCTCATCCCCCCTCCCGTCATCTGGCCCTTGTCGGCGCTACAATAACGGGTACCCTGATTTTCGGCTTTCGCATCTTGTGTATCGTGCGTGTATCTTGTTGAGCTGGTTTTACGAACTGGGACTTGGTTTTTCAAACGTTTACGTTCAGTGAAGTATGTTAGGATCAAAAGGACACTGGGAAAAAACACTTTGGATCTAGAGTCCCGACTCTTAAAAACATCGACAAGAAAAAACACTCTTGATTCTATCAGATTTAAGCTTAAATCAAGAACCAAGCCTCTTAATTTGAGCGGTTTTCCTTTTGATTTAAGCAAAAATCCGATTGAATCAAGGGTGTTTTTTCTTGTCGATGTTTTTTAGAGTCTGGACTCTAGATCCAGTGTGTTTTTTTTTTCCAGTGGACACCAGGGGGCTTTTTGACGGAACTGAGATGATAGTTTTAATACATATACACTGATAGAAATGTAACCGACATTTTTCTTTAGTATGGGAAGTAGAACACAAACTAACATAAACGTGTGGTTGATATTTTCTGGTTCAGTCAGAACACCGTGAAAGCAATATCTGCTGTACGGAATGAAGGCGCGCGTTTGTGCGCTTGAAGTTGATGTGATGTTATTTGTCAATCAGATGTTGCTTTCTCGATGTTTTGACTCCAATCTTTAGAATGAGCAAAGATTGGACAAAAATCACATCAACTTCAAGCGCACAAATTTCTGTGCGGCTTCAATCCGCACAGTGGATGTTGCTTTCACAATGTTTTGACTCCTAGTACCATAGAAAGATCAAAGATTGGACGAACATCACATAATCGCACAAATTTCTGTGCGCCTACATTCCGCACAGCAGATGTTGCTTTCACGTTTTTTTTACTCCTAGCACTGAAAAAAAAGAAGATTGGACAAACATCACATCAACTTTAAGCACACAAATTTCTGTGCGGCTTCAACCCACACAGCAGATGTTGCTTTCACGATGTTTTGACTCCTAGCACCATAGAAAGATCAAAGATTGGACAAACATCACATCGTCAACTTTAAGCGCACAAATTTCTGTGCGCCTTCATTCCGCACAGCAGATTGTGGTTGCTTCCACGATTTTTTAACACCTAGCACTGGAAAGAGCAAAGATCGGACAAACATCACATCAATTTTAAGCGCACAAATTTCTGTGCACCTTCATACCGCACAGCAGATGTTGCTTCCACGATTCTTTTACCTTCAGCACTGGAAAAAGAAAAGATTGGACAAACATCGCATCACCTCCAAGTGCGTCAATCAACAGTTACGCCTCAATGACCAGCACAAGAATCGCTATTTTCTGATGTGTCTTTTGTCCCTCTTACCTTTCCCCGTCCTAGCAAGGCTGACAAAACGGCAACGCTCCGATACCCATGATTAGATTTTCGAGGGTCCACCGTCCAGCGTCACCGGCGCGGAGTTGACGCGGAAACCCCCCTCCCGCCCCGAACGTCACACACAAAACACCGCACGCTCACCGGGGAAGGTCATTATTTGAAAGCTTCGTTTTGTTTTTCTTCCCTGCCCCGGGCCGCAGCCTCCGGAACTTTGCCCACGCAGCACCTCCCACGTCCTACCTCTCGACTTCCGCGTTGAAATATGCAGTTTGCGGCCGTGGAGGAGGGGGGGATATTGAATTACCATCTGGTCGGAAGTGATCAGGGAGAGTTTTGCGGAGTCCGAGGGTCGTATTTTCAGGCGTCTCTTGAGAGGTTTGCACTCTGCGTTGTAAGCGGTTTCCAAGCGTTTTTTCTTAGATCTACTACGTGCACTCGAGGAGTCTTCTAGTGAAGCGGAAAAAACCCGAGGGCTGTATTTATGGTCGGACTTTATCACCTTTCGTTTTTTTTCAGGAGGTTCCGTGTAGTTTATTTCGTGGTTAAAGGACTTTAAGGAGGTTTAAGGAGGTTTGCGTATCCTCATGGTAGGACGATTTTAACGTATTTCAAGTGCAATTCATTCGAATAAACTCGGTCTTAACCCTTCCAAATTAAGGGTTGCAATGATTTGCCAATATAAAATGTCATTAGGGCAAAAGGAAATTTTTCCTGACTGACAAATTAAGACGTTTTCTGGTCTCGTTATACCTACAAAAGCCGGCACATATGTAGTGAATCGCTAAGTGTAAACCCTTCATGAATAATCCGTCACTATAGGATCCGATAGCTTGATACCACTATTCGAACTCCTAGGAGCTCAATGTGCCTACCCTCCTGATTGAAGGCTATCGTGGTATCGGTCGTTTTATCATTGAAGCACTAGTGGCAGGGAGATGTTTCATGTGTAAGGACTTGGCGATTTGACTATTAATTCTGAGGTAAAAGTTCTCGAGAAACACGATAAAGTCATTGGTTTTCTCTGAAATTAATTCCCTAGCTCAAAAAAAGCTCTCAAGTTGAGGCCAAAATGGAGGGGATATCCCACGCTATCCTGAGAGTCCATTTCTACATCAAAACAAACTCTCCATGCAAAGATAGGGAGCAGATACATTAGCAGTGATGCCGTGTTCTCAGTTTTAGAGCCCCCAAACAAAGTGGCAGCCTTGTCAATGTATTTGCTCCCTATCTTTTTATGGAGAGTTTTTCTTGATGTGGAGGTGGACTCTCAGGATAGCGTGGGGATATCCCGTCCATTTTGGCCTGAACCTGAGAGCTTTTTTTGAGCTTGAGAGGTAATTTCAGAGAAAACCTGTGGCACCATCGTGTTTCTCGCGAACTTTTACATAAGAATCAACAGTCAAATCGCAAATTCCTTATACATGCAACATCTCCAATCTGACTTTATGTAGTCTATATGGCGTCAGCACTGCACTTTCTTTATGTTCTTCAAGTATTGCCGACGTATATGCTCATAAATATTTCCCAAATATTGTATCAGTTTCAAAGTCAAGTGCTCGGTTTTAGTTGTGAGGAGAATAAGGTAATGAGGGAGCAAGAATAAAAATGGGGAAATCCGAGAGGTGAAACAACGAAGTTAGCCTACCGAAGGCATCCTTCGTGTCACTTGAATTATTCATGACGATTTCTGAGTGAGGAGTCGGTGCGGTGTGGTTTCTCAATAAGCAAAGGCCGCGCGAATGAATTGTCACCGTTGTCGGATTCACACCGCGAAAGAAAGTTCGGTTTATAGTAACCAAATTTTTTATTTTTGAAGTTCCGAACTACTTTTGCGTCCGAACCTCGAAGCTCTACCGTGATAGAGAAAAGAGCAGTGAATGCATGCTGGGGTGAACCTCGAGACACATAAAAGTATGTGCTAATCATGCATTGGAAAAAAAAACACATTTGATCGAAAGGATCTGCTTGGATGACGGCGCAGAGATACAACTATTCGTACTTGGATGACGGCGCTGAGATACAACTATTCGTACTTGATGGATGTCCGTGTTGCATCTGCAAAATTGAAGGCGCGATGGCGCAAGGTGTGAACTCAAAATGATCCGCCTTGTGCTGCTATCTAGATTCGAGAGGGATTTAAGAGAGGAGGCCTGGCCTACACTAGGAAAAAAACACATTGGATCTAGAGTCCAGTCTCTTAAAAACATCGACAAGAAAAAATACTCATGATTCAATCGGATTTTTGCTTAAAAAAAGAACCAAGCCTCTTAATTTTAGCGGATTTCCTTTTGATTTAAGCAGAAATCCGATTGAATCAAGAGTCCTTTTTCTTGTCAATTTTTTCAAGAGTCTGGACTCTAGATCCAATGTATTTTTTTTTCCAGTGTGGCTTAGACAGAACTGCACTTACTGCTCTCTTCGCTATCAGAGCAGCTAGAGCTGCCGTTTCATGTGAGTACGAAACTCCAGATTCGGTGACTGATGAAGCAGAATGTTGCAGAGTGGATTGAGTCAAGTAGGGAGGTCGGACATATTTTGATGTTTATTTTGTCACATTTTAAATTTTCACGGGTGCTTTTGGAAGAAAACTTCACTAGGACACCAATGGAACCGCTTTCAGAACCTCAAAGTATTGTATAAACAGAGTTATCGGCGTTTAAAGTTCTAAATTTTTTCCGACCTCTCCTAATGACTCGATCCATTGTGCGTCGGTGTGTGATTTTGGTTTGGTGTCGCCTCGCGATGTGGTTCTAAAAAGGTTCGATCCATCGAAAACCGACGTATCTGAATGGTCAAATCTGTTGGCAACGGTGTCAATTGTAGGTATTTCTGCTAAACAAAACGAAAAACATGTGGGAAAGAAGGGGTGTGATCGTTAGTCGAGGGCCGTAAGAATGAATGGCAATTTTAAAACGCCAGTGACGTCAGTGGCAAAGGTACCGGCCGTGCCGTTATCGCTCGTGGACCGCATTAACTCATGAGCCCTGTCGACAATGCTTTTTTACCATGCCCACGGCTCATGAGTGCCGCATATAGTTGACGCTGATTGTTAGTCCCGTTCGGTAGAATGTAAAATTGCGCTTTACCATATCCCCACCAGGTATCACACCTTTTTTAACATTGTTTTATTGTGTAGCTTTCTAAAACAGTCCCGCATCTCTCCCACTCGTGTATAGTTCCGTTTAGCAGACATACGTCCAAGTACTGTTGACGATTGATGAGACAGAACCGAGCAGAACTTCCCGAGGATGTTTGGAACTTTAAGTAAAATTCACTTAGAGAGCATCAAAGTTTTTCGGTTCTGGTAACCGGACTTTTCGGTTCTGACATTTGACTAAACCGAAGAACTTTAATGCTCTCTAAGTAAATTTTACTTAAAGTTCCAAACCACCTCAGGAAGTTCTGCCCGGTTCTGTCTATGACCCCAATATGGAAAAATCCCTACAAACACACCATGAAATAAACAAACATCTTGGCCTTTGCGATACTAGGAATTGATTGAGCTGAAAATGTCAAGACCCAATGAGTTCGGTCGGACTAATTTTGTGACTGCGCACCGCGTCTTTCAATATTCGGTATGACTGATGGTTTCATATAAATTGATCCTTTGCTCTATTAATCGCATTGCCGCGCTACTTAAGGGCGGAACATTTGAATGACATACATTCCGCCCTTATCAGTCAATTTAGATGTAGATAGCCAGGTATCTTTAGAGTAAGATTATCGTATTTTTAACGCTCCTCGCAGAAAAATCAGCTTGTTTTTCCCAATGATTTTTTTTTCATAAAACTGAAATACCGCTTTATGAAAATGAAGCCTCTTATCAATGTATATTTTATTTTTATTACGACGTAAATTATGCACATTACGTGCAAAACAGTTTCTCGTATAGGGCGCTCTAATGCCCTCAATGTTAGGATGTTGCAAGGATTTGACTTTTTATCACGTGCGCGTAAAAAAGTTGGTTTACTATGCAAACTTGGTGCGGAATACCGTCGTTACGGAGGGAATGAATAAATTAAATCGTCTAAATGAGTTTTCATGTTTTCAAACTGCGTTTTACGACAATTATACGATCGGGAGAGTTTCACTGACGTAAAAAAGTTCCTTTGCAGTACTTTACTTTTTATTTCGCAGAATATTAAAAATCATCCCGTATGGAAATTCATTCGAAGACCCTCAAATGGACTGCATTTTGCAATTTGGAACTATAAATTCTGCCTCTTCTGGAAAAACACTTATGTGCTTTGGGCAACTACTGGCACATACGTTATTTTTACACCGGGCTAGAATTTATAGTTCCAAATTGCAAAATTTAGTCCAAATGATCGTTGATGATCATCTTATGCTACACAATTTTGTGAACAATGTTGTTCAGTCACTAGGGTTTTGTTTTGATGATTGAACCAAATTGATTGGCAAGAAATGTCAATGCCTCGGTTGCCTAATTTCTGCGTTCCTCCATAGGAATAAGTGCAATTTTACAATTCAACCTCATTTTTGCTTTTTGTACGCAACATTTTATTTACGATGGTCTTGATGAAACAAGGAGAAACAAGACATGCAACTATCACAACCTTTTGGCGCGCAAATTGAATACAGCGCCCAAATGAAGAGAAGTTTTACCGAAGAAGTTTCTCATAGGTGTAGGAACTAGGATCTTTACAACAACGCCTCATTTTTTAGGACAAAGGAATGGAAAGAAAGGACCAAGGACACTTCTCATCTCCATAACTCAAGTTTCTGGTTGATTTTATCAAAAATATATTTTGTAACAAATTGGTTTGGTTGACCTAACCAAAAGAAAACCAACCTAAAGTAACTATGAACGAGGAATTTTGTCGTTTCCTCCACGAAGGCACATAACTCCATTTCAACGTTGCCAAATTTCCCCTCGCAAATCGCATATTAACCAGCACAGGTACATTTTTTTCAATATAAATCAATTTTTGAGTCAGTTTGGCAACCTTGGAATGGAGTTACGTTCCTTTATGTGGGAGACGGCTAATCGCAAACCGTGTGCGCGGGAAAACTATTCCAATAGAGGCGCTCCGGTGGATTTGGCATCGGCGGAAAATAATGACGGAAAAGAGGAGTCAGGAGTGCGGTTGAAGAGCATTAAAAGCGCAGGGAGCGGGAATAAAGAGGATAGAGGAAGCTTTGAAATCCGTCAAGAGATTACCGCCCCGGCCCCGGCCGCCCCGATGAATGAAAGGGAAGCGGCCGCGACGTGCGAGGTGGCATTAGGGGGGGGGGTGGACGGGGGGCTGGGGGGATACGGATAATGGCCAGGGTGGCTGTGGTGCGCTCCCGCCGCCGCCACCGTGGAAAAGTCAGAAAACAATGGACCACCGCTCTGCCGTGCTAAGGAAGAACGCCGTATCAGCATTCAAACGTTGCCAAATTTCTTCTTTGAAATAATTTATTTTGGAATAAAGTTATAAATATTTTCCTTTGAGATTTACAGATTTTTTTGATCAAATTACGAACGAAATCCTTAGGAAAATTGGAGGAGAAATATTCCTAAATTTTCCTGTAGATTCATAATTTGCCGAAGAAAATTTGGCAACTCCTAGTGGCTTTTACGGCGTTCTTACTTAGCGAGGCCGGACGCCGCCGTTCCAAGTAAGAACGCCGTAAGAGCCACCAGATACTGCCAAATTTCCCTTGACAAATTGCGAATTTTCACGTAAATTTAGAAATGTTTCTCATCCAATTTTCCAGAGGATTTCGTTCGTCATTTGATCGAAAAAGTCTCTAAATATCAAGGGAAAATATTTCGTCATTGAGTCAATTAAAAGTCAGGAAACAATGGACCACCGTTCTGCCGTGCTAAGGAAGAACGCCGTATAAACATTCAATGTTGCCAAATTTTCCCATATAAAACATGTATTTTACACTAAATTCATGCGAACGTTTCTTTGAAAAATTCAGATATTTTAGATTAAATTGCGAACAAAATAGTCTGAAAAATTGGAAGAAAAATGTTTACAATTTTCCCAATAAATTCGTATTTTATCAGAGGAAATTTGGCAACGCCTGGCGGTTCATGCGGCGTTTTTCCTCAGCACGGCAGAATGGACCACCGTTCTGCCGTGCTAAGTAAAAACGACGTATAAGCATTCGAATATTTTCAAATTTCCCCATATGAAACATGTATTTTTGACTAAATTCATGCAAACGTTTCTTTGAAAAATTCAGATATTTTAGATTAAATTGCGAACAAATTAGTCTGAAAAATTGGAAGAAAAATGTTTACAATTTTCCCAATAAATTCGTATTTTATCAGAGGGAATTTGGCAACGCCTGACCAATTTATGCGGCGCTTTTCCCCTGAACTCCTCTGGAAAATTGGAGGAGAAATATTCCTAAATTTTCCTGAAAATTCGCGATTTGTCAAGAGAACTTTGGCAGCCTCTGATGGCTCTTACGGCGGTCTTGCTTGGAACGGCGTCCTGCTTGTGTCCTGCCACGCTAAGTAAGAACGCCGTAAAAGCCACCAGGAGTTGCCAAATGTTCCTCGACAAATTAATAATTTACAGGAAAATTTCTGAACATTTCTTCTCCGTTTTTTCAGGGAATTTGTTTCGTAAGTTTATCTAAAAAGTCTGAGAATCTCAAGGAAAAATATTTATAACCTTTTTCAAAAATAAATTGTTTCAAAGAAGAAATTTGGCAACATTCGAACTATTTTGCGGCTATTTTACTTAGCACAGCAGCGTTCCGGTCTTCATCCAAGAGTCCGATCCCTTTGTTGTCCCCTTGCGCTCCGAGTTCAAAAACTATTTTACCGCCCCCTTTTTTACCCCGCAATGCGTTTGGTGGGGAGTCACATGGCGGAATGAGTCAATGGGAGATGTCAGGCATGATGTGAAAACTTTAGCTTGGAGCGTCAAACTTCGACCGAAGTATCACATACGTCGATGGATTGAATTCGATAGTGGTTCGGTGTATCGTTTAGTTCAAAGCATTAAAACATAACATAACCTGAAACAAAAATTTTAGGATCTACGTTAAAAATAGTGATAAAGAGAAAAGTCCTAACAACTTCAGTTTTCGTTGCCACGTAGCACTCACTAGAATAAAAAATCAATCACGAATACCCAATCGCACAGAGCTTTCAATTGACTTTCGGGGCTACGTTTACATGTTAAACCAATCTATATAGATTTATAGTTTTTTCAGGATAAATGAAGGATGAAGGACGATTATTTATCCGTGTTCGTTTATTTTTCTTCGATTAGTTCTCTGACCTTGACGCAAATTCTCTTAAAATTTGCCGAAGTGGATGTGACATTGACATGTAACGCTCCAATGATCGGTCACCGAAAGTCACCAGTCAGGTCACCGGCCTGATACAACTATTCGAACTTCTAGGAGCTAAAATTGCCTACCCTCGTAATTGAAGGCTAACTTGATATCGATTGCTTTACCACTGAAGTAATTATGAGAGACGTTTGGAGTCGGTTCAGTCGGTGTTAATATAGCTTTCTCTGGATAAATCTTAAGGGTGGAGGAAGTTTAGTTACGTCAGAAAATGTGTATCTACTCCTCTTAACTACAAACTACATCGGACATTTCCGTATTCCCTCTCTCAAAGAAAGGTGCCGTTTTCGTAGTGATACAGCCCCTATTGGCGTGCTTTGCGATAAATCGATTGATTTGCCATTTAAACCCAGGGAAAAGAATCGATAAACAGTGTGTTCACAACGAACACCTTTAATAGTCGATTCTATACCACACCTTCATATGAGGAAATATTGATTATCGTATGAGGATTATGCGATATATCGGATTATGTGAATCGTTTGAAGTCTCTTGAGGAAAGGAGCTGCGGTCTGATTGTTGAAATTGGTAGACAAAGCGATAGAAAAATATGACAAAAAGGATATGGACGGATCCTATTGGTGGAAGCAGGTGGTTGCAATGGGCAAAGGAAGGGAATATAGAGAAACCCACGAGAGACGTTTTAGTTAGTCAATAATTTTCTCCCTTAGTCTATTAGAAACCTTAGTCTATTCAACCAATAGGATCGCTTCGTACTTCTTATGTCCTCTTTGTCTATAGCTTTCTCTATAAATTTTAACAATCAGCCCGCTGTTTAAAGGACGATTATGAATACGACCCTGTGAGCTAAATTGAGTAGAATGAGCAGATCAAATGTTAAGGCGCCTTGGTGTAACTATTCGTGCTTCACGGACGTCCATGGTGCATATGCAAGCAATTGAAGGCGTTTTACTTTTCGAATAATACGAATTGACAATGAGTATGCAGGTGAGAGCTGAATGAGTAGATCCAATGTTAAGGCGCCTTGATACAACTATTCGTACTCAATGGATGTCCATGTTGCATATGCACACAATTAAAAGCGTTTTTTTTTTTCTCGGATACTCGGAATTGATAGTGAGTATGCAGGTGAGAGCTGAGTGAGGAGATCCAATTTTAAGGCGCCTTGATGCAACTATTCGTGCTTCATGGATGTCCATGTTGCATATGCACACAGTTGAAGGCATTTTTCTATTCCTCGCCCGGAATGTTAAAGTTCGCAGGTACGGTCCGAGGTCCACAAATACGGCTTTGTCAGAATCCCGCCTCGCCACTGCACAATCCGTCTAATTGCTGAGAATCTTCGCCTCTCAGACCTCTGTCTTCGGCGACGACGCTACGTCTTGGGAAAATGTGCGAGATTTGAGCCGCGGTTGACGGGAGCATCTATCACTTAAGTGAGCCCTCGCGACTTAATCTTGTGACTGATAACGATTCTTTAAGTCTCATCTTCGCCTTTGACACGGCGCACAGCCCGCGCCATCATAAATCACAGACTCCGTCGTACATCGCCCGATCGTACCGTGTGTGGTCGCCCAATTCCCAAGGTGCACAGCGATGACCTCCGCATCGTATTCGCGTATCGACAGCATACTCGGCTTAAGCCTATGAAGAATAACCCACTAGAAATTTCAACGGGATAGGTTCTCTGTGAATGATTCATTCACCGAATGAACCATTAGACAGCATGGTAATGGGTCAGTTGCGCTGGTCACAGAATCGAGTTTTCAAAAGTTCTATTTATGACGTCATCCACCGCGGTAGTACATACCGTGTTATGCACTACCGCGGTGGATGATGTCATAAATCGAACTTTTCGAGGCGCGGTATCTCGGTTAATATTCAACGTAGAAAGTTGCTGTTTGCACAGATCCTCTTATTGTTTCGCTCATTTACAAGAATCAAGCATCAAAATACGATTTTGTTACCAGCGCAACTGGCCCATTTAAGCAACGTTAAGTATGTTTTTCATGGAAAGTCTGTGCCTTAGGAAAAAAGTATTTCCTTTGTTTATGGAAATTGATTCGGTTTCTGTTAGACCGGTGTGAGTCCAAAACTCATGAGCCCTAGATGTCCTGCGTGATCAACGAAAGCCAGGGCTCGAGGGTTTTGGACTTGAGCCTGCTTAACAGAAACCGATTCAATTGTGGTTTGATATTTTGAGCGAACGTTTTCAAGAGGAAAACGCGTGCATTTAGCGACAAAATCCGAAAATTAATATACAGGGTGATCTAGGGTTAAACGGTCAGACTGCAGGAGCCGCAACATCCCCAAACCCCTTCTTTAAATTGAGATTTCGATTTTTTTTTAGATAATTTATGAAGTCAGGGCAGAAATGCAGAGGAAGTAAGAATTTTCATAAAGGTTCACAACCGTTGCCAAAATTCAGGGAAAATGATTTACTTTCCGAAATTTTGGGGGGGGGGGGCTGCAGCTTCGACCGGGGGCACTTTTGGATAAAACTTTTTACAACAAGACGGTCTTATTTTGACCCGTAGAACACACTCCTGCAGTCTCGCCTTTTAACCCTGGTTCACCCTGTATCCTACCTCCAGGACCACTAGGTACGAAATTCAGCATTTTTTGATACATGTTTCTTAACCAAAATTTCACGTCGAACACGATGCGCTTAACGAAAATTACCGAAATCAATACCTTACGAAGATATTTAATGATTCTTAATGCTTGAATTCAAACCACCCGCTCATGAAATCTCAATGCTCTACGTGATTCTTATCGAGCGCTAAACGTTATCATGACAGTCTCTGTGGAATAAAAATCTGGCAACCTCAATCTTGACGCTTTGGCTCAGCTATAGCAAATTACTTATAGTTTGAACAACACATGGTGGGAAAACTCGATTGAGAAGCTTGTTGAAACCGTTATAGTGCGCGATTTGGCTCACGTAGAGCTTTGAGTCTCTTGTGAGCAGGCAATTCAAATTCCTCGTTACCAATGTGTGATAAAAACGTTAATATCTTCGTTAAAAGTTGGTTTCAGTAATTTTCGTCGTGAGAATCGCGTTTAAAAGGGTTTTCAGGGTCAAAAAAATATTTTGACGTACTGACGCGAAAAATAACTATATTTAATAGAATATGAAATCAAAGGGAGCTAAAAAGCAAGCAGAATCTATGCACGTATAGTTTCTTGTGATTTTATTCATTCGAATGAAGTTTCTTTTAGCATAACACATCGACTTATGAGATCCTCTACGAGGTTAAGGATTATAGAGCCAAAATGATTGAATAAGAAAAATACTAGTACCTCACAGTAGTTGTTAAAGACCACGATGTTTTGAAGGGCAGGGGCGGTAAACCTTTGAAAAATTTGCTCCAACTGGAGGATCGATCCCACCTATAATAGTTACCCGACCTATGTCAGCAATTCTTTCGTTCACGATAACTATCGTTAGATTTACGTTAGCTTCTTCAAATTTTGCAATTTTGTCCATTTTGGTCTTATGAAGAACTGTATAAATTTTCGGTTAAATCGCAATTACCGTTTACTTATAAACGGTAATAAACGTAAGAGCCCTACTTACGCTGTTTTCCACTAAACTGTTTTTATGAAAGTTGCATTCCTTGGTTTCCTTGGTAACCTTTGTTTGCTATCAGCTGATGTTTTATTTCAATTTATTTTTTTATTTTTTTCATTTTTTTTCTTTCTTTTTTTAATAAATCATTGCTAGGTTAGTTTTAATTTTTTTGCCAGCATTTATTCTACCTCCCCCCCATCCGCAGCTAATTTTTCTAGCTCCAACACTCTCTCCCCACAACTCATTTTTCTATCGATTTTATCATTTTTTTTTTGTATACCATGTCTTGCTCCCCTACCACCATTTTTCGGGGTTATAGATATTTTAGCGGCCTCTAGACCCGTGACTCCAGTCACGGGCATTTCGCTGGTAAAGAATATTTAGGAATACGACCTCCAACGAGGCACTTCATGTCTTGAAGAGGTTTTCGGTAAAGCAATTTTCGTCAGTTTTGGTCAATCTCTAAGTGAGGTAAGGGGATTTCCAGATTATGACGGAAAGTTAACGCTCCTCTTTAATGTTTTACAGGCCTCACTTGTCAGCATAGATTTTGAGTATTTAATACTGGATATGGGTTCGCAGAAAAAAAGTAGTACAACTATACTACCAACCGATTCTGGCACCAGCCAAAAGTGTGGTTACAGTCAGTGGCGTGGAGTGCTTTGCGATATATCTATTGATCTGTCATTTAAACCTATGGAAAAATGTCGATTAACAGGGTGTTCGCAGCGAACACCTTAACAATCGATTCTTTACCACAGATTCAAATGGGGAAATATCGATAATCGATCATTCACGCAGTGGTTACACCAGTCAAAGATATACATGATTCAACCGCGTTTCTGTCTGATTCGCAACCTTTCGTTAGTGCCAAAGTCTGGAGTAAAGTTGAAATCATCGTACAGTTTTCAATTTTTGCGAAAAAAGGATTCTTTTTCCTTGGACTGAGGAATCCCACCCCTCCATTTTTTTCGCTTTATTTTCAGCCCGGTTGTACGCGATTAAACTGAGAGCGTTGATTCAATTTCCTGGGCTTCTCCCTTTTGAGACTGAGAGAAAGGTACGTTATCGTCGAACAAAGAGAACTTCTGGAATGAGCACCTCGTATGCTAAATTTACAAGATTGCAAAAAGAAATCCGGAGATCTTGCCCCTGAGGGTCTCGGAAACAAGGATTAGTGCATGGAGTGGAAAAGGAAGATCGAGGATTAAAAAGCCTTCCGAGTCTAATCCGACGTCGAGTCGTAACTTTACCTATACTGGCGTGCTAAGTAAAAACGTCGTATGAGTCTTCAGACGTTGCCAAATTCCCTTGGAAAAATCACGAATTTACATACAAATTTGTGAATATTTATCATTTCATTTTTCAGAGGATTTAGTTCATAATTTGATTCGAAAAGTCTGAAAATTTCAAAGGGAAATAGTTATAATATTCTTCAAAAATAAATATTTTCCGAGAAGAAATTTGGCACCATTCGAATATTCATACGACGTTTTTACGTAGCGCGGCAGTATAGCTCTTGACGGAGGATATCAAAACATTATTTAAAAAATTTGCCCTCGTTTCCTACCTTTCCTGCTTCAATTTATATAATAAACGAGAGAGGATAGTCAGTCAGCGAGGGAACTTTGACTAATTTCCAGAGAAACGTAGCTCGGCTCTCGCAACAAGGAGGATAATGTTGACGTCGCAGAGAAGTCGTTGAGTAATAATATTTATTCTAAGTTATGCAGTCAAGTGTCCCTTTTCATTTGCATCAAAGATGCGCGGTTGTAAAAAGGAACTAAGCCTCGGGGGATAAAAGTAACGGTTCTTCCCCCTCCTCCTCGCTTTCTCACTTAATTATTCGGATTAGTCTAAAAATACACGTCTTCTCCGCGCTTTTGGAGCCGGTGCCGGGAGCCAATGGAGTCTTTCGAATTTGACGTCATTCCGATTCCCCGTAGGCTTCGATTTTTTGATCGGTTTATATTTAAGCCCATCCTCCCGTGATAAAATTCGAAGACTCCCGTTTTCTTGATTGAATTTGTGACTGCTACCGTTGGGATTTTTAGCGCTGAATTCGAATTTTAAATGTGATAAAGTCATAGAAAATAAACCCTTAGGGGAAACATGACCTGTCCACGGAAGCAAAGGAACACGGAATGGACCACTAGACAAAGTACGAATTTAAGCAATCTGATTCATGTTTCATAACCAGAATTTTACGTAAAACGCGAGTTCATTTAATTCAATTTAATGAGTGAAATTCCGGAAACCCTGTAAGTACCACGACTCTTTTCGAATACCGGTTATAAAAGAAATAATACCGAAAGTTATTTTGAGTAGAATTGCTGGAGACTCGAGTCCATCAAGTTTGTAGTTCCAACTCACTGGTCGGCGTATATTCGCACGGAAGGCTCACAGGATGTCTTTCTCTCGGAAATTGTTTAGATTAACGCAAGATGAGACACATCTGGGCGTATTCAGGATGAAAGGAATCATCTGCAAATGAGCTGAAACAAAAGGGACTAGGAACGATGCAAATCCCAAGTACTTAGTTCCTTTTGATTCAATTCCTTCGCTCATAGTTCCTTTTAGCATAAGTACGTCCATCTGAGCCTGACTTGAACCCGTTAAACCCCCTCTTGATTAACGAATTTTCCCAACAAGCTCAAGTGTTTAATCTCCGGAGCTAATCCGAGCGTTGAACTTGTGGGGTCAATCCGAGTGTCCTCTTGCACGGTGGACTAAAATACTGGTTGGCCGGTCGATTGAATCGGCTCGTGCGAAAATGTTCGATGATGTCCAGTACAGTGTTCACAATTGTTTTTCGTTTTAATTTACAGACACAAGATGGTTAAGACGTCGGAAATGTAGAGCAATTTAAGAAGAAAAAAAAACCCGAGCATAATTAAACGCTTACTAAAGAGATCGATCTTATTCATTAGTGTTAATATGTGGCAAAAAAAAAAAAAAAAAAAAAAAAAAAAAACATTGCAATTATGAAACCCTGTACAGTACAGGACAATTGACCTTTTCGCACGAGCCTATTCGATTGAACCTTTGCTAAATTATAATGTCGTATGAATATTCGAAAGTTGCGGAATTTTTATGGATTAAATTTTTATTGGTGAGCAAAGTTATAACCTCCTCTTGCTAGCATTTTTACTAATTCTGAATCAAATCAGAAGTAAAACTATTTGTAAAATTTTGAGGGAAATATCCATAAGTTTTTAGGAAAATCGGTTAAATATCAGGACAATGTTGGAATTCTTTAAAAAGTTTATATGACGTTTTTCCTAACGGATGCTTAACTTCCAACTGGCCTCCATATGGAGAGCTCTTTTTACATGAGAGCAGCTGAATGGTGTAATAACTCCAGTACATCTGATGTTATTGATATTAGAACTGAAACATTTTTTTAACATTTTTATTGTACAATCGATTACTGGAGAGAGTTACAGATTAAACAGTGTAATTTATTTATTTTTTTTTTCCAGAAAAATTACACGCACCATCTGCAGCTTTTACATTTCACGGGAATTCATGCCTTAAATCCAATACTATGTTAGATTTTGCGGAAAACACAATGGTGCAAATCGTTTCTTTTTCTAAAAGGAACTCTCAAGCTCCAAAACATTGTTGATTTTGAACACATTTTCTCCATTTAAACCCGTGAAAATGTTTCAATTATTGGAAGGGCCAGGTGTCTCAATAAGAATTGATAATTATCCTCACGTTTAAATTCAAAAAGCCGGAGTAGCCAAACTGCTGGATTCACCTCTGCCCAAAAAAACTTTCAAAATTGAAACCGTAATAGAAAGGATTACCCTCATTATGGTGAGAATCCTCTCTATATCCAGTTAAACTGTCTATGCAAAGTTATAGAATAAATAAAATTATTGTGCCGTGGCTGTAGCCTTGAAGTCCCTCCACAAAGTGGCAACCCTGCAAATGTTGCTCTCTATGTATATCGGTGCACGGAGAATTTGACTGGATATAGAGGTGGACTTATCTCATCACTTAGGCTTCCCCCTCCACCATGACCTCAAATTTGAGAGCTTTTTTTGAGCTTGGACAGGGTTCCCAGCGATCTGGAAAACCTGGAAAAGTCAGGGAATTTGCTCCAAAAGTCTGGAATTTTTTCAAGTACTGAGAAAAAAAATTTAATAAGTGAACAAATAAAAATAAAAGAATTGTGTGTGTGTTACTACCAAACCAGCACATATTTTGTCGGCGTTTAGCCGAGGGTAAAACCCTCGTTTCCACCGTCCACCACGAGGAGGAACCGACATCAGACGGCACGCTTCCACCGTCCAACTTACAACTCCTATGGCATACGTTAATTTGAAATTCAAAATTTTGAAGAAATTTTGAAAAAATGGAGAAGAAATTTTGAAAAATGGAGAGGAAATTTAAAAGACAAAGGCATGGGGCTCATGCCTTTGTTGTTAGTGAGATTTAATAAGGATAACCTCATTTTTAAAATTGTTTTTAAATTTAATAATTATTGAAGATCTCATGCCATGAAGAGTTGGGTTGGCGTTCTGGGCGCACCCTCACTCACAACAGTGAACAATTCGCCAATGACCGAATGCAGGGAACTCCTCTACCACCGTGCGATCCAGCAGTGAGACAACAAACTCGTAGCTGGATACTCTCTACAGAGATAGAGATTGCTGAAACTTTGTCCGGCTTGTTCGGCCCAGGTCAAATAGAATACCCTGAGCCACGAGACCCCGGGACTCTCGTGAAGTATTCGGCTCGTCCTGCATCAAAACCTACTTCAATCTGCAACATCGCCCCAACCACCAGCCCGTTTGAGAGGCGTCCGACCCTCCGGTTCCGACTTTGCCTGGTCTAAAGTGTCCCGGGGGGGATGACGGCTTTAGACTTAATGCGCAAGCATCGGCAGATACCGGAGGTTGACCAGAACAGGATTGCCAGGCTTCGATCGGTCACCCCTGCAATTGGTCACTGACGAATCGCGCAAAGTCGGTCACAGATCGGGATTTTCAGACCACTGTGTACCGGTTGATCCTTGCACCTCGCGGTTCAAGGATATGGCCTAACTACTATCAGTGGTCCTCTGAAGATCATCTTTCCCCTCATGTTCCTAAGGTTCCGCTTGATCTCTTCCGTAAGCCAGAGATATGGACTAACAACCAAGGTAATAACGTACCAAGGTTCCGCTTGATCCGAGGCTGCAATGGATATGGCCTAACATCCAAGGTGTGAACAGCCCTGCTGCGCGCGAAGCAGGGCACCGAGGAAGTGGTTGATCCATGCCCGAGCGTATTAGGGATATGGGCTAACAACCAAGGTAATAACGTACCAAGGATGCGCTTGATCCTACATAGCTCGTTACGATGTGTGAAGAGATATGGGCTAACAACCTGAGGCGAGGGAGGGTGCAGAATCACAACAGGTTTGCCGGCGTTTGGCACGGGTCAGAGACCCGCCCCAGGTCCACCACGAGGAGGCTCCGTTTAAGAATAGTTCTTAATAGTCTGCAGAACGAAGACTGCAGGTTGGATTATTTTTTAAAAGAATCTGTTCAGTGCTCTTTTCCTTAGCATAACAGCAATACCATGATGGGATTTATTTTTCAAATCCAATACTACTATGAGTAAATGAAACAAATTGAAAAATCATTTGTTTTCACCAATGCACGTATCGTTTAAGAAGGCGTTTATATTTCACCAATTTTTTTTTCCAACACATTTTAAGTTTTTTTGTGATTTCATTCGTGTTATGATACTATGCTAGCCTGGTTCTTATAAAAAAAAAGCTGAACCAGATCAAAAATAGATGAAAATAGAGGAGTTTTTACAAAAACCGAAAAATGCGCGCGCTGTCTCTTTTAGGGCAAATTATTTGAGTTTTTTGCACGGAAAAAGGCCTGGAAAAATTTTCATTTTGGCCTGGAAAACCTGGAAAAATCAGGGATTTTTTTTCCAAAATTGGCTGAGAACCCTGTTGGAAGTTCTTTTCGGAGGAAACTAGCGACATTTTCGTGTTTTCCACGAAATTCAAAAGGCTAAAGTACGTGAATCGCAAATCCTCGTGGCATGGAAGCGCTCCATTTAAACTTCCCACTCGCTGAGAAAACCAAAGCATCTTAGGTTTCTTCGGCTTATGATACAGTGCGAAATTGGAACAATGATTCGGGCACGATTCCTCAACGTGAACTTCGTGGATTACTTTTCTTCCAGTCGCGTGGAAATTCGTACGAAAATCTTTTCTCTCCCGAATCAGTGGCTTGGCGTGCTTTGCGATATATCGATTGATCGGTCATTTAAACCTATGGAAAAGTATCGATAAACAGGGTGTTCGTAGCGAACACCCTAATAATCGATTATTTACAATAGCTTTAAATGGGGAAATATCGATGAATCGCAAAGCACGCCACGCCACTGTCCCGAATCGGTCAAGAAACAAATCGTCACCGCCCGAAGTTATTGGGGAGGAACTGGGGGTCTTTCGGCCGTTTGATAGATGACAGTTGACCGCTGAACCACGTCCAAGTCCGACAGCGGTTTGCTTTATATTTAGCTCACTCATCCGAATTTGAACAACTTTCGGGACCCCTGGAAAGAGTTGACAAGTGTCAAGCGACTTCTTCGTCGAGTTCGGTGTCCCACAGTGTTGCACCGGTAACGATATATTGAAACTAGAGTACCTAAAAAATCAAGGATCAGAGGAAATGGAGATGTTGCATGTGTGAGGAATTTGCGATTTGACTATTGATTCTCATGTATAAGTTCGCAAAAAACACGATGTTGCCACTGGTTTTATCTGAAATCAACTGCCAAGCTCAGAAAAAGCTCTCAAGTTGAGGCAAAAATGGAGGGAATATCCCACCCTATCCTGAGAGTCCACGTCTACATCAAGGCAATTCTCTCCATGCAAAGATAGGGAGCAAATACATTGACAGGGCTGCCACTTTATTTGGGGACTCTAAAACTGAAAACACGGCAGCCCTGTCAATGTATTTGCTCCCTATCTTTGCATGGAGGGTTCGTCTTGATGTAGAGGTGGACTCTCAAGATAACGTGGGATACTCCCTCCATTTTGTCCTCGACTTGAGAGCTTTTTTTGAGCTTGAGAGTTGATTTCAGAGAAAGCCAGTGGCACCATCGTGTTTCTCCCGAATTTTTACACAAGAATTAAGAATGAAGTCAAATCGCAAATTCCTCACACATGCAACATCTCCATTAGGCCCTGTGAAATGCAGTTGGGCTAATTCTGGTTAAATCCATCGAATTGTCATTGCTTTTTAGAAGATGATACCCTTTCCCATTGCATGAATGTCCTGTTTAAAAGTTAGGAAAGGAAATATTTTTTCGCCAAGAGACAGTGAATCACTGCTATTATTATCCGTTTATCTGGACAAAACAGCCACTTTCATGATTGATCAAGTGGGATAAAGAGCTGTTAAAATAATGAGGCTCAATGAGGAAGATATTCAGTGATTGAATGAAGTACGATCTGCGCAATAAAAATCCTCAGAATGAGAGGTTTTATGGTTGACAGACTTTCATTGGTACTGTTCTGCTCAATTGAAAGGAAACATTCGCACAGAGAAAAATGCTAAGGGCCAACCGTCAAAACTAATAAACATTTTTCTGGAATCTAGAAGAATGTACCATGTTCAATCCCACCAAAATGTTTATTGCACTGCAAACATCCAAGAAAGGCTTGTATTCATATTTTGAATATGGTTTTTGAATTCCTGAGTCAAATACGTATCGGGAAATAGAAAATCTCTATCGAGGGAGTATTTCTATTTCATTGCCCTTCCTTGATTGAAATATAACACTGTCAGTCCTATTATTGGAAAATCATGGACCTGTGCCGACAATCTTTTTCAATAGTTCATGATTTGCGAATTCTTGTTTTATTTATCAGGAAGTGGTTTTTTTTAGAATATTGGGATTAGAAAAGCCAATTTTATAATCTATATCGATGGACAATCATAATGAATATATAAATCTTTTGTTCACTTTTTTAACACTCTAAGTTGAAACTTGTCTGCCTCATTTCATGCTAACTTTTGGGCAGAAAATTAAGCCCTACATTTCTCTCAAACTCCAACCTTTAGACCATGAACATTTCTAAAACAGGCAGGCTGACTTTTGAATATTTTAATGTGGATATATTATTTCGGAATAAATATCTCTATTATACTACCAAATACAATTCTTTAGAATTTGAGGAGTGAAAATGCAAACCCTGATAAGAGTCATCAAGTGTTGCAAAAATTGTGCAGAAGTATGTCGTTCAATGAGAATCTAGTAGCCTAAGCATGAAACACATTTTTTCACTAGGATAAGAACCGAGTTGGAAAATTTCCATTTAAGAAGTGCATAAGGCGATGACTTTTAGGATCTTTCATAGTAAGACGTGCCATGCACAATCTGAGCAACAACAGATGACGCTCATCAGGTTCTGAATTTCCAATCTTCACTGGAAAAAAAACACATTGGATCTATAGTCCAGACTCTTAAAAACATCGACAAGAAATGATACTCTTGATTCAATCAGATTTATGCTTAAATCAAGAACCAAGCCTCTTTAGTTGAGTAGATTTTCTTTTGATTTAAGCTTAAATCTGATTGAATCAAGAGTCCTTTTTCTTGTCGATGTTTTCAAGAGTCTGGACCCTAGATCCAATGTGTTTTTTCCAGTGTTCATTTAAGGAGTTTAAAAAAAAACCCGTATATTTTTGCAAAGAGGTCCTCAGAGCCCTGAGACTTTTTGCACCTACCTCTTCAAGTTACACAGGTTGGCCTCGATAGTTTCAAAGGGGTTGCGTCAGATTGTTCGGCAACATCGGGGAAGGGAAAGAAGCATGGACATATTGACATCCAGCCGGGTATTTTCAACTTAGAGTATTAAAAAAGTGAGCGAAAGATTTATACATCCATTATCTAGATTATCTCTGAATTTATCATCCGCCTTGAGACAATGTGATCTGCCGTGTTTGGACTGCCTCGAAACTCGCTGCTCCTTATCGATTTCTTACCCCAATCTCTTGTATTATACGCACCTCCCTCGGTTACCGGCTGGAGGGGTGGGCGCTATGCTCTGATTGCATTGCCCCATAAATTAGTTTCACTTCTTTTCTCCGCTCCCGTTTATCAGATTTTCTTGAAGAATTTTCTTTCCTTTTGTAGAAGAGCCCTGCACATGTGAGGGCTTGAAACGACCATCAGAAATTGAATGGAGATGTTGCATGTGTGAGGGATTTGTGATTTGACCATTGATTCTTTTGTAAAAGTTCGCGAGAAACACGATGGTCCCACTGGTTTTCTCTGAAATCATCTCCCAAGCTCAAAAAAAGCTCTCAAGTTGAGGCCAAAATGGAGGGGATATCCCACGCTATCCTGAGAATCCACCTCTACATCAAGACAAACTCTCCCTGCAAAGATAGGGAGCAAATACATCGACAGGGCTGCCACTTTATTTGGGGACTCTAAAACTGAAAACACGGCAACTCTGCTAATGTATTTGCTCCATATCTTTGCATGGAGAGTTTGTTTTGATGTAGAGGTGGACTCTCAGGGTAGGGTGGGATATCCCCTCCATTTTGGCCTCACTTTGAGAGCTTTTATTGAGCTTGGGAGATGATTTCAGAGAAAACCAGTGGCACCATAGTGTTTCTCGCTAACTTTTACGTAAGAATCAATGGTCAAATCGTAAATCCCTCACACATGCAACATCTCCATTTAACTGTCGTCTCCTCACGGAATGGGAAAAACACTTATTTACCTAAAAACGTAGGAGCAGGTTTTGGCGTCTCGTTTCAACTGATGATGAGTATGCATTTTTTAGTCTCTGGTCGTTTTTATTCAACCTGAAAGCGTCAGTTTCACTTTCGCACCAATGGCGGAAAATTTGAATTTGTCTTCGTTCACATTTTAGCGAATTGTCCGATCCCGCTTTTCGTTCTCATCGAAAGGAATCACGACCACTAACCACATTATTTCTTATCCAGCTCACCACGAGTACACCACATCTTTCCCTCCCGCACATAGTTCTGTCTGGTAGAAAGAATTCCAAATACGAGAGGCAAAACTCAAGATGGGCACACATTTTATAACTTCTCATCTATTGTTTGAGAGTCGACACCAGAGCAAAGTTTTTGCGACGGACGGACGGACGGATTCTGGAGAAAGTAACTTTAATAGACATCCGGAAGTCAAAAGTGACTTTTCCAGGAAGGGTCATTCATATACGAGGATGAGGAAGCATATTTATACAATTACTGCACCGAATTAGAAGCTATAACTTTTGTCGTTGCGCGGGAGTATCCTGCCATGCAAAGGAAGAACGCCGTATGAGCCTTCAGACGTTGCCAAGTTTCTTCCGATAAAAACCAACTTTACCGGGAAAATTGCGAACACTGTTTCCCAAAATTTTTAGACAATTTTGTACGCAATTAAATATAAAATACCCGAAAATTCCAAGGGAAAATATGCATGAATGTTGTCAACAATACATGTTTTATCAAGGGAAATTTTGCAACTCTCGAATGTTCATACGGCGTTCTTCCTTTAGCCCGGAAGTATTGTGCTGTCGAACAATACGGACATACACCCAGGGGAACAAAGACACGGAAAGAAACAATGAGCAACTGCGCGAGTGTCAAAGTTTTGAAGGCTACATACATACACAGTCGCGCACCGGGAAAGGTTTTTAGGGTGCATCTTTCATGAGTTCCTGTCTGACGTCATGCAAAACTTTTATAAACACACTGCAAACCTGACATCCACCCTCTCGAGGACTTAATTAAACTTGTCTCGAGCTCTGCCGTGCTACGGAAAAACACCGTATGACCCTTCGAATGTTGTGGAATTTCCCCCGGTAAAATATTTATTTTGGGGAAAAGCTTTGAATAGTTTTCCGCGAGATTCTTGGATACGTCGGATTAAATCAGGAGTAAAGTTTTTTGGACAGTTCGAAGATAACGCTGTTAATTTTTGTAAGAAAATTCGCATTTTATCAAAGGACGTTTGGCAGTGTCGAAATATTCATATGGTGTTTTTCCTTAGCACTGCATAGATGCCTGTGGAGTTACTGTTATGATGCTCAAATGAATACAAAGGGCACGTATGAGGATTGATAGATGGACGTATTTCTGCCAAACTGAACTATGCACATTTAGACATGAGCCCTGAGACCCATAAGAATATACGCATAACAGGGCTCACGTCATAATGCACATAGTTCCGTTTGACAGAAATACGTGCAGATGCTCCTTGCTAATTGTGCAAATGTCTGCTCGTGTTGCGCGGAAACCCCAGGGCATGTTGATGGCTGAAGTAAAAAATGCGCATCTTCATTCTTCATTACGTTTGAAAATGTCAAATTATATATGAGTTAACATTTTTTTAGGCTGTCATTTATAATAAATGCAGATTTTTAATGAAGAATCAACCAATTGTTTTTTAAGCTTGAATTACTCTGCCATGCCATGGAAGAGCGCCGTATGAGCCTCCAGGCGAACCCATAGATTCCGCATGTCAGCTAGAGCTTCGTTATTTTATCGTAGGAAAATCGGTGGTATCTGTATCTTTTGTATATTTGGGAGGGCATTTTTCGGAAGAATACCAAACAAATTTTAAGGTTAAATATCGGTAGAGCGAGTTTGCAATTCGTACTTGACAGTCATCAATACTGATCTTTCGCAGAACATAGTATGACATTTTCCTGTATTGGTTGCAATACAGCAATTTTCGTGTAGTTAATGCTTTTTGAAAACAGTCCTCTTTTTTCCATTAGGACGTCTAGCATCAGGATTTGAGGTCAATCAGGATTTAAACCCGATTTCATAAGGATTTGAGTAAAAATCGGTCGTGAAATCAGGATTTGAGAAAAGTCGGCTGTCCGATCGGATTTTTTTAGCTTTCGCATACGCTTTTGCAGACATTTTAATTTTTCTCCGCAAAAAATCAGGATTTGGACAAATTATGAAATCAGGATTTAGCAGCCAAAAATTAGGAAAAATCAGGATTTCCTAAAATGAAAACAAACTATACACCTTGTTTATAAATATCTTCTTACTTATAAACAAGGTGAAACAGGTATTTATAAATAAGACTATTTCTTGCAGTTAATTTACTTTTAATTAGTTTATTCCCGAAGAAAAATCAATTCTGAAAACTTAGCCGTCTTCGCTCTCTTCGATAACACAGTAGTACTCGTTCACATCCTGCGCGAGGGTCTAATGCGGTAAAAAATCACGGTGTCAAATGAAGCTGCCGCTCCGGCGTAAAATTCGCCTACTTTTCTCGGCAAAACAACGAGAAGCAGGCGGATTCTATCCTACACTGCCGTGCTAAGGAAGAACCCCGAATGGACATTGAAGAGTTGCCAAATTTCCCTCGATCAAATGTTTATTTTTGAAGGAAGCTGTGGGAATTTTTCCTCAAAATTTTTAGGAACTTTAGGTGAAATCGGGAACAATATTATTTGACAAATTGAAATTAAAATATGCATAAGTTTACCAAGGGTGTCTACAAGTTTAGAATTTTCGGAAAATTCAGAAGTAGTATTGATTATGAAAGCGCAGTCCGAAAGTACGGAAAATGTGCGGAAATTCCGCTTAAAAGTCCAAAATTTTTCATTTTTGTCGCAATTTGAGATAAACATTCAAATTTTTGAAAATTTCTTAATTTCGTCAATTGAAGGTACTGAAAAAGTACTGCATTTTTTCGTTGAGGAGGTACTGAATTTCTCGGGAATGCACTGGGGAAAGAAAACACATTGGATCTAGAGTCCAGACTCTTGAAAACATTCAGAAGAAAAAGGACTCTTGATTCAATCAGATTTAAGCTTAAATCAAAAGGAAATCCGCTCAAATTAAGAGGCTTGGTTCTTGATTTAAGGTTATAAATCTGATTGAATCAAGAGTATTTATTCTTGTCGATGTTTTTAAGAGTCTGGGCTCTAGATCCAATGTGTTTTTTTTTTTTTCCAGTGTGTACTGAAAAAGTACTGATTTTTGGGCAGTTTGTTTTAGTAGACACCCTGGTTTACCAGGAAACTCTTGTTTCATCGATCGAAATTTGGTAATGCCTGAAGGTCCATACGGCGCTTCTCCTTAGCACGGCAGTACACCCGACAACAACGTCGCCGACCTTGATGGGGCCGCCGCCGACGCTGCACTTGACGACCGGACGGACGCAACGTCATGTCCGATGGAAAAGAAATGTTATTTCTCCGGCGACGATTTACTCTTAACACCAATTCCATGTCCGGGGCCCCGCTCCGCGATTGAAAAAAATATCCCTCGACCCCTTCGAACCCCTCCTCCCCCCGGCCGCTCCGCGGAACATTTTTCCAGACGTCCGACTCGCCATTTATTCCGCGGAATAAATCACCGGAACCGGAAGTGAGTTCCATTCGCAGCGGAAACGGAAACGAACGTCGAGTGTTCGACATGCACGCTCGCGAGGATCCTCCCGTTGATTGGAAAATCGAATGACCGGTCCCTATAGTGCTGGTTGCATATTCGTGTGTTAAAGGTTAGAGCGAGTTTGTTGGTGCAATGTAATGAGATCTGTCCAGACGCGAAGGTAGTTAGTACCGGAGGCAATATATTTCAGCGACTCCGCACTGGCATCCTTCATCTTGTGAAAAAGTTAATTTTAGTAGTCAAAGCTCCAAACAATTAAGACTTAATAGACTGCCTTATAGTGACTACTTCACTCATCGCACCGATAAATTCTCTGGTCCAATGGGCCTGTTGCAAACTTTTGCTAGAGGAAAAATTAGAGTTGTTTCTATCAGTAAATGTAACAAAAATCACGATGAACGCATTGCCAAAGTTTGAAATGCACCTCTAACTTCACAATCTGTGTAATAAATTCGAATTTTGTTTAGCTTTTCGCTCCACAAACGATACTACGGCCTAGGTGAACATTTCATTAGTGGAGTCGTTTCATTCAACCCTTTGCAATAGCAATATCCAGCATAGTCGACGCTTTTTCGCGCAAATAGCAATCGGAAGCATAGGGTCAACCATAGCAGATATTTATCAACGCGAAGAAATCGTGAGTGTAAACACGCTAGGTTGTTAAGAAATGGTTGGAATTTCATTCAGGCAAATGTGTTCTGGCGGATTGGTGTCGGTCATGTTGATTATTGTGTATAGTATCCTAGTACACAGGGGTTGGATAGAACGACACCTAACGAAATGTTCACCTGTGCCGTAGTATCGTTTTTAAAGTGGGAAGCTCAAAAAAACGAAAATTTCTCATGCAGATTGTGAAGTTAGGAGTGCATGCAAAACAGAAACAGTTAAGGTCAGCGGGCTGATTGTTGAAATTGATAGACAAAGCGCTAGACAAAGAAGACATAACGAGTATGGAGCGATCCGTTTGATCGAAATGGTCATGGTTCCTATGGCCTATATCAGGGAGGAATTAATGGACTCGCTGTAGGGGCTCTCGTGGGTTGCTGTTAGTTAGTCTATTACCTACCTCTTTCGTCTATTGCAACCATCTCATATGATCCCTCCGTATCTCTTTTGTTTCATTTCATCGTTTCCCTCATGAAAGACCGTAACTACATATCAATGTTGCCAAAGTTTCCCTTATAAATTTCACTTTTACCAGGAAAATGTTGGGCATTTCTAACTGGAAAGCTTACTGATTTTTCTTTTGATCTCATGTAAAAATCAGAAAAATTTTAGACAGAATTCGAATTGGTACATCCATCTAAAAAATGTAATTGTTTGAGTCAATTTTGCAACCTCCGAATGGAGTTACGTTCCTTTGTCTGGGGAACGATGATTTGTCTATATCTTTGTCTATCAATGTAAACAATCAGCCTGCAGTTACATTCCCTTTTTCTGCGGACGATCACAATACTCTTAGAGCTGCGTCATGTCTCTTTTGCAACCCGTGCAAAATATATATCCTTGGATTTTCCTGGAGAAAAGCGACTGCTTGTGAACGGAGAAAGCCAGACACTCATCTGTCTTATTATACATGCGAAAGACGACGAAGTGAGTTCAAGTTCTAACCTCGTTTCCATTATTACGAGACCGTTATTGCTTCTTTTAAAATGAGGGGAGGTTTCTCCGTAAGTACTTTATAAGAACGTTTTTTATGGCGAAAAGAGCCACTAAATGAATAAAAAGGCGAGAGGCAAGCGTTAGCGTCGCTTTGGGTCGATTTCCATCGTGCGCTTACATTTTTTCTTTCAGTCTGAAGTGCTGGTTGATTTCTTCGAATTTTGTTTTGATTGCATCATTGTAATGTTGCGCTATTACACCAACCACGCGAAATTCAATACCACTTCCCTATATGTAAACATTTCGGGCCAAGTGAAATCCTATGACTCTCTTGCGTAAATAATAGAATCGTGTTTGGTAGAAGGGCAGTATCGATTAAAGGGTGCTTAAGTATTAATTTTAGTCAATTAGACTCGAGTCTTAGCACTTTGAACATAAATGAAATGAGGTCGCTTTAGAAATTGGAAGAAAGAAAAAAATAAGATGAAATAGAAAGAAGTGCAGAAACATGCAGAGAACGAAATGGAAAGAGCCTAAGGAAAAGACAAAAAATAAGTGGAAAAGTTAAGAAAAAGACAGAATTGAAGGGAGAAAAAGAAAAAGGGGGTGGTAACATAAAGAGGAGAAAGAAACAGAGAAAAGAAAAGACTAGAGAGAAAAAAGAGACGAAAAAGAGGAGAAATTATTAATTGTTCTTCGTCTTTCTTCCTCTTTTTCTCTGTCATCTTCTTCTCCTTATTTTCTTTTTCTTCCTTTGCATCTGTATTCTTCTCTCTTTTAATTATATCCGTCATTCGACATGCTCACGCGATTTCAGTTCTTAGCCGATGCGTCGCGAACTGGTTCTGCGTTTATGAAACGCCTTCAATTTTGAAAGTAGGCAATTCGCGCTCCGGAAGGTTAAAATAGTTGTATCATAAGTTCCTGATAATTATTTTCACATTGAAGCAGTTCTCAGTCAAAACTATTGTCTAAGGGTTACGCCTTGTTGCCAGATTTATCGCGGTGAAGTATTCGATCTTGAAATTCTCTATGAATATTTTCTCTATTTTTCTAAACATTAGATCGAACTGGGAAGACAGTAGTTATATTTTGAAAAAGACGCAGCTCAAATGTGTCATTCAGTCTCGATAAGAATACCTAAATGATCACGATGGTTTATAACAAAGTATATCGTTGTCAAAATGAAAATTTGATTTTTGTTTCATAGTACTTATGCTATTTTAATTTATTGCAGGTTCAGTTGATTGAATGTTGTCGAAGCTCAAGGAACAAATTCAGCCAATATAAACATGTCTCGCCAATAATCGTAAGTTATTCATATTTTTTACCTTCTCTCGTGTCATTCGTTGTGACCGTCCAAGGAAGGGAGGTGTTTGGAGGGAAAATTTTCAACCGAGTGACTTATAAAGTTGGGTCTAAAAATTGGATTTTCAGACTTTGATGGGAAAGTCTCTCAACTGTTCTCAAGAAATTCTTCCATGCATATTATGATTTCTGCTGGAATGAGACTCCCTATTTGATTATGAATTTTTCAGGTCGAATATAATAGAGGAGTGATTTTTTTTTTTTTTTTCAATTTGATGCTTACATCGTGGATTTTATAGTAGTTTAATTTTTTCGTTTTTCGTGTGATTTTTTCAATGCCTTTAGAACTCTTCTTATAGATTCGGCATTACTAACTCAATTTTGAGTTTTTGCGGTTTGTGGTCCCTTTTCCCAGGGTAGAACGCAAATACTTTATTATCTCGTTATTACTGCATAAATCAAAATTTCGATACAAGCACGCAAAAAATTATTTTCTTGACCGCTCACCAAATTCTCGTTTGATGTCAAACCGTCATAATCAAATTCCTCATTCCTTTGCTTTCCATTCGATTTATTATACTTTCGCGCGATAATGTCAATAAAAAAAACGAGCAGTTCTTTATTGGTTTGCCGAATTTGAGGGAGTCACGGCTCACGGCCTTGCCGAGTTAATTAACTTGTGAAGCGCCTGGTTATCGGCGGACGCAACCCGCACGACTTACGGAGGCCGTGAATAAATCTCGCTGATTATCATCCCTCTCACGATTATCAATTCAAAATTGCGGGGTAATTAAATACGTGATAAGATTAATCGGCTCTTAATTTAGGAATGTTTCGCTACTCGGCCTCGGCATAGAAAAAACGACGTATGAGCATCATATGTTGTCAAATTTCCTCCGGTAAGATTCAAATTTCCCGAAAACTTTGTATTCCTCTCTTCTTAATTTTTGTTTATGGCATTTTAGTCGTGCTTTTTACAATCGTGTCTGAACATTTCAAAGAAAAATGTGCATAATTTTTCTCAAAAATAAATGTCTAATCCAGATGAATTTGACAACACCGTATTTTTCATACGGCGTTTTCTCTTTGTAAGGTAGCGCTTGGCGCGCCCGAGTTGAAGTTTTAATTAAAATGTCCAGACGGTCTCTCTGCAGTTTTCGGATTTGCATACGAGTGGGCAGGATTCCTGCTGGACTCCTTGGATAATCATCTTTTTGCCATCATCTCGAATTTCCACCGAATACCGAAGAAGGTGATAAGGGAAAAAATAATTATAATTTCAGTCTTGAAATGGGAAGAATGAAGCGTCCCAAACCAAGAATTTTTTTTCGACCTTCCTCTGAGTTGACCTCGCAAGTATAATAAATCTGAGAAGCTACTCGGTCTGAATCTTCTATTAGCTGTTAAATATCCATCTATTTAAGTCTAGAGTTGGCTGCAGGTGCCAGACTCGAAGCCAATAAACCATCAGAAAATAAAAAAACAAAAATCACTTGGCTCTTTTCTCTAAATAGATTAGGCTTTTTTCGTATGCAAGTCATTAAAATATCCTAAAAAATTATAATCTGTATCGCAAAGTTGGCTTTTGTGTTTACATATAAACAAATAGAACGCCTTTTTATTGAAAGTAAAATGTAGAAGAGCAAAACGTTATTTACGGAAAATTATACGGGGAAATTAATGACAAGACGACCTCTTGTATGTTCGTCTGTGACCCATAGTCCAGTCGACCCAAATGAAAAGCGTTAATCTACTTCCAACGTTTCATCTGCGAAGCGATTCTTACATTTTAAATCTAGTCCAAACGTGTGGATGCAATTTTATTCATGAGAAATACATGAGAAATCCTACAGCAAGGAGACCCCTCGCCCTCGGTTTCCAAAAAACACGATTCCTTTCTGTTAAACTCGACCTAAATAGAACTTGGCAATAGAATTACACCGTTTCATGCTCTGGACCTAGGATTCGGGTGGAATTAGGATTCAATTGTGGCACTGTGCCCTGCTGAAGAGTTTTCATTAACTCCCCCGGTCAACGGATAATCCCTCTCGAATTCTGCCGTGCTAACGAAGAACGCCGTATTTTCATTCGAGAGTTGCCATATTTCTTCGGATAAAACATGTTCTCTTGATGGAAATTATGCATATTTTTTCTTGCAATTTTTTTGAAAAAACGCAATGCACCAGTGGCGGATCCAGCAATTTGGCAACACCGGATTCCCTCAATTTAAACTTATGTTAAATATTTGATTCTCGTCGGAGCACCTGGCCCCTGCAAGAAGCAATACATTTCTAATTTGCTGGATCCAACGATGCAAAGTACGCCACGCCACTGCTGAGAGCACCCGAACTTTCTCACGCTTTTTCAGTATTGGCTTGATTGAATGTCAGCGATCTGGATTAAATCTGTGGTCCATGCTCTCACTATAGGTATATGTGCTCTAGTCGGAGCAATAAAATTGACGTATTTAAATTAAAATGAACCACGTCAATCCTGACCCTGAAATACACGCGAATACTTGCAGCGGGCTGATTGCTGAAATTAATAGACAAAGCGATAGACTAAGAAGACATTAGGAGTATGGAGCTATTCTGTTGGTTGAAATGAATGGTTCTTATAGACAAAAATAGAAATTTATTGACAAACTAAAGGGTCTCTCGTGGGTTGCCCTTATAGTCTATTACCTACCTCCTTTGTCCATTGCAACTACTCGCTTCCACCAATACTGTCGTACTGAGGAAGAATGCCGCATGAACATTATGATTGCTGCCAAATTCCCTCTCAAAAAAGATTTAATGTTGGAAACAATTATGAATATTTCTGCTTGCAATTTTTAAATATTTTGGATCAATGTTAGAACAAAATCCTCTGTACATGGGGAGTATTCCATGTACTGAGAATAATTCATGCAGAGTGTGCATACATTTCGAAATCATGAGTTGAAAAACGCTGACTCCGTGAATTTAAATAATAGATCCTGACACAGAGCGGAGCGGCGTACTGCCAGCGCGGAACGCGCATTGGCGCCTACAAACCTAACTGGATACTTCACGCATTGCGCAATGCGTGAAGTATCCCTGTTAGGTTTGTAGGCGCTGGCCGCCCGCCCGCTGCACCGCATCGCACCACGGCGTCTCAAGCAACTATTTCACAACAGAGGTGTTGCACAGTATCATACGACATTAAAGGCGCTCCAACATATTAAGAATGACAGGCACTTTTTAAGAGTGAGAAGCTTTCCTCGCAAAATAAATCAAGATACTACGGCACAACAAGAGAGCACTGGAAAGAAAACACATTGGATCTAGAGTCGAAACTCTTAAAAACATCGACAAAAAAAAGCACTCTTGATTCAATCAGAATCTAGCTTAAATCAAGAACCAAGCTTCTTAATTTAAGCGGATTTCGTTTTGATTCAAGCAAAAATCTGATTGAATCAAGAGAATTTTTTCTTGTCGATGGCTTCAAGAGTCTGGACTCTAGATCCAATGTGTTTGTTTAATCCAGTGTAAAATTGGAAGAGAAATATTCACAAATTTTCCCGAAAATTCATGATTTGTCGAAGGAGATTTGGCAAAGCCTAAGGACTCATGCGGCGTTTTTCCTTAGCGCGGCAGAATAAGGTTCTTAAATATCCTTTTTGTATTTTTTTTGTCTATCACTTTGTCTACCAATTTCAAAGATCTGCCCGCAGAACATGGCCTATGCACTGAAAAAAAAAAAAAAAAAAAAAAAAAAAAAAANAAAAAAAAAAAAAAAAAAAAAAAAAAAAAAAAAAAAAAAAAAAAAAAAAAAATTGGATCTAGAGTCCAGACTCTTAAAAACATCGACAAGAAAAAGTACTCTAGATTCAATCAGAACCTAGCTTCAATCAAGAATCAAGCCTCTTAATTTAAGCGGATTTTGTTTTGATTCAAGCAAAAATCCGATTGAATCAAGAGTATATTTTCTTGTCAATGTTTTCAAGAGTCTGGGCTCTTATGCACTGGAAAAAAAACACATTGGATCTAGAGTCCAGACTCTTAAAAACATCGACAAGAAAAAATATCTTGATTCTATCAGAATCTAGCTTAAATCAAGAACCAAGCCTCTTATTCTAAGTGGATTTTCTTGGATGTTTTCAAGAGTCTGGACTCTCGATTAAATGTTTTTTTTTTTTTTTTTTNGATTAAATTTTTTTTTTTTTTTTTTTTTTTTTTTTTCCAGTGCGGCAGAATACGATCCTTCAATATCATTTTTGTCTTTTTTGTCTATAGCTTTGTCTACCAATTTCAAAGCTCAGCCCGCAGAACATGACCTACGCCTCAATGGAGATAGTGCCATTTGATTTGAACGAGTTAAAACTCAACCCGACCTGCGAGGCGCGATGAGAGGGAATCATCGCGCTGGGCTGTTGCTAAACTCCATTAAACGGCGTTTTGCAGGGGAATAATTAATTTAAAATCCTCACAAAAGCCGGTCTTTTCAATATGCACGCCGTGCCGGGGCCGGGCTGCCCGAAATTCGGTTCACGGCGCCGCGCCACGCCGCACCGCGTCGGGCGCCGAGCCCGCCCGCATTAGCATAAAGTTGTGCCCGAGAATTTACAATTTGCGCTCTGCTAATTTAATACTCGCAGTTAATGATGCAACCAGGCGAGGATGCTGCCAAACTTCCCGAGAATCCAAGATCGTCAAGCGGATCTTTCTCGTCACCTTCCGGTCAAGTATCGCAAGCGCCATGCGACGTTTCAAAATTTCCGCCGCCGTTTTATTTTTTTACAGAGGAATTTCTTAACGAAACTGTCTGAAAATTTCACTGAGTTCACTTTGTGCTGCCGATTAAATTCGGTGAAATTTTCAAACGGATTCTGCCCAGAATTTCTCTGAAAAAATAAAATGGCGGCGGAAATTTTGAAACGTCTCATGGCGCTTGTGATTCTTTGGCTGGAAAGTGACACCTTCATTGAAGGTTTTGAATGAAGCCACGAGGTGGAATAGTTTAGAATTCCAAACATTTATCAGGTGGGATAGTGTACGCATTTGGAATTGAAGTGTAGGAAGAATAAAAAAGGAAAATGGAGACGAAGAGAAAGTGTAAGTGAAGGAGGAATGAAAAGAAAAGAGGAGTAGAAAGAAAAAGGAAAAGAGGGAAGAGAGGAAAAAGATGAGAAAGAAAAAGTAAGACAGGAAACGAGAGAAGTAGAAGGGAGAGGAATGGGGAAGAGAATGAAGAAGAAGAACAGAAGAAGAGGTGGAGGAAAGAGGAGGAAAGAGAGATTTTATAAAGGAAAAGAGATGGAGAATCCTTGAAGGAGGATGTTTATATGAAGACGAAAAAGGAGAGAAAGTAGGAGGAGAAGACTTTCTTTTCCTTTCGTTGACTTTTTGTGTCAAATTCTGTACTTAAATTTTAGAGGTATGAAGTTGCGAAGCTGAGAAGGAAAATACTTGTGTAAATGTTAGTACTGTACATATATTTAGTATATTCAAAGCTGGTTTCGTTTTACTAAATGCGATCCACATGATTCTCCTTTTAATGTTATCCATGGCCCATTTGTTGCCTATTTTGGCAACGGCGCGCCACTCGCGAGCAAGTCGACGACAAACGTCGAAGCACCGGTAAAGTTGCTCCTTTGGCTTCGTTTTGACGAACACGTCTCCTAAGTTTCGACAACCCGCTCCCGTAAGTGTTCCGAGCTATCATAACTTCTGTTGTGCATTGAGGTAACTCCAGATTCGGCGATACAACGAGGCTACAGCGTGGCACCTCACTCCAAACTGGGTGCGAGAACGGGGGCAGGGGGCCGTTTTGTTCTACTCTCAATCCAATCCCGAGAGAAAGAGTCTTTTACTCGTACTGTCGTGCTAAGGAAGAGCGCCGTATGAGACTTCACACGTTGACACATTTCTTCTGATAAACACTGGGAAAAAAAAACACATTGGATTTAGAGTCCAGACTCCTGAAAACATTGACAAGAAAAAGGACTCTTGATTCAATCAGATTTAAGCTTAAATAAAAAAAAATCCGCTCAAATTAAGAGGCTTGGTTCTTGATTTAAGCAAAAATCCGATTGAATCAAGAGTATTTTTTCTTGTCAATGTTTTTAAGAGTCTTGACTCTAGATCCAATGTGTTTTTTTTCCAGTGAATAAAAAATTTGGAGGAGAACCTGGGAATAGTTTTCCTTCAATTTTCATGAGACATCTTTCGCCGATGCAATCTAAAGTATCTGAAAAATTCAAGGGGAAATATTTAAAAGTTTCCTCGGAAATAATAATTTTATCGAGGTAAAATCGGCAACCTCTGAATGTTCATACGACGTTTTTTCTAACGGTGAAGTATTCGCTTGAACGCACGTAAGATCACGCACTTTGAGACAGTGGAGTGTTACAGACACGACTTGTCATTTATTTCGTTCATTACTGTCGCAGATTGTGGAGGGAGGGAATAAAATGCAGCAAGTTGTACCAACTCTCCAACCGGCGGACCTCGAGACACCTGTGCAATCTCTGGGTGCAGTTTACGATGCATTTTTAGATGTACTTGATATCCAGTTAGAGTTCAAGCAATGATCACAAATTTTCGTGTAATAGTGTACAACTTCTTTAAGAAACAAGAAAATAGCTAACTGGCTATTGGGGATTAGATTCGGTGTGCACAAGAGATGTGCGTAGCTGAATGTGACATGACAATTCCGATATCAAAGCTCGGCAGTTTTGAAAACGCCTTCAAATGGAGCGTGATACCTCACGCATCCCGGAGAGTACGAATAGTTGTATCATTGCGCCTTGCCAATGTACCGGAAGATTAAAATTGAAGTATAGCCGCGGCGCTGGCCTCGTCGGTTTTCCATTGACATTTTATGCAGTATTGACTGTAAAATTAAAGTGTACGCAAGCTGGGATTGTATTTAACAAATGGGGTTTGGTGGTCACACATTAGCTTCTGCCGCCATTTTACCCTGAAATAGAAAAATTCGTAATTTAAAAAAAAAAAAAAAAAAAAAAAAAAAAAAAACGGCCCCACTTACGATTTTGTGGTTTTCAATTCCTCAGTCTAGAGACCTTTTTTGTCAATTTTATCACAAAAAAATCGCGGGTGATCTTCAGAAAAATTACATTTGTTTAAAAACGAACCGTGTGAATGATTAGACTCGATGTAGGATGTAGTTGAAAGCCTCGTAAGATCTCGTTGAGCACATGAAAGTTGTCTAAAATCCACTCCTCAACTAAAAATTTGCGTTTACCATACCACAGATATATTCTGGCACAACCAATCCCATTGTGCTATCTCAATCAGGCCCGCCACAAGCGGGGGGATACTGGGTCCTTGGTACCAGGGCTCGGGCCCTGGAGGGGCCCGTGACGCAGGTGACAAACCACTACGAATTCATGTGTAGCCCTTGTCTCGTAGGGAAAAGTGGAAAAATTACCCTAAAAATTCCGCAAAAGGTAAATGAAGTTTCAAAAACACGCTAGGGCACTATACTTTTATTTCTTACTTTTTTAGAGATTTTCAAGATTTTGAGTTTATGTAGAATGATATTTTTAGTAACTGTGTTTCATTTTCTTCCGTTGTCGGATGCTAAGAGGCTCCTTTCTGGGCATCCTCGACTTCAATGGCTTAACTCCCTTGCCATAGACGTACGGAAGGGGAGTCCAGGGGGGCCCGGCTCCCCAAAGAATTGAAAATTATCATCTGCCCCCTCAAAAAAAAATTTATAGATGTTTTGAATGCAACAATTCGAAAGTTTTTGGTGCTGAAAGTAAACAAAAAGGCGTAATTATTCTGCAGAAATTGATGGAAAATCTCCATCATAAGAGCTTCATAATGAGTCCAAATAGATTTAAAATTTCAAGAATTTTCCGGGGGAGGCCCCCCGGACGCCCCCCCCCCCCCTGTGCTAGGGGCCCGGGCCAGAAAATTGGTACCAGGGCCCGAGACCGGATGTGGCGGGCCTGATCTCAATGGTATCGGACTAGATTCTATTCATTTTTTATAGCATGCTAGCGATTAGTTTTCCTTCGCAGAGAGAGGCTCTAAGAAATGAGTCAGGAACAACGGCTTCTTCCTGGAAAATGTTGGCAATCATAGCACCGCGTACAAATTGTACTACATTTGGCGAATAGGCACTACTATTTCTGGCTCATCCATAGAAGCACCTATTTGCATAGGGAAACTCATGGCTCACACGTTGTTTCGAAAATACGCCAGAAATAGTGTCTTATTGCATGATGTAGTCCAAATCACATACTTCAACGGCTAGTTACACTAACTGAGCCGGATTTTATTTATCTTCAGATCGTGCTTTTCACCTTTTTTCAACCATCCAAGGATTTGTGTCGTCAGGATGCGCCAGTCCAGTGCTTTCCTTAACACTGCATACTTTGAGTAAATATTAGTGACGTTTCAGCATTTGGCCATCAGAATTTGTACCGTAAAAGATTTCGCTGAGCTTTTGAGTGGGTTTATATTTGGACGTATTTCTGCCGACCGGAACTATGTGCATTAAGGCATGAGCAGACCCATACGGATATATGCATGACAGGGCTCAGGTCATAATGCACATAGTTCCGTTTGACAGAAATATGTCCATTTAGCCAACCTGAACACGTCATACTCGCACACAACTTTACGTCGGATTCCCTTCGTAAGAACCTTTATTCCACTACTCGCAAAAGCATCACTCAATCTCCGTTGAGCTGCTTTAATCCCTGACTTTTCGAACCCTTATATATTTGCGGTGTAAAACATTTTGCAAAGTGCATACAATCAGAATGGTCTCTTCTCCAAGTGCTTAAGATCCGTTGACCACCAAGAGAGAGCAGTCATCCACCAATGCTTCTTGACGTCGGTGGCGAGGCGTGAATGATCGGATAAAGATTTTTCCCCATTTGAAACTATGGTAAAGAATAAATTATAAAGGTGTTCGTTGCAAGTACCCCGTTAATCGATCATTTTCCGTATGATTGCCTTTATATTCTGTGAACAAATTGTAAATTTTCCTTTTAAACAATGTAAATGTGTATATTTTGTCACAGTTTGTTACCTCTGCGCTTGTGTCCCTCGTGGATTGCCGTTAGTTAGTCTATTAACTACCTCCTTTATCCATTGCAACTAGCTGATTCCACCAATGCGATCCCTCTATATCCCTTTTGTCTTCTTTGTCTACAGCTTTGTCTATCAATTTCAATAATCGGCCCGGCAACCCGCAGATGAACTCGTTTTAATTAGATAAAGCGCCAGTTTTAACCGAGTAGTGGTCAGCACCGGAAAAAAAACACATTGGATCTACAGTCCAGACTCTTAAATACATCGACAAGAAAAAGTACTCTTGATTCAATCAGAATCTAGCTTAAATTAAGAACCAAGCCTCTCAATTTAAGCGGATTTCGTTTCGATTCAAGCAAAAATTCGATTGAATCAAGAATATTTTTTCTTGTCAATGTTTTTAAGAGTCTGGACTCTAGATACAATGCGTTTTTTTTCCAGTGAGGGGGCGCAGCTCCCCTAGAATCAAAACACTCCGTCATTTTTCTATATCAGTACGAAAGTTTTGTGCGTAAGCGCCATTATTTGGATTGCATTTTGCAATAAGGAACCACTATTTCCGGCCAATTTTAGAAACAACATACATGCCATTGGTTTCCCTATGCAAATATGTGCTTTTGTGGGAGAGCCAGAGATAGTGGTTCCTTATTGCAAAATGTAATCCATTTCATAGACGTCTTTTCTTTGGGCATCGACAACGTGGGGACGTATCGGACGCAGTCCCATTGATGCGAGGCGGAGAGCTTTTAAAAGTCGCTGTCGTTATTTTATTAATGGTAGTTTGATTTGCCTCCAAGTTCCGAGCGGCTGGCCCTCCACCAAAGCGCACGACCGCACGCGTCGGGAAAGGTACACTGTCACGGGCCTTTGACCGGACAAAACGTCACCGACAGCTTTTTCAACCCGCTCGCACAACACCGACGTCACGCCGTCAGATTCGCTGTCGCGGGTGATTGCCGAGCGTCGCTGCCGTGTCACCGAGGGCGAAATATTTTGGAGACCTTGAATCTTGAGACACTATGTTCCAAGAGATTGGACCACTAGACAAGGTACAAATATAAACAATCTGATACATGTTTCTTAACCAGAATTTTACATGGAACACGATTCTTACAACATTGGATTTGCTCACTCAGCTCTCACCTGCAAACTCTCTAGCAATTCGTAGTATTCGAAAAGAAAAACGCCTTCAACTGTGTGAATATGCAACATTAGGGTGGCCCAATTATACACAGCAAAATTTTGCGAACTTTTTTGGTCTTACCCCCTAGAACTGTTCCATTTGATCAAAAAACACTCTCTGCCAAGTTTCAGCCAAATCGGATAATATTAACCCGTGCCGACAGAGCCATCTTTTTTATATGGGATTTTACACTGAAAAACACTTTTTTCCAGAAAAATCCATTTTTCGAAAAATGTGTAATTTCTAGAAAAAAATCTGAGGTCATATTCGGCTTTAGCAGGAAACATTGAGTAGGTAAACATGTATTGGACACTTCAAAAAAAATTTTTACCCCTCGTTAGAGCGGCGAAACAACTGAAACATCTAGAAAACGCTAAAAGAGGGTAAAATGACGGTGATAAATCCCAAATAATTACGTACGTCTGCATCCGAAAACGAAGCTCAACATATGGTAGGTGTTTCTTAGGTACTTTTTACGCTGAGTCCGAAAACGCTATCCATTTTCCTCTCTTCTATCAGGATTTTCCGGAAAATCGATTTTCTTGGATAAAAAGAGGGTTTTCCGGGGAAAACTCAATTTTCAGGAAATAAACCTCAACATGTGACGGATGTTTCTTATGTGTTTTTTAACGGTGAATTCAAAAATCATAACCGTTTCCCTCTATTCCACCAGGAGTTTTTGAGAAACAAAATTTTTCCCGTAGAAAGGTAATTTTCCAGGAAAAACTCGGTACCCTGGAAAACTTGTGAATTTCGAGGATAAAAAAAGGTCATTTCTTAACTCAGTTGCAATAAAACATAAAAACACAAATTGCATACTCCTGAATAAAACCTATGCCTGTTAGTGTTGTATGTATTCTTATGGAACGTGGAGAAAAAGTGAGCAAAATTGAGTAAATTTGACAATTTATTAAATATTTTGGAAAATTACCTTTTTCACGGGAAAAATTTAGTCCCTCAAAAACTCCTGGTGGAATAGAGGGAAACGGTTATGATTTTCGAATTCACCGTTAAAAAACACATAAGAAACATCCGTCACATGTTGAGGTTTATTTCCTGAAAATTGAGTTTTCCCCGGAAAACCCTCTTTTTATCCAAGAAAATCGATTTTCCGGAAAATCCTGATAGAAGAGAGGAAAATGGATAGCGTTTTCGGACTCAGCGTAAAAAGTACCTATGAAACACCTACCATATGTTGAGCTTCGTTTTCGGATGCAGACGTACGTAATTATTTGGGATTTATCACCGTCATTTTACCCTCTTTTAGCGTTTTCTAGATGTTTCAGTTGTTTCGCCGCTCTAACGAGGGGTAAAAATTTTTTTTGAAGTGTCCAATACATGTTTACCTACTCAATGTTTCCTGCTAAAGCCGAATATGACCTCAGATTTTTTTCTAGAAATTACACATTTTTCGAAAAATGGATTTTTCTGGAAAAAAGTGTTTTTCAATGTAAAATCCCATATAAAAAAGATGGCTCTGTCGGCACGGGTTAATATTATCCGATTTGGCTGAAACTTGGCAGAGAGTGTTTTTTGATCAAATGGAACAGTTCTAGAGGGTAAGACCAAAAAAATTCCAACATTGCCAAATTTGGGCCACCCTAATGCAACATGGACATCCATGAAGTACGAATAGTTGTATCAAGGCGCCTTAACATTGGATCTGCTTATTCAGCTCTCACCTGCAAACTCACTAGCAATGGACCTCTAGACAAGGTACGAATTTAAGCATTCTAATATATGTTTCCTAACCAGAATTTCACGTGGAACACGATTTGCGCAACGAAAATTACTGAAATCAACTCCTAGAGAAGATAGTGACGTTTTTATTTCACATTGGTTACGAGGAATTTGAACTGTCCGCTCACAAGAAACTCAAAGCTCTCCGTGAGTCAAATCGAGCACTGCAACGGTTTCAGCAAGCTTCTCAATCGAGCGATATACATTTCCCACCATGTAATGTGCTAACTATGAGCAATTTGCTATAGCTGAGCCAAAGTGTCAAGATTGATGAATGGGACAAGAGTCAATTTTGTGTTTATTTCGCCCAAGCTGGGCATGCAAATTAAGAGATTTGTATTTTCTTTTAAATTTCTAATTTATTTGTTTCCTGGCATTCGACACGCCAAGGATTTAAAGATTTTTATTATTTCACTTAATGGTTGCATAATGAGGCCGGGGCATGATAAGCGGTTGTATAACCAGTTGCGTAACTGCCAGGCCAGTTATCACCGATTATGTAATCACATCACGCCACCTTTCACGATTATGTAACCACCCTTATAAATACCGCGGCAGGAGCCACTTTTAGTTCAGTTGCTATTTCTCACTCAAGCACTCACAACGAGCACGCCCGTCTAAGGTTGCTCTAGCACGCCCGTTTAAGGCTGCTTCTCTATGCTTCAAAGGGCACGCCTGTCTAAGGCTGCCTTACTCATGCTCTAAGGGACACGCCCGTCTAAGGCTGTTTCCTTCCACTGGCACGCCCGTCTAAGGCTGCTCCAGCACGCCCGTCTAAGGCTGCGATTCTACTCACTTCAGAACTCTTTTATTTCATTATATTATTTTCTCCATTCGTTCTCTATGATGAATTTAGATTTTCATTTCTATACGGGCTCTGTTACTATCCCGTCCTTATTCTGAGAGAACTTTAACAACCTAGCAAATTTGATCCGGCAATTTCATTTTCAAAGGAGCCTTGAAAAAAGGCCCATTCTGATTCAATTGAGGTTGCCAGATTTTTATATCGCAGAGACTGTCATGGTAACGTTTAGAGCGCGATGTGAATCACGTAGAGCATTGAGTTTTCATGAGCGGGTGGTTTCAATTCACGCCCCAAGAATCATTAAATACCTTTGTAAGGAGTTGATTTTTGTGATTTTCGTTGTGCGCATCGTGTTCTACGTGAAATTTTGGTTGAAAAACAGGTACCAGAATGCTGAAATTCGTACCTTGTCTAGTGGTCCATTTCGCAACAGTGGCGTTCTCTGCATGAATGCTAAGAAAGCTCTGCATCTCCAATATAATTGAGTGAAGTACTATTTTAATATTGTATATTTGGACGTATTTCCATCAAACAGAACTATGTGCTGGTGGGAAAGATGGGGTCTGCTCGTTAGTGCTCGGGCCATAAGAATGAATGGAAAATATAAAGCGCTAGTGACGAAGCCGTCCTCGTCGCGGCTCCTCGTAGTGGACATTAACTCATGAGCCCTGGCCACAACGCTTTAGACACATGCCCATGGCTCATTCACTTTCCAAATATTTCTGTTTGACAGAATGTAAAACCCCGCTTTTCCAATTCAGTAAACGAAATTGTGAGTCAACCGAATGTGGCACCTTATGAGCCATGAGCATGTGTCCAGAGCGTTGTACTCGGCATTTCTGCCGTATTTTCTGCCGTTTTAACAGCTCGAAAAATTATTCAAAATACTGATGGAGTCTGAAAAAATATTTTATTCTTGCTATCTTCAAGAATTATTGCCCTTTTACTAACAATAAAGAGGAATTTAGACAGTTTTTTACTCTCCGGGAAAATCGTGTTTTCTAAGATGTACGTACCTCTGCACTTTCACCATCGGTATAGCACTACCGTTCGTTGCAGGCTGAAAGGCCAAAAGTTACGGGTGGGACAGAAGTTGCACCGGCCTCTGCACCCGGAGCAATTGGAACTACGGCTCCAGCACCCGGAACTCCTAGCCTCTGAGCTCAAAAACGGTAGTGATATATAGCCCGTAACTACGGCTTTCACGCCCACAGTTTTTTTTCAGTGTAGTGTTGAGTAAATCAAAATTTTATCCAACTTGGTAAGTGAGATTTGGACGGCGTTAAACAGAAAGGAACCAAGCCACATCAGCTATTGCTAAATTTAATTGGGCAACTTAATTCTATGCATGAAAACGGTTGTGCGGATTTTTGTGCAAATTTCAGTGAATTTTCTTTATAGTGCGAATTCCTAAAAAGTTTCAAAAGAATCCGCACCGACCTTCTCTCGTAAGAAATTAAATTGCCCAGTTTAATTTGGCAATGGCTGATGTGGCTTCGTTCCTTTCTGTTGAACACGGTCCATTTTTCCCTAAGACAAATCCCATGAAACGTCCCTTGAAGACAAAGCCTTACCCGAATGGTTCTTAAAGTTTCCTCCTAATTTTTGCACTACCATAAGGTCAAAAAGTCACGACGCTTGCACTCTCTCCGAGAACTACATCTAGCAGATACGTGATTGCAGCATCAGACTCCATGAATTGAATTCACGAGAACTGCCATGCTAAGAAAAAACGCCGTATGAACCTCCAGGCGTTGCCAAATATTCTTTCATAAAACGGGAATTTCCTGGTAAATTTATGAACATTTTCCTCCCAATTTTTAGATAATTTAGTTCACTATTTAACCTAAAGATTCTGAAAATTTAAAGGAAAAACATTCATAGCTATCCCCAAAAATGAACATTTTATCGAAGGAAATTTGGCGACTCTGGAATGTTCATACGGCGTTATTCCTCGGCACGGCGGAGAAGGGAAACGGCTTATAAAATTCATCCGGTTAAAGAGGAGTTTTAGAAGGAGTTATAAAAATATAATAAACAGGCACGAAGCTTCATTTTTGAGCTCAACGGGGCAGAGGGTAGTCTCGAACTTTATTCCATCTTGCTGGCCGGGCCAACTTATGAGCGAGTTATCTGGCTTCGTTTAGCAGGATTAGGGCCAGTGCACGGGGAAAAATCGCGAGAAACTAGCTTTCCGCCACACAATGGAACGAAACATCGGAGAGGACAAACATGGAATCGTTTACCAAAAGTGCAAATTTTATGTTTATTTCGTCGTAATTTAGATTTTGAGCGGAGCATCCGAAGGGAATTTTACGAGGGAACCAATATAGTCACTTTGAAATTTCCACGGTCTGCACTGAAAAAAAAATATCGGTGTATTTACTAAGAAAAGGGTAAAATTACCAAGAATTCAGGGTTCTATTTTTTTCTTAGTAAAATTACCATTTATGAAATTGATGATTTTACCGAGATATCTCGGTAAAATTATTGAACTTTCTCGGTAATTTTAGTGGACTTTGGTAAAAACGGCAATATTTTTTATCGACTGTGGTAGAATTACCGAGATAAAGTGGCAAAATTACCGGGAATTGATTACCAATAAAAGTGGTATTCTTACCTGAAAAAAACAGTAAAAATACCGGTTTTTAGGTAAGCTTACCAGCCTGTCTTGGTAAAATTACCAATAATTGGTAAAAAAGTGAGATGGTAAATGTTCACGCCGTGAACATGGCTCGGCCAGCACCGGCCTCGCCGTCGGCCGACTCCGCGCCGCGGTCGCTCCTCTCCCCGCGACCCGCGCTCCCCCCTTCCCGCCGCTGCGCTCCTCTTCTCGCGGCCACGCTCCCCCGCGACCCGCACGCCCCACCTCGCGGCGTCGCGACGCCGCTGTCCGCTAGATCGCGTTGACGCACCTAGCTTTAGACGTTCCGCCGCTCTCGCCCGTCGTCTGATTTTGACGGCATCCCAGCGGCACGGCCCATGCAAAGTGTGATCCACCATTCACTCCTCAACCAAGCTTGAGCACCTTGGTAAGTGAATTTTCACCACTTCTCTTTCAGGTTTTCAAGAAGAAGCATCCCGTACAGCGCCCAACGCTGTGGACTTCACAGTCCAACTTCCTACGCTGTCGACTTTTCAGTCCGGCTTCTAACGCCGTCGACTTCACAGTCCAGCTTCCTACGCTGTCGACTTTTCAGTCCGGCTTCCAACGCCGTCGACTTTCAGTCCGGCTTCTAACGCCGTCGACTTCCCAGTCCAGCTTCCTACGCTGTCGACTTCTCAGTCCGGCTCCTAACGCCGTCGACTTCCCAGTCCAGCTTCTTACGCTGTCGACTTCTCAGTCCGGCTCCCAACGCTGTTGACTTCTCAGTCCAGCTCCCAACGCCGTTGACTCCACAGTGGCTCCCGTGCCTGGCCGCTTACAGCGCTGCACGGAGCAACCCGCAATCGCCTCATCGCGATATCCGTCCGAGCGATTCGCTTAGGCAAGCCCTGGGGGTATCCCTTGGGGGTCTTCACCGCGCTTCAAGCGCACAAACTGAAGACGCCGCGCCCACTGTCGCGGATTGCCTGCCTATCAGGCGCCCACCGCCTGATCCAGTCCACTCAAGCGCTCGGATGAGCTTCCATCGCCGGCCTTACAACCCGGTGCTGCTCTCCGTCCTGCGCGCTTGAAATTACGTGCCTGCGCGCACAGTAAAGGTACCAACGGACCTTGGTAAAAACGCCGAGAATTTTTTTTCAGTGTGTAATTACAAACATTCAAGCTTTTAAATACTTAAAATCGCGGTGAACACTCTAATCGACTCGCCCCTCTGTGCGCCAACAGGACTCTCGGCGCGATGCAACCTTTGAAAACTTTCAATATCCGATCCTCCTTTTCGTCCTGAATTTACAACTATCCATCTTCCGCCCGTTTCATTTTCTATTTGGCGTCTTTGATTGAGGCGCCAAGAGTTTGCGCGAGAAGACCATTTTCTCCATACTTATCTCAGGGAGAATGCCTCATTCCAGAGTATTGCGTCTCAGAATAGAGAAGATTGCCTTCCGAACTATGAAAATACTCGAAAGTAGGAAAGAGTGCTTCTTCAATATGAGCCTCATATTTCTAATTTTTTCATTTTTTAATTCAAGCTCTTTTACTCTCGTTTAATCAAGAGAAACACAATTTGGAAATATTTGATTAAAATCAACCTAACTGCATTACATTTTGCTTGATTTGCTCTCATCTTCGGTATCAAAGCTTTGAAAATCCTCGAAAGTCAGAAAAATCACCTTCCCGATGAGAGTTTCAATCTAAATTCTCAACTCTCAATTGGAGTACATTTTGCAATGAGGAGCCACTATCTCTGGCTCTCCCATAAAAGCACATATCTGAGCAGGGAAACCAATGGCATGCATGTTGTTTCTAAAATGGGCCAGAAAGAGTGGTTCCTTATTGCAAAATGTGATCCAATTCAATACCAAGCATGCAAATTTAAACCTCTTCATCAAAAAGTATTCAAACATTTTAAAATTTAAATAGAAACTTAACGGTCTCTCAGAATTCTACTCGTAACTATTGTTGGAGCTCTTGGTTCCGGTAAAAAGTTGGAAGCAGTCCGTAATTTAAACTGCGCAAGGATTAAAATTTGAAGGAGACTCATAACTTTACCAGAAATACTAAAAAAATTACAAGGTTTTCTCCAACCGAGATGCTGCAACCGTAATAAGCTCTATGCCTTATTATCGTACTTGGAAAGGATTTTGTAGAATCATTATAACGTCGAAAATTTTCGTTTAAATTGCTTATTTTGGAAACATAATGAATAATTCTTAAAATTTGTTGGAACGCTTTATTGAATTGCGAATAAAATATTCTGATTTTAGCATATGTACCACATAAATTACAGAAAGTTCGTATTATATTACGAGTAATTTAGTTACAATGTCCGAATCCTCCTACGATGTAATCTTCTAACGCAGTGATACAAACCTTTAACATATTCAAATGAGTTTTGTATATTTGTATAAGAATACGAGTAAACATGCTCGCACTGTCGTGCAAAGGAAGAACGCCGTATGAGCCTGTAGATGTTGCCGAATTTCCTTGGATAAAATACGAATATACTGAGAAAATTGTGAAAATTTTCCCACAAGTTTTTCAATCAATTTTGTTCGCAATTGAATCTAAAATATCTGAACAGTTTTGGAGAAAAACATGTATAACTACACGGAAAAAAGGACGAGGTTGTTGGATGATATGGACATTTCCAATTAATTGTGGTAGTACCCCAATTAATTATGGTGACACCCCAATTAATTATGGTAGTACCCCAATAAATTAGGTAACTAACCCAAATGTTGCGGGACTACCCTAACTTGAGTTGCGGTACTACCACAATTAATTGAAAATGTCCATATTATCCAACAAATTGGGGTAGTACCACAATTATAGGGGATAACCTCTGAAACTTTTTTCCCCGTGTATCCTCGGAAATGCATGTTTAATCCGAGAAAATTTGGCAACTCTCGGATGTTCATATGGCATTTTTTCTCAGCAAGGCAGCGTTGACCTTTAAATTTTTTGTCCCTCAGCCCTCATAGAGCTTATATCTATGAACGTATCCAGCATTTTTTAATCAGAGCTCCCTGTTAATGGGTTGCGAATTAGAGCATTAATTTACAAGCATGGAGAGCGTTGGACAACTCAAATGGCGGATTTTTCCGCGAGGATCAGGATTGAAGCGGGAAATGTTTAACGAGAGTCGATTGCGGAAATTGTAGGACGCGAGAGAGGTTTGTTTCACGGCGGCGCACAGCGGTTCGAGCCAATTAGAGAGGTCGGACATAAAATGTTTAACTAAAATTGTAAATTTCGATGTTTATTTTGTCACATTTTAAATTTTTAGGGGTTCTAACTGGAGAAAATTGTACGAGGAAACCAATGGAGCCACTTTTATAACCTCAAAGTTCTGAATGAACGGAGTTATGAGCGTTTAAAGTTTCCAAATTTTGTCCGAAATCTCCTATTGACTCGATCCAGTGTATTACGTCGATGGATCGATCGTAGCCAGAAAGCATTTCGCAAAAGCTGAAATTCCACCATAATGATAATCACGACGAAGACGCGTGGAAAAACACATCCAACGTAATTGAAGCCGGACAGTTCCAGTATTATAACTAGGCAGTTTTGAAAACGCCTTCAACTGGAGCGTGATACTTCCCGCTTCCCGGAGAGTACGAATAGTTGTATCATTGCGCCTTACCAATGCACTGGAACCTGGAGCGTTTAAAGTTTCCAAATTTTTCCGAAATCTCCTGTTGACTCGACCCACTGTGCGGCGTTGGGGTTGAGGGTAGTGCCATTGCCACTCAACAACGTTGTGAAACAATTTGTCGAACAAATATTGGGGTCAGCGTTGCGAGGTTGCCCCCAGCTCTGATGCAGGCGCTGCGGATGGGAATCGTGTTTCAGCTGCGCTGAAATCGCGATGTCGGTTCAGCTCGGTGCATTCGATGCATCATCGACATTATTTTCGCCCCGCTGGAGCGTGTGGCCGACCAAAGCGATGATGAAAGTTGCGGAGCACGTATCTCGTTGTGAAAGGTTGCCGATTTCTTGCTTTTTCCGAAAGAGTGAGAGAAAACCAAGGAAAGTTAATCTTTAGAATTTCCAGTGATTTTCTTTTTCTGCTACACAGAATTAGAGTCCCTTTATACTGAGAGTAAAGACAATGCGAATCAATTTCTGATTGCGGTTCCCGTATTTTAGGCCTTCACAGAGTCACGTACGGGAACAAAGATTACATTTTCACCAATTGCAAAGATTATAAACTGGAATGGACCGGGGAATTGGGAATACGGCAATAAACAAATGGAATGGGCCTGTTGCAAACTTTTGCTAGAGCAGAATGAAGAGTTGTTTCCTATAGATAATGCCTCAAAAATCACGATGAGCGCATCGGCAAAGTCTGAAATGCACTCATAAATTCACAATCTGCGTAAGAAATTTGCGTTATTTTGAGCTTCCCGCTTCAAAAACGATACTACTGCACAGGTGAACATTTTGTTAGAGGAGTCGCTCCATCGTCGGCAATATTCATCATGGCCGACGCTTGCGAAGTTCCTCGCGTAATTCGAGGAGAGTTCAAGGTCAGTTAAGGCGGGCGAGGAAAATATGAACGTAAACACGCCGATTGTTAAATGGTTTAATCCTGTTCAGGTGTTATCTCGTCCCATCACACGTGTTTTGGCGGACTGGCGTCGGCCATGATGAGTATTTACGCCAATGGAACGACTCCTCTAACAAAATGTTCACCTGTACCGTAGTATCGTTTTCGAAGCGGGAAGCTCAAAAAACCGCAAATTTCTTACGCAGATTGTGAAGTTATGAGTGCATTTCAGACTTTGCCGATGCGCTCATCGTGATTTTTGAGGCATTAGCTGCAGGATACAACTCTTAGTTTTGCTCTAGCAAAAGTTTGCAACAGGCCCATTGGAGAGAAAACGGAGACAGGATTGCGGGAATGGATTGATCAAAGATTATAAAAAACGTCTGATTTGGGTAATCTTTATTCCCGGTTGTGCCATCCATAAGAAGCGTTGTCTCGAGGGACTCTACACATAATATTCTGTGAATGTTTTGAGCAATGAGGGTTAGGACTACAAACTTTAGGAAATTCATAGTGATCACTCCGACGAAACACCCTCATAGAAAATAGAATATCGACGGTGAAACTGATAGACCACGAATCTTATTTGCAATGTTTAAAATTCTCCCCCTCCAGTTTCTTTCTTGAAAAACGAATCAACATCATTCCTCATAGTTTTTGCAGAGTTTTCCCCGCACAGAAAAGAAAAATCTCGTAAGTTTCCAAGGATTTACGTTGAGTAGTTTACCAGTTAAAAAATAAAGTATGACAGGAAGTCTGCAACGTTGCAAATCGAGATACGTGGTGCAGTACTTTCACCGTGGATATGGTACGGAATCCGGGAAGACGAAAATCGAGTTACGTAATTTGTGCAGTTTTATTAGATTCAGAGACAAATTGAGATCTCGAGGACTTACGAACATAAAACAAGGCATGTGCATGTGTCACAATTATTGCGACCGACAATGGAAGTGGGACCATTTCCTACGCGTGGCAACAAAATAAACTGTTTTAACCAAGGATTTTTACCCTCCTATTTTAAGCAGAAACCGGTATTTCAGTTTGCGACAGAATAAAATACACAATATTTCGGTTTAAAAACGCCCTCAAAACCTTATTGTGTAGGTGAGACCACAATTTTTGATCATAGAAACCCATCTCAGCTTTTTAATTTTTAGATGGGACTGTAAGCAAACGTTTCGTTACTGAGACCGGATTTTTCTATCATAGACTTCCGCTATCGGAAGTGGAGCTTAGTTTCAATGACTAAAAATTACCTAGATCTGACTGAATTAAAGCCCAGTTTTTTGTTTTTTTTTTCTTGTGTGTTTGTGTGTCGCACTAGGTAGTTGTAGTCGTTTTTTCAATTTATACACATTAAACTAATTTGCTTTGAGGGCGATTTGTTTTAAAAAAAATCCTTAAAAAATTGATATCGAAGTTTATAACGGAGTCCAATTTCTATTATCGGATCCCATAGAATACAACGACAGCTGTTTTGTTCATTCATGTATTAAACAGAAAATGCAAAGCTGCATTTTAATTTGAAAATATTGAGCAGTGAACAGGCATATCTCAAAAAGGTGCTTTTCTTTCATCGCAACAATGTTTTTTTAACTGCAGACTTCAGATTGCTTGGACATAGTATGCGTTGGACCATTGTGTTTTTTTTTGTGACAAACTGTTCGCAAGGGACTCTTTAACGTGATAATACCAATAACTATCCTTTAAGTTCTTTGACATCGAGGTCATTTTGCCTTAAAACGGTCACAATTTAGATCTTACCACGTATTTTCGCCTCATTTTGGAAGCACAACCAAGTTGTCTGTGCGCTAAAAGCGCAGTCGAGATATCGGGACAAGAGCCAAATTTTTCAGTCCGGCATGAGCTGAAAGAAAGCCAACTTCGCTGAAACAAGCTTTTAAGATCGTAATCGACCAATTATTTTCGCTAAATGCGTTTTTATTACTCGTATGATTCCTTAAATCCTATGTATGTGTCTGCTCGCGGTAAAAGGAACCTTCGTTGACAGAGCCGAAACTCATATCAGAGCGATATTTGTCAAACTGGGTCGAAAAATTGGATTTTGATGATTCGACCGAAAACGTTCCAAAGTTTAACGTCCTAAAGAAAAAATTTAAATGGAGCCATATGGTTCATTTTTATGCCAAAAAAGGTCGTAATGTTTCATTGAAGTCTGGAAGCTACAAACCGTTAAGACAGTAGATCAGAATTTTAAATAAGTAGCTAGAGCCATGCGACTTTCTAGAGACTACTTTTCAAGCTGCTTCCTTCAAACCACAATGAATCCAGTTTTGTTTGTGAAATTTGAAGACTTGTTTTGACCCAATTGATTCGTAATCGTAGAGCATTTTTTTGTGCTCCAATATCAATTGCTTTATTCGGAGTCCCCATGAATAAAAGCTCCTTTTCCAATAAAACATCTTCAAAGGGAAATACGGAAACGCATTTAATGGAAGACGAGTCAAATTCGAACTTGCACGGCATTCATACAAAGGACTTCTGCGCCAATTGTTAACAAACCACATTAGAATAAAGTGATTTCAGCAAAAATGTTCTGCCGCTAATATAATTTACACAAGGAGAAACTTTAGCGGAAAAAGGGACGAGTCACAGAATTTTAAGGGCCTGTGACAGTGACCCACGATTCAGATCGATTGAACCAAAAAATTCTTCTATCAACTAAGTTCTCTCGTTGGATCTGACCGAGAAAAAGTAACTCCAAGAGAGCCGAAGTAACCATGTAATATATGATAATATACTTTATTTTCAAAACAATATACATTGAACATGAAATTGCAGAATAAACGGTTAATAACTAGCAACTACCTTGTGATTAAGGTATCAATCTATAGAGAAGAAAAAAGATTTGTTACATCAACAGTTTTGACATTAAAGACAAGGGTAAGAATGGTTGTACAGTTTGCTGTATAGATTCTACTGGTTAGGAAAAAATTTAAACAAGTAAACCTAACTTTTTATAAGAATATAGGAGGTGTGAAAAACTCGCGAAAAAAACCCCAGACTGCTAGAAGTCAGCGTGAAAAACAAATAAAAAACAACAAACTCTTCCAAAACATTCTTCAATCAACCAAGTTCTTTCGTTTGATCTGACCGAGAAAAAGTAACTCCAAGAGATCTGGAGTAACCATGTACACAGTAATTTTTAACCGCATTCCCACGAGGAAACGTCGCATCTTCAAATATCAAAACTTCCACCTTTGCGGAGCTACCAGGGTGCTTGTATCAATGAGCTATTACCTTGGATCTTTTTTTCCGCACCAGTTGGCAGCGAACACCGCATCAGAGTGAATATTCCTCAGTTCTTTCAAAATAACTGGCGTAATTAAAAATTAAATCCGTGCAGCAAATCCGCTTCCTGCCCTATCGACACGGCTAGCACTCTTTACCCCCCTCCCTCACTCCTCATCTCACCACCGAAGCATGACGGAAGCTCACGGCTAGAAGTAAAGGATAAAAATGACCCCTTTGATCGTTTCCTGCAAATGCCGAACACCTTCTATCTCTCTCACTCTCCCCCTCTTTCTCTGCAGCGGTCCTTTTCTCGGCTTGCGTGCGAGCGTTGCATGTCGGTAATACCAGCACTCCGTCAAGCCGTCATGTCAGTAGCTGTGCCGTTAAATCAGAGATGAAATTGATTTAAATCTGGATTAGAATTGAGGAGACTCTGATTATAACATTCTGAATGGGATTTAAGGCGTGCTTGTGGTCCTCGGACCGTAACTGCGAACTCATCATCGATTCCTGGTATTGCGCGCTAGGAAAAGAAAACGCCTTCGAATGTGTGCATATGCAACACGGACATCCGTGAAGCACGAATAGTTGCATCAAGGCGCCTTAACATTGAATCTGCGCATTCAGCGCTCACCTCACTATCAATTCGTATAGTATTCGGAAAGAAAAACGCCTTCAAATGAGTGTATATGCAACCTGGACATCCGTGAAGCACGAATAGTTGCATGAAGGCGCCTTAACATTGGATCTCCTGACTCAGTTCTCATCTGCATACTCCCTATCAATTCGTATAGTATTCGGAAAGAAAAACTCCTTCAAATGAGTGTATATGCAACCTGGACATCCGCGAAGCACGAATAGTCGCATGAAAGCGCCTTAACATTGGATCTCCTCACTCGGCTCTCAGCTGTATCAATTCGTATAATATTTGGAAAGAAAAACGCCTTCAAATGAGTGTATATGCAACATGGACATCCGTGAAGCACGAATAGTTGTATGAAGGCGCCTTAACATTGGATCTGCACATTCAGCTCTCAGGGTCATATATTCATAGTCGCTATCATTGACAGTGTTCTACCGCATGCTAAAGGAAACCGCGGTGAACGCGAACGCGATGAACGTCGGTTGCCAAATTTCTCGCGATGAAGTATGTATATTCGACGAATGCTCATATTATTCCGCCTTGAAATTTTTAGACGTTTTCAAGCAGTCACAACTGAAATTCTGTGAAAACCGGGAAACATATTAACCTACGGACAAATAATACTTTATCAAAAACAATTCGGTGACGTTCAAAGGCTCATACGGCGCTCTTCCTTACTGCCGCGCTCAGAAAGGACGGCATATGAACATTCGAATGTTGCCAAATTTGTTCAGATGAAGAATGTATTCTCATAAAAAGTTATATGTAATTTTTCTATAAATTTTCAGATTTATTGGATCGAAGTGAAAATGAAATCTGTAGAAAAATGTTCGACAAATATTGAAGATTTTTTTTTAAAAAATCGTGTTTATGAGAGAAAACTCGGCAATGTCCAGAAGAGCATAAGACCTTGTTACCCAGCATAGCAGTAAAATGCGGAAAAAGCTGGAGTACTAAGCCCTTTTTACGATATTTCGCAATAAGCAATCACGGGAAAACGGAGAATTCGTAGAAATGCGTTATTATTTCTGATAATAACGCATTATAATTTCTTTTCTATTTCCTTTGGAAATGGAACTGCGTTGAAATCATTTGGCTTGTTAGTCGAAAAATAGAAGAGCAAGAGCCATTCTGGAACGTATTTATACGAAAAGAAACTATGTGGAAATGAATTAAAATGAATGGAGTCATGAGCATAGAAATTGCGCGCATCATAGTCCCTTTTGGTTTTATTCACTTTTTCATAGTCCTTTATAGCGCAAATACGCCCAATTGCCACTTAACATTTTATAAATTAGCCAACAGAGAGAAGTCGTTAATGCAACCCCGACGCGACGCTGTAGCGCCGCGTTCTGAAAGACCACATTTCATCCACTGCTGGTGATTTTTATTATTTTAGCGGGTGACAATGGAATCCTCTATCTTCGGGAAAATATGCGATACATTTGCATACATGCATAAAAAAGCATGCAAATGCAGTGAAAAAGTCATTTAAAGCTTCAACAGGATTCTCCGTTCTTTATTTCGAACTGAGGTTTTGTGGGGATAGTTTGCATATTTTAATCAGTGTTTTATTGATATTCTTGTAGTACGATTCTAAATAAATGGAGAGCATTGTAAGTTTTGATAAATAAAAAGTACATTATGTGATAGAGTCAGAAAAAATTTATCTTCTGATGAAAACTCAAATTTTTCGGCACGACGAAAAAACCAATTTTGAATCAGAAATATCGATTTTCAATTTTAGTGCTATGCGTTTTAATACAAATTCATGAAGACTAGGTCTTTTTAAGGCACAAAGTGCACTAAAAAGGATGCTACAAAATACTTGAAATGAATTTTTTTCTAAAACGTGAGGTTTGGACACGTCTGAAGTACTTCGGTTTTCATTTCCGAAAAACTTTGGTTTTCTTATCCGAAAAACTTCGGTTCTTACATGTGAAGTACTTCCGATGTAAGAACTGAAGTTTCAGATGTGTGATCCGAATCTCGACGGCTAGACCTAAAGTGTTCAGATGCTTCATCTGAAAACTTCAGAGATCCATTTGACCTAAACATCGGGTCCCACGCACGAGGTTTTTTATTTTTCCATGTGAGATACTTATTGAAGTGAAAAAAAAAATGAGAAAAAAGAGGAAAATACCGGAAAATAAATGGAGGTCTACGCAAAATAAAGATTAAATCACAATTGTTGATGATGTTTTCGCATTAACATTCACACAAAACACGCTGGACTTTGTTTAGAAGCTATCATTAAGTAAGTTCAAAATCAACCTGTAAGAATTGGACATATTTCTACCAAAAAGAGCTATGTGGGGGTGGGAAACATGGGGTGTGCTCGTTATTTCTCGGGCCGCATGAGTGAATGGGAATTATAAAGCGCCGGTGACGTCAGTGGCGACGAAACTGCCGCCGCGGTCGCAATTATTCTGCTTTAACTCATGAGCCGTGTCCACGTACATCGGGGGTAAATATCGATTGGTGAAACGTTTAAAATAAAATAATACGATATTCAAACACCGCGACCGAAATCCATGATTTGTTAGTTTCACCATCGGTACGATACTTATCATGTATCTCATGATTTGTTTGAATCAAACGGTTGCCTGGTCGGTAGTGATGTCCTCTTGAATTTCTTCAAGCATCGAAATGATTGAGTGTTTTGCAGAGTGCACACACGCGCTCCGCGCAAAAAAAAGTAATAATTTTATTTTCCGAGGGAATATTTCCGTGTGTGCTTTGGATGTGTGCTTACATTACGCTTCAACATGTTCTGCAATGAGAGCGGATGAAATAAATCGAAGCCAAGGGCACTTAAAGGCTGTCTCGTGCCCCCGCGGCGGGTCTTTTGCGCGGGTAAGCATATTCCCTCTCCACGTCAAGTGCGTGTTTGTCCAACAAAAACAATATGACTGGATCGAAATTGGACGAGTTCAATTCCATACCTCTTTGTGAGCTCGCTCCGATATTCTTCCGGACGGACGCTTTTTCGAGGAGCGAGTTCACTTCCGGAACAACTTCCGCACCGACGCTGATTCCGGGAAAAGGGATGATTCCCGAAAACTACATGATCACCGGATCGTGTGGTTTTGCCAGGTAGTGCTAGAGAATCAGCACTTTTCTTCATTTAAACCCATGTCAAATATCTACATTAATGCGCAAAATTGGCAAACGTGGATCACCGCCACGTGTTTGTCATCACCTTCAAGATTTCGACGTGTGGAAAACCGCTGCTGTACTTCGAGAAAACTTCGTATAAAGATGAGATAAGTCCTGAATAAAATACTCATTTTTTTTTTAAAAAAAAGAAGTTATTCAAAATTTTTAATACATTTTTTAGGTTCGATATATTAAAATGTACTCAAAATTATTCGGATAAGCACGGAAAAAAGTGTTAGAGCTTATTCCCTAAAATATGGTAATGCCCCAATTTGTTGGATGATGGACTTCGATTAATTTTGGTAACACTGCAACTCAAGTTGGGCTAGCACCACAACTTTTGGGTTAGTAACCTAATTTATTGGGATACTACCACGATGAATTAGAAATGTTCAAGTTAGGACACTTAACCCTTACCTGTTTTTTCCGTGCGTCAAAGGAAAAAACTTTCTACAAAACGTTTCACACATCAACTCTTCATTAATAGCATATTCATAACCAATATTAGTGGTTGCCAAAATATAGCGAAAAGAAAAAATTGTGCCTTCACCACAGCTTGGAAAAAAACCACTTGGCGCGAATACCCAAAACCCCAATACCAATACCCAAAAATTCCCCTATTTGACCTTTGGAGAATTTCAGAGAGATAGAGACGGAGAAATCGGGGTTTTAAGAAAAGCGCGGTTAAAATATACTGACACTGTTGTCATTTTTAGAAAAAAATTCATTTCAAGCATTTTGTAATATCCTTTTTTGTGCACTTTATGCCTTAAAAAGACCCAGTCTTCATGAATTTGTATTAAAAACGTGTATCTCTAAAATTGAGAATCGATATTTCTGACTCAAAATTGGTTTTTTCGTCGCGCCGAAAAATTTGAGTTTTCATCCGACGATAAATGTTTCCCGACTCTATCACATAATGCATTATTTATTTATCAATATTTACAATGCTCTCCATTTATTTAGAATCGTAATCTCAGCAGCTGGACCTTAAGTGTTGAGATGCTCAATCTGAAAACTTCAGAGATCCACATGACCCAAACTTCGGGTCCCACGCACGAAGTTTTTTTTCGAGGGATAATCCTGCGCTTTATCATCCCTAGAGCCCCATCCCCCTCCGTCCTCAATCAAGCCAGCCCCAGGTAATACCGTTTTTTGAGACCATCAAACTCGAGTCATCTGGCCGTGAATCCAACCCAGAACCTCCTGATCGCAGAGCAAACGCTACAACCACTACACCACAGGAGGCCGACAAATATTACCTGACAATACTGCCTTGCTAAGGAAGAACGCCGTATGAACATTCGAGAGTTGCCAGATTTCCTTTGATGAAAAGTGTATTTTTGACGCAGTTTAAGCATATTTTCCTTTGACATTTTCAGATATGTTTGATTAAATTGCGTACAAAATAGTCTGAAAATTTTGGGGAGAAATATTTACAATTTTCCCAGAAAATTCGGTTTTCACCGTACGAAATTCGGCAACGTCTGAAGGCTCATACGGCGTCCCTCCTTACCACAGCAGAATATTGCCTCAAGTTAAGATCCTCGAAACCATTTAAGGCTGATTCGTCAGTCAAAATCGCCCCGTTGCTCTCCGGAGATGAATACGAAATTCCTTAGGAAGCCCAAAGATCAGCCGGCAACTCTTTCGCGAGGCCAGCGTCAAATTATTCGCGAGTCAATCAATATTCTTAGCCCGGGCGGAGCTGTTTTACGAGTCTCTCGGAGTCGGTAGTTTACCGGTCCAGTTACCAACCGAACCGGGTAACCGGAGTCTCGCTCCGTCTCGGACTTTTGGCTCCCCATTAAAATTCGAGCTACAAGTCGGTGTTCAGCGATCCCCGTCGAGGGGGCGAGGGGTAGGGGGAGGGAGGGGAGGGAGGGGGCGGAAAATCCCCCGGGAGTCCCCGCGGGATTGGGAGACTCGCCGACGGCGACGTCCAAGTCGAACCCGGCTACGGGGCTCCTTAATTGAATTATTAATGGTCTAATCTATCGGGAGCGGGCTAGGTACCCATCTTATTATCCCCTTGTTTTCTTCGGCTGCGATCGACCGCTTCGTTGCCGCTACAGGCTGCAGGCGTACCCATGATACGCTGAAAAAAGGGATTTGATTTAACCAAAAGTGATAAGAGAGAGAGATGATACAAACTATCCCGAATGCACAACACAATAAAAACACACTAAAATACAAAAACAAATGGGTTTATATGTACAAGGCTAAGGAGAAATAAAACAAACCAGGACGTTTCGGGCAAATTACATGCCCATTCTCAACTGGAAAAAAGCTAAAACATTTCAAAATTGAAACTTAAATTAATTACATAAAATTACATTAATTTTTAAACTTTTTTAGCTTTTTCCAGTTGAGAATGGGCATGTAATAGGCCCGAAACGTCCTGGTTTGTTTTAATTCTCCTTAGCCTTGTATACCTATTTGTTTTTGTATTTTAATGTGTTTTTATTGTGTTTAAAGCAAAAGTATTCTTGAATCGGCCGCCAAGAAGAAACTCCCCTTGGATCCACGAACAAATCTGCAGTCCACAGAAAAAACGTCATTACTTAATTCAAAATTTTGCATTTTCCATTTACTTATGAAAAAAATCAATATCCAGTCTGCTCCATTATCTCAGTTTGAGTTCTCAGTAGTCTGCCACAGGTATTGAAGAATTCGAAGAGGATAAACGCTCGTTACTTTTTCTGTTAAAACATTTTATCAGGAAAATTATAAGAAAATTATGATGGAGTTGCGAAGTTTTTGCTGTGGACGGCAGAAATGAAATGAATGAAAATGAAAAACACGTGTATCAGTTGCAACCGTTCAAAATACCTGCCGATATTTTGTCCGGATAAATTTGGGAGAACGCCTTAATTAGCCTGAATTTTGAGCAACCATACTTTTTTGCCTGACAAAGTCTTCAAGAACCATGCACAGAAAATCAGGTTTATTTCCACTGAATTTTCGCGACAATTTGATGGAGTATTTTGTGTATAGTGATATTTCCAGTACAAGGGCATTACTTCATTAAAATAAGTCATCCATCAGATATTTTATGGATAATTTGTGTAGCTTTGGATATTCACAGGGATATCACCTTGTTCTTAACAGAGCAGTAAAATTAAAAGTATGTTTAATTTGAATATGTTCCGGAAAATTGGCAAGAAATTGAGGTAGAAACCAGAAGCGACTACCAATTGAACATATTCATGCTAAATGGAACTACGTGCATAGGGATTGCGTGTAGCATAGTCCCTTTTAGCATAAATACGTGCAATTGGCCAGGAATCATGACAACAAACCGAGACGAAGTGCTCCTGAATTGAAAAACTTTGATTGCATGAGCGCAAATACAAGTGGAGTAAAACGCACGAATGAGGCGAAATAACAAGAGACGACTGTTTGCTCAACAAGTTCAACAAGTCTCCAAGAGTTTGTTCCCGGGATAACTACCCATCTTGATGCGACGTTAAGGAAATCATCTTCATTTAAGCACTGACTAATGAATGTGGCGTTGAATAGTTAACGAGGAAGTTTGTCAAATTGAATCCGTCTTTTCAATGAGATCGGTCAACACGTCATCCCACAGAGGTAGCAAAAGTTCTGTGTCAGATGAGGCACCATCAGACCCATAAGCATATATGCATAACGGAGCTCATGTTATAATACACATGGTTTCGTTTGGCGGAAGTACGTCCAAATATGAGGTCGGATCGTGACGGAAAAAAGATTATTTCATTCATTGTTTGCGTTGAATCTATTTCCGGAGAGAAATATGACGGGGAAATCATGAGCTTAAAAGCTCGAGTGCGACGCCGGCATGTTTACGGAGACTTCAAAGGAGGAGGCTCTGATTTTTTTCGCCATTTTCCCGGACCGAATAAATCAGGTGGGCGGGCCACGGCCACATGGAGAACCTTTAGAGGAGGAATATTGCCTTGTCTGTGAAATGGAGATGTTGCATGCGTGAGGAATTTGCGATATGACTATTGATTCTTTTGTAAAAGTTCACGAGAAGACGGAGGGAAATGATGGAAAAAGAAGTTCCAATTTTAACATTCACCATCATCTGAGATACGTCCGCGTCGCGTCACCAAAATCGTCGACACCAGGCAGTTTTAAAATCATCGCACCCATCGTGGAACGCGCACCAACGCCTACAAACCTAAGGGGATACTTCACGCATTGCGCAATGCGTGAAGTATCCCCTTAGGTTTGTAGGCGTTAGTGCGCGTTCCGGCAATGCGTGAGGTATCCCCTTAGGTTTGTAGGCGTTAGTGCGCGTTCCGCGCTGGCGCGCCGCAGCGTGCTATAAACTTGTCCACATTTAATGTATCTTATTATGTCTATACAGGGTGATCCAAAAGTCCCTTCCACCCCCTCTAACTTTTTACCTAATTGAGGTAAAGATTTGAAACTTGGGGGATACTCCTAGGTCAAAGGGAGCTACTTTTTGGCCCCCCTAAAATTTTCAGGGGGCCCCCAACTTTTAATTTTCAAATGGGAAGACCCCCTTTGTGATAGCTCGTTCAAAAGAGCATAAAAAAAGAAAACTTTTCGCGCAAACCCGAAGTCAATATCTCAAACCGTTTAAAAATGGCGGCCGGTTAAAGTTCAAAATGGCCGAAAATTCACACCGGTTATTTGTTGATGGATTTGCGCGAAAATCGGTATGTAGGGGTATTTTAACACGAGAAAAACGAATTTGACGTTAGATTTTCAAAAAAACCAAAATTTCCAAAATGGCCGACGGTGAAAGTTTAAAATGGCCGAAAATTGTCACCTCGGTTTTTTCCTGATGGATTTGCCTAAGACTTGGAATTTGAGAGTATTTTGGCATAAGATAAACAAATTTGAACTTAAATTTCTAAAAAAATCAATTTTTTGTCATTTTGAACTTTAACCGGCGGCCATTTTGGAAATTTTGGTTTTTTTGAAAATCTAACGTCAAACTCGTTTTTCTCGTGTCAAAATACCCCAACATGCCGATTTTCGCGCAAATCCATCAACAAATAACCGGTGTGAATTTTCGGCCATTTTGAACTTTAACCGGCCGCCATTTTGAGACGGTTTGAGATATTGACTTCGGATTTGCGCGAAAAGTTTTCTTTTGTTATGCTCTTTCGAACGAGCTATCACAAAGGGGGTCTTCCCATTTGAAAATTAAAAGTTGGGGCCCGTTGCCCCCCCTAAGGGGAGCCCCCCTGAAAATTTTAGGGGGGCCAAAAATTAGCTCCCTTTGACCTAGGAATATCCCCGAAGTTTCAAATCTTTACCTCAATTAGGTAAAAAGTTAGAGGGGGTGGAAGGGACTTTTGGATCACCCTGTATATATGACTTATAAGAGTATTATAATCATTGGACATTTGGGCCGCGTTAAACAGAAAGGAACCAAGCCACAACAGCTATTGCCAAATTTAATTTGGCACTTCAATTTTTAACGTGAAAACGGTTGTGCAGATTTTCGAGCAAATTTCAGTGAAAATTTTCCATGGTACGAAGCAAATTAATTAAAATTTTCAAAGAAATCCGCACAAACGTTATCTCGTAAAAAAATTGTATTCCCCAGTTAAACTTGGCAATAACTGATGTGGCTTGGTTCCTTTCTGTTAAATTCGGTCCATTTTGCCTTCAAGTCTTTCCTTAGGTCGCAGAGTATCCTCTTAGCGGTAACATTCGTCTATTCGAGGGTTTCTTTCATGTGGTGTCTACAAATATTGCTTCGCAGTTAACCTTTTTATTTTTTTACTCAATCTGGCGGGTATGGAAGATGATCTCTTTGCGGAATACTATCCTCTCTCGATCCAATGCATTTTGCAACTTGAGGTTGCATCTTCAGCGGAAAGTTAGAATGCATTTATGCGCCTCGTATCGTGAACTTTTACGCATTTGAAATCGTTTTAAAACATTATTAGGAGGCAAATCTGTAGGTCCCGTAATCATTTCGCCAGTAGCGTGACGTGAATTGCAATGTATCGATTGTTATGCCATTTAAACCTATGGTAAAGAATCGATTATTAAGGTGTTCGCTGCGAACACCCTGTAATCGATCCTTTTCCATAGGTTCAAATGGCGGATCAATCGATATATCGCAAAGCACGCCACGCCACTGCACTTCGCGTCTATTAATCTGCCGTGATAGCGAAGAGAGCAGTAAGTGTCAAATTTTCGAAATCGAGTTTCCTTCATTCGTCTAGTCTCTTTTAGATGAAATAGCTGAAATAGCTTAATACAGCAAAATTCATCTCATTTGTAAACGAGACTTATGAGAAAGCCGTAAGTGCGCAAAAAACGACGTCGTTTTAGGCAAGACAGCAGTAAGTGACGATATTCCTCTAAAGAGCCAATGAAAACAGTGCTTTCAAGTAAAGAGTCGCCCTCTTCTGCGAATTTCTAACCTGTAGATGTGTTTGTTGTGTGTCAAAAACGCAACCACGAATGCATGCAGAAGATAGCACTTACGGCTATTTTGCCTAACGATAACCCAGCATGAAAATGAAAAATGCCCTTTTCATGTAACGGAAATATAACAAGCAGTGAACTCCAACACAATGTGTTGATAAGGCGCGTCATTAACTCGCACATATCAACCCCTTTAGTTTTCATTTACAGAGATTTCAAAATAGGCAAACAGCATAAAAAGAGAATTCACGATCCAACACTGCGAGGTCAAAGACGCACCTTGACGAGACCGTGTATTGTGAAAGTAGAAAGCTATTCGATCGAATTTAAGTTTTTTGATCTGCCTCAAGCAAAATCTTATCAGATTCTTGAAGAAAAGTGCTACGGAATAATTTAAGCGAAGAAAGGAAAAATTCTGTCGAACTCCTAGAAGATAAAGTCGATTTAAAGGTATTTTGGGGCTAAAATACCCAAATCACCGGTAGTAAAAATCCCGTTATATTATTGAAAAGAAATTGACTCGATATAAATGCAATTGCATTAAATACGTCTTGATTTTGTTATTTTAAACGTCTTTCCATGCAAAGAAGTTCAACCATGTCGTTGCTTTATTCATTCATGAATTGAAAGTAAGCAATCTACATCCCGAAAATCTACTGATTTGCCGTAAAAAATTGCAGAAACTTGATATACCAGGTCGATGCACCCACTCGTTGAATTTACCAACCAATTTTGTGAGTGCAAATGTGTAAGAATCAATATGCTATAGTCATTTTGGGTGCATTTATTTTTCATGAAACAATAATAATTTCAATCCCGAAAAACCATCAATTTTCCGTATAAAATCGAAAAAATCAAAATATGTCAACTCCCCGACGTGAAAATTAGATTCTACGTATGTAAAATGTAAATACTTATGTATCGATATGCTGAACAGAACTATGTGTGGACAGTCAGAAGCCCGCGGCAACATTAATTCAACAGAAAAACTGTAAAAATTAGATAGGATTTTAGCCGCTTTGCCCGCCTCTCCTCGCTACTTACAACAAACCGTTCTTATACTCATCTCAAAATTTTTCTCAGAGCTTTGGGTTATTATCAGCTTCCATTTAAACTCCGGTTCGATGGCCGAATCGGCTGCCAAAAAAGCAAGCCACTGTTGAGGGGTTCTATGAGAAATTCGTGATATTATCGGCTCTCAGGAAATCACCCCATGGCTAAAATTGGTGGTATAAATGTTTAAGTGCTTAAAATAATCGTATTCAAGAAACTAAGGAATTAAACTATGGAGTCAATTTCTTTTTAATAATATAACGAATTTACTACCGGTGATTTAGCTATTATAGCCCCAGAATACTTTTAAAGCGCCTTTGCGTTCCAGAATCTCGACGGAATTTTTTTTTTTTTTTTTTTTGCTTAAACGATTCAAGAAACATTGTAGTTAAAAATATAAAGATTTTTCGATTTGGACGTATGAAAAATGTTTAACTCGTTCAGGCACACCGTGTATTGTATGGAGTACTGCTGTTATTCGACCGTTGTCTTCAGGTCAAAATTCTTACAAAGAAGCCCCTTGCAAGAGGCAAATTTTTTGTAATTTCTCCCAGTTTTTTCAGCGTTAGGTATATAAATGAATTGTTTGTCAAATTTTGAGGTCAATTATATTTAATTGTAATTTATACTTTCTTTTTTTCCCCTTCATTTTATTTTTCGTATCGAGGAGTCGAGGTTTTGTTGATTTCTTCGGATTTCGATTACTGTAACTTCTCTTCTATTCGGCCGATTTTTATGAATGAGGTCTCTTTTTATTTGTGTTTTAACGGAGAGTAAGGAAAAAATTGCTAAATACATGCGAAACAATTTTTTTTGAAAATTGGATGAATCCTAGCGTGACGGTGAAATGGTTAATGAAGCGTGAGTAATTGGGGTACGGGTATCGGCCGCGTTGGGACCCAAGGCCCATTGTTCTTCGTGACGCCGACGCAGTGATCAGGAGCGTGGGGACGAGAGGGCTTAGTGGACTCCTGTATGAGCCACGTTTAGCAAATGGTCTAATGAGTCTCGAGGCTCATCACAGATTGCACTTACCACTATCCTGGTGGCCCCGGCTATCAGAGCAAGGAGTACCAACTTTTGAAAAGGATAACAGTGTTGTGGAGATATGTCAAAGCAACGTTGTGAACAAAACGGAGTGAGTGAAATTCTCATTCAAGGAGTGCCGAACTGGTCAGCCATCCTCGAATCAGTTCGCTTGCTTCCGCTTATATATGCATATTTTAAATCAGCGCGCCCCATTCTAAGGTTTTTTTAAAAAAAACCAAGAAACGTAGACTCTTGGTATTCATTACACATAAACTAGCGAGCCCCAGAATGAGAAACAAATTTTAATCATTATTATTGACGGATTAGTAAACTTTTTACACGCTTTGGAAAATCTCAGAAGTTCGCGGTAGTCACTTTTCGGTAAGGAACTAGGGGACTCGGTTATTGTATCGAGGGGGGGGTCGAAACGATCGCAAAGGCGGTATACTACGTATACGCGCCAAAATCAGTCGATTTGTGATCATCCGTAAACGATTTTTAGGAGTCTTTCGGACGATCAGTGGCAATTTGACGAAGAACGAAGGCCTTTTTCAATAAAGTTTTCCGGTCAGAAGCTTAATTCTGAGCCCGTTTTCTCAAAACTTCATTTCTGCACTTACTGCTCTCTTCCCTATCACGGCAGAAAAGCTATCCCCGTTTAACCAGCGAATGTCATTGATTGTCAAGTTGGGCTGCTCTTGTCAGGCCAGGGTGGTGACTCCACTCAGATAATGGAGATGTTGCATGTGTGTGGAATTTGCGATTTGACTACTGATTTCTATGTAAAAGTTCGCAAGAAACACGATGGTGCCACTGGTTTTCTCTGAAATTAACTCCCAAGCTCAAAAAAAGCTCTCAAGTTGAGGCCAAAATGGAGGGGATATCCCACGGTATCCTGAGAGTCCACATCTACACCAAGACAAACGCTTCATGCAAAGATAGGGAGCAAATAAATTAGCAGTGATGCTGTGTTTTCAGTTTTGGAGTTCCCAAATAAATTGGCAGCCCTGTGAATGTATTTGCTCCCTATCGTTGCATGGAGAGTTTGTCTTGATGTAGAGGTGGACTCTGAGGATAGCGTGGGATATCCCCTCAATTTTGGCCTCAACTTGAGAGCTTTTTTTGAGCTTGGGGGTTGATTTCAGAGAAAACCAGTGGCACCATCTTGTTTCTCGTGAACTTTTACATAAGAATCAATAGTCATATCGCAAATTCCTCACACATACAACTTCTCCATTTCACAGACAAGGCAATATCCCTCTTCCATAGGTTCTTCATGTGGCCGTGGTCCGCCCACCTGATTTATTCAGTCCGGGAAAATCGCGAAAAAAATCAGAGCCTCCTCCTTTGAAGTCTCCGTAAACGCGCCGTCATCGCACTCAAGCTTTTAAGCTCATGATTTCCCCGTCATATTTCTCTCCGGAAATAGATTCAACGCAAACAATGAATGAAATAATCTTTTTTCCGTCACGATCCGACCTCATATTTGGACGTATTTCTGCCAAACGGAACCATATGCATTATAGCATGAGCTGCGTTATGCATATATTCTTATGGGTCTCAGGGCTCATGTCTTAATGTACATAGTTCCGTTCGGCAGAAATACGTCCATTTCTCATTTTTATTCCATTCCATTTTTGGACAATGAGATAAATTGCGATGCCGGTGGCTCTAACATTCGCTTTAAACGGGCTTCCTCGTGATGTACACGATTTTATTGTCGCTCGGAACAAGACGGAAGTTCCGTTTATTACGGATCCACTCCGCCCGCGGGGCATCCGAATTGGCGGATGCTGAAACCTACTAAGTCCATTTCTCCGAGCCTGAAGGTCCATTAAAATCCTTGGAGTCTGGGGCTCATCAGATGATGGATATATGCGGTTTCAGCATCGAATGATCCATCTATCGATACGCAAACAAACCGTAAAACTACGTACGTATCTCCCGTCGGCATCGAAGTTTTCCTTGTTATGCGGTATTCACTCCATCGTTCAGCGTGATTCTAACGATTTATTAACTGCTGTAAATTGGTTTTATCGACTGTCAGATAAGAGTGTGTGATGGGATCCACGAAATGGGACCCTCGGTGATTTTGACTCAATATCTGTGTAGCCTGGAGCAAAAGGGTCGTAACTAACATTTTCCCTTCTTCTCCTTCTTCTTTTTCTTCTTCTTCTACTTCTTTTCTCTTCTTCTTTCTCTTCCTTTTCTTCTTTTTCTTCCTTTTCTTCTTCTTCTCCTCCACCTTTAGCATCATTTCCGTTTTCTAATTTTGAAATACTGGTGCTATTAAAGCGAATTCTTAGCTTTGGCGGGATGCATTCTGGTTACCCTCGACGCCGCATACTTCACATTTGAGCCACTATATGAATTATTTTGGAAAAATCGAAACTTCGGTCTCCAGATCAATTATTTAGGAGCCTCGGTGTAGAATATCAGCCTTCAAAATCTTTCAATGAAGTCAAAAGTTACGGACTCCACTCTGAAACCCTTTTCTAACCATTGATTTTGATTTTAAATCGGAAACAGTAATTATACTTTTGATTTTATGTTAAGATTTTTGAAGATTATTTTTGACACAGATTTGTCTCAATGATTGATCTGGTGGCTGAAATTTGGATTTTCCCAAAATAATCCGTCTAATGATAAACATTTGAAATTGACACGTATTGATCTTGCCCAGAATGCATTGCACCAAAACCAAGGATCCAAGGTACTTGAATGATAGATAATTTCGGGTCTTTTGTAAAAAAACTCAGCCTCGCATGAACAAGTTGTTTCCGAAAGAAAACAAGTTCCTTTTCCAGATGAGTCACACGCCAGTACTGCCGTGCTAAGGAAGAATGCCGTATGAACCTTCAGAAGTTGCCACATTTCCTTGAATAAAACCTTAATTTACTGGAAAAATCGTGAATTTTTTCCTTCAATTGTTTCAGACAGTTTTGTTAGGAATTTTGTCTAAAAACTCTGCAAATTCACGGGAATACACGCATAATCGTTCTAAAAAATACACATTTTACCCGAGGCAGTTTGAAAACTCTCGAATGTTTATTGTTTATACGGCGTTCTTCCTTACGCGGCAGCATTGTGAGCTCACGCCGCCAACCATCGCGCCTTCAATTTTGCAGATACAACACAGACAACCATCAAGCACGAATAGTTGTATCTCTGCGCCGTCATCAACGCGCGTTCTTTTCCTTGCTCGATTAGTTCTATTCTGCGTTTCTTCCGTTTGTCCTATTTGTAGTGGTGTTTCAAAGGCTACAAATATAAGAAACGTATTCTGGCCTTGTTTTTTAACTTTTCTCCCGAATCTAGTTCTTGTCCGATTGTTCATCATACGGCGTTCTCCCTCAGCACGGCAGAGTATTTTTACATAACGCAGGTCTCATCTGAAAAACAGACTTGTTCCCTTTTTCAAACAATCCTTTCGCAAATAAAATTCAAAACCTAAAATATTAAAATGAATTCCTCTCTGTTTCATCCGCGAATCGTCGTCACTGGGGGTGGAATAAGGGCTGCACATTCGAGACGTACATCTCATCTGGACGTATTTCTGCCAAACGGAACTGAGTGTATTTTGACGTGAGCCCTGTTATGCATTTATTCCTATGGGTCCCAGGGTTCATGTCTTAATGCACATAGTTCCGTTTGACAGAAATACGTCCTTCTACAAAGAAATGGAGACGAAGCCTTGAAATCGGACCATTTCTTTGACAGCGTGGAAGCGAAGCCTGTCGCGGAGCGAAAGGGAAGTCAAAGAATGGGAAGTAGAGGCAATTAGAGGCCCTACAGGAGTTTCCATGTGAATCACTCGATTTTCAAATCCAGCAATTGTGCTCTCCGGTGAGCTTTGAGCTTCGAGTAGAATATTTGTCTTCTGTGGCTCACGAGAGAACGAACATTGGCGGTTTTATCATCCACCGATCCATGTGTCCGGTCGAGAAATCCGAGGATGCTTTTAGCTACACAATTAATAACAGAAACAGAATAAAAAGACGGAATCGAGGTTAAATTTGGGGGAGGAAACAATGAAGAATTAAGATTGATTCACAAACGGCAGGGCATCCAGTTTCATTCAGCGCGGAATGGACGGAGAGAGGGGAGGGCCCGTGGCAGAGCGGAGGAGAATAGGGATGCAGGGTTGCAAAATGAAATTGCACTTTAGGGAGGTTTAAATTATGTGCAGTGACAGTCTGGAAATATACTCGCGACCTCCACAGAAGAGGCGACCGTAAGTCCACGGAGGAAAAATTTGAATAGAACGATTTTGTTCGGCGAGTGTGTATTACACACAATATGGCGCACAAGAACACTAAAACGCACACGATGGTCTCAAAATTTCTGAAACAACACCCAGATCCGTAGATAAAATTTTGCCCGTTGATAATAACTGCATTAGAAAAAATCTGAGACAGAGATTTAGAGAAAAATTAAGAAATAACGAGGAATACGTCATAGCACATGTCTTGTTCTGATTTTCTGGTCTATACCTCAAAACGAACATGTACAAGAGAGTGCCAGTAAGGCTCTTTCTACGCAAAACTCTTGGAAGTGGGAAAGAGAAGAGCTTAAACGAATCCTTTTTTGATTAAGATCCTGAAGTGATGTAGGTCGAAAAATCGGATTTTGAATTTTTTGTTTTCTTGAAGAAAACCTTTCTCTTGCTTCTCGGGGAATAACATGTGAAAGGTCCAGTTTACGTATTCTGAAAGAGACTATTTGAAAATTATAAAATTAATACTTTGAATGCCTGCAAATCCTAAAGCTCATAATTCCTTTTGATTTGCTAAGTTTATTTCACATATTTTCTTTCAGTGTAAATACTTCCAATTAATGTTTTTGCCAGTAGAGGGTGCAAAAGTGGTATGTTGATCCGCAATTTTGTACTCTGGAAACGACAGACTAAAATTTAAATAATTTTTTCTGGAACAAGTTTTTTCGAACTGCAAATTTTAAACGGCGATTACTCTGGTTCCGTTCGATATTTTTGGGCACTTTTATCTCCGAAATGGAATATTTTTTTATGGTTTTCTAAAGTATCTGTTATCAATGTTTTGTCTATTTTTTTAAAATTATATTTTATCATTTGTCTCTCCCCGAAATTTTGCAATCTTGGAGAGATGCAACAGAAGTGGAGAGGAAAACGGAAAAAAAGAGAAGCAAAGGCAGACAATAGAAAGATTCTGAGTGGGCTTTGCAAGGAACTTAGTGCAACGCTCGGAACACACAAATTTTCAGCGCAGCAATTATTCAGGCACCTCAGAAAATAATCTTATTTGATGATGAGCATGACCGTAGACCGATGATTTTTTAATAAGCTCTGAAGAGCCGGAGTTACATTCTTACCATTTATTCATCATCGTATTTTCATTTTTTTTTTAAAAAAAATCATAGGTGAGGTATTTTCATTTTCAGTTGTAATATTTTCATGTAATCACCAATGAGTATTATTTTCTCGGTATATCAGACATTAACGTTAATAGAAATGTTAGGAAATAAGCAAAATTTTAAAGGGAAAAATGTTCGACGAAGAAGGCAAAACCTCTCAGAGAAACCTTCTACTAAAGTTCCGTTAAGATGAACAGGAAATGCCTTAAAATTAATAGCGTTTATAGTAAATAATCGGTAATTTGTATTTTAAGACCTGCTTAATTCCAAATTCTGCAACGTTTCAGGCATCCCTATCAATCAAACAGAGAGGTTTGGAGATCTTTTGCTTTTGTACTATTCATTTTATTTTGTTCCAAGCTTGGCGTGATTGTTCTTTTATCTCTAGCTTTTCATGCCGTCATGTAACGAGATTGAATGTAAGATTTTTCTGGACAGTCATCGTGAAATTAAAAGCGTTCGTGATATTTGAATGCGCATTTATTGTCAGTCTGATGGACGAGGAAAGAATTGTCGAAAACTCAATCTCTGAGATCAAAAATGTAATTGTTACACGACCTACGCTCAATCTTTGAGGAAATCATTTTAAAAATAATATAGTTTCTTTTTTATTACTTTGCTGGCTCGTTTTAAGTTGTCCCTCGTCTAATCACCGGCGGGCTTAAAATTTATTGACCCCACTTGAAGATGTAATTTTCAATTCGATCAACGAGCTGAAAGACTGATTAATTCGCGGAGAGTTAATGAAAAATAACAGATAAATTATGGAACTTTAACGTATGTAATTCGAACTTTTGTAATTTTAGACGAGTAGTTTCCGGAGAGGTTGCTGAACTTACGCTAAAAAAGGTTTAATCGCAATCTGTATTTTGGACCGCGTTTCGCAGATAGGAACCAAGCCGCATCAGCTATATTGCCCAATTTAACTGGGCAATTTAGTATTTTACAAGAGGACTTTTGTCTGGATGCCTTTGAAAATTTTAATATTTGCTTCTTGCTGCTCAAAATAATCAATGAACATTGCACACAAATCCGCACAACCGTTTTCATATAAAACATTAAACTTCCCAATTAAATTTTGCAATAGCTGATGTGATGTGGATTGGTTCCTTTCTACTTAACGCTGCTAAAGAAAATGTTGAGACTTCAATCATCATCACCCGTAAAATTAGCACAGCATGTTTTCTGAAAAAAAGAGGATCGAATGTAAGTCAAATAAGTATTTTAAAAGAAATCATAGAGAAACTTGGCGCAAGACTGCCTTTTCAGGTCGGAAATCGTCGGGAATTATAATACCAGGACAGATAGGAAAGGAACAGCACCGCCTGCTTCAGACAGGTACAGTTTATGACAAAAGTAAGAAAAGTTTTGTGAAACCTAACTTGAGTCATTTACCGATCGCGAGGTATTAATTCTCGTTGTCTAGATAGACTTAGGTCCGATTCTCACAAAGAACGGAAAGTTTGGAAAAACTAATTGAGGGGCTTAGAGGACAAGGTGCATAAGTGCAGTTTTTGATACTTCGAAAAATATGTGTCTGAAGTTTCGAAATTACATGGATCCTTAGGGCAAAAAGAAAGTTCAAACTGACGTACTGATGCTTAAAAATTGAAGTCTAGAGGCGAATTTTTCACAGAATATGCATTAAGATTAGTTTTACTTGAAATCATTAAAATCTCAATTTTTTTAAAAACATTTTTCTTACATTATTTTCCTATATTTTTAAGTTCTTGAATATCCTTGCTTTTTCAGAAAGCAACTAAACATACCTTGCCTCCGCATAATGCGATCATTTTAATCTCAACAATTGAGGAAAACACTTCTTTTTTTTCTCTCCCGAAGGATTGTTCCAAAAAGTCAAATTTATAGGGTCTTCTTTACTTAACGCTCGCTTCTTTAAACGTATGAAAAAGACATTGGAGGTCTAGAGAGATAAACCTGTTTTATAAGCATACCTCAATCTCGCTAAAGAAATTTGATATCCTTGACATTCTATCAGAAGCCCTGACAGTCCACGATTTTGATTTTCAAAGTCTGACATGGAACCGCGCAGTAAGAACTTCCTCATGTCATGTTATACCTAAAATCTATATGTGTTTAATTTGCCCGAAGGAACTGCAATGCCAGGCTCACATTATACCTAACATACGGCACATTAGAACCTGCGCGCAGACATGTGCTTTTATAGATGAGCCTGAAATAGTAGTTCCTCACTGCAAAATTAGTCCAAACTGAAACAAAATCGCCTTGAATGCTTGACTTCGGAGAAAACTTGATTTGAAACAATTTAATATCTTAAATCCATAGTTTTTTATTGCAAAAGTAGTCCAAACGGACCACTAGACAAGGTACGAATTTAAGCCTTCTAATACATGCTTTCTAGTCAGAATTTCACGTAGAGCACGATTTGCACAACGAAAATTACTTAAACCAACTCCTAACAAAGATATTAACGTTTTTATTCCACACTGGCTACGAGGAATTTGAACTGCCCACTCACAAAGAAACTCAAAGCTCTACGTAAGTCAAATCGCGCACTACAACGGTTTCAGCAAGCCTATCAATCGAGCAATGTTCGTTTCCCACCATGCGTTTTTCAAACTATAAGTAATTTGCCATAGCTGAGCCAAAGCGTCAATATTGAGGTTTCCAGATTTGTAAATCGTAGAGAATGTCATAATAACGTTCAACGCGCCATGTGAATCACGTAGAGCATTGAGTTTATATGAGCGGGTGGTTTGAATTCACGCATCAGGAATCATTAAATATCTTCGGAAGGAGTTGATTTCGGTAATTTTTGTTGTGTACATCGTGTTTTACGTGAAATTTTGTTTCAAAACATGTATCAGAATGCTGAAATATGTACCTTATCGAGCGGTCCATTGAGCCAAAATCGCTTTATCAGAGGACGCTTAAACTGAAACAGTTTAATATCCTAAATCCATAGTTCCTTATCGTAAAATTAGCCCAAACTGAAACAAAATCACTTGGAAAGCTCGGCTTCCCATCAGAAACCGCTTGATTTGAAACAATTCAATATCCTAAATCCATAGAGCGTAGGCATAAAGCAACCAACCCTTGACAGGAAGTTCTTTTGTGCATGGGAATGAATCCTAGCTTTTACAGTTTTTACGAGTCAATTCTCATTCGCCCGTTTAGGCCTACGACTGGGATGACATCATCAATCACTGATACGGACAACAATCATATTTTTCCCGCGCTATTATGACGCTGACAGGCCGTGAGCGTGTTCTCCCCGTATTCGTTGACCATTCCAGATAAGGCCCTAATGACCCCTCCAGTCACTCGTGCCTAACAACCCTTACGCAGTGGGAATTCAATAGTTTTGATACAACCATTAATATGCGTAATGCGTATCAGTTCATCAACGGATAAACGCACAGTTTAGGTAGGTGTAATGTGAGCTTCGAATGTTGGCAAAGAGATATAAAAGCGTTTTGTGTGTTTTTCTTTTGATTACAAACCTATGTTAGTTCTTGTTGCCATTTATTTTATTGTAAGTTTGGTGAGGAGGTCTCCTTCAGTATTTTTCGTAAGGACAGGCGTACTTACTACTGTACTGAATATGCAAAAAAACGATGTATACGGTACTTTTTTGATCAGCGATTTGAAAGTTCTAATTATCCACGGTTTGAAAGTTCCATTTATCCGCGGTTTGAAAATTCTAATTATCAAAAATTTGATTATCCAAAATTTCCATCAGTAATCGATTATTGAACTGATCGGGGAACTTCCTAAGTCAAAAGGCATTCCATACATATTTAACTCCCCGTATAGATGGACCGCTTTAACTAGAAAGGAACCGAGCCATATCAGTTAATTCCAAATTTCAGTAGGCAATTTAATATTTTACACGACAACGGTTGTGCTGATTTTTGTACAGATTTCAGTGAATTTTCTGCGTGGTACGAAGCAAATTCCTTAAAATTTTCAAAGCAATCCGCATAAACGTTCTCTTGTATAAATTTAAATTGCTTAGTTCAAGTTGGCAATAGCTGATGTGGATTGGTTCCTTTCTGCGTAACCGGGGTGTCCAGCATCAGGATTTTCCAGATTTTCCCGATTCTATGAGAATTTGAGGTCAATCAGGATTTAATCCCGATTTCATCAGGATTTGAGGAAAAATAGGTCGTAAAATCAGGATTCGAGAAAAGTCGGTCGTCTGCTTATTTTCCGTTAATTATCCGTTATGCGCCCGTTAATTTTTCTCCGCGCTGGAAAAAAAAAAAAAAAAAAAAAACTCATTGGATCTAGAGTCGAGACTCTTAAAAACATCGACAAGAAAAAGTACTCTTGATTCAATCAGAATCTAGCTTAAATCAAGAACCAAGCCTCTTAAAAGCGGATTTCGTTTTGATTCAAGCAAAAATCCGATTGAATCAAGAGTATTTTTTCTTGTGAATGTTTTCAAGATTCTGGACTCTAGATGCATTTTTTTCCAGTGCGCAAAAAATCAGGATTAGATCAGGATTCTGAAAAATTATGAAATCAGGATTAGCAGTCAAAAATCAGGAAAAATCAGGATTTCCCAAAATGAAAAAACTAGGCACTCTGTTAACGCGAGCCACGTGCATACCATTGTTTATCAGAGTCTGGCAACGTCGGAAACGAGTGAGATGAGGAGCGGGTGAGGGTGATAATTAGAGTTGTTAGCGGGCAGACGGCAAGTGGCAAAACGGGAGGATCCCTCGGAAGACGGGAAGACAGGAAGGGAGGAAGGGAGCCCGAGAAGGGCCGATAAATCATGGGAGCCGTCCCGTCGCGGGCGTCCCGCGTACCGCCGTGTCAAGGAAAAACGCCGTATGAGCCATCAAGCGTTGCCAAATTTCCGTCAATAAAACATGTATTTTTAACGACATTTATGCACATTTTTCTTTGAAATTTTCAGATATTTTAGATTAAAATGCGTACGAAATTGTCTGAAAATTTGAGGGGAACATATTCACAATTTTCCGAGTAAATGTGGTTTTTATCGAAGGAAACTTGGCAACGTCTGAAGGCTAATACGGCGTTTTTCCTCAGCGAGGCAGCGTACCTGACCGGGGCTTTCGGTGGGCCCCTGCCCATTCCCGCGCTCGCCTCACGTGTCACCGGACGATATGATTTGAGGTGGCCGCCGGAGCAACGTGCTTTGATAGCCCGCTCTCTGACCAGTCGCAAGTCGTCGCCCCTTAATTATGAGTTATATTCCGCCCTCTTGCCAATTTCAACGTCCGAGCCTCCTTCTCTCACTTCAGTTAACGAGTTTCAAGTAGAGCATCTAGATAGGGAGAGAATGGACACGTCCGAAATTTTTGAGCTCATGTTGGATCAGGTCATGGGCAGGTCTAAGGGCCCTCAAGTTAACGAAGATAGAGTTCCTTAATAGAGAGACTAAGACGTTTTGAAGGTTTTTTTCATCGAGTTAAACACGAAAAAGAAGTGCCACAATCCAGCACACAATCTATACTTCCGGCTGATTTTGGCGTCAGATATTAGAGTAGTTGCAAAAGCTAGAGATATGGTTAAGTCAGGTGAAAGTTTGGTTGGATCAACCATACCTCTAGCTGGTGCCCTCACAGTCAGCATGAGACTAGTTGGATTAACTATACCATGGCTGGTGCCTTTAAACTTCTAGCTAGTGCAATTACTCTTAGGGCTGGCGTAAAATCAGCTAGAAGTATAGTTGGGATTGGGATACTCTTTTTTTTCAGTGAAACTGACCTATGTACTAAATTTACCCAGGATCTCACATTATTGCAATTTGTCGTTACAAAAAATTTTTAAAGTACTTATTAAACTTCTTTTTTTGACTAAATCCACAGTTTTGCAGATGGATGCTCTTTTATTAACGTTTTTGGCCATTTAAAGTAAGTTAAATTATTTTTCAAATCCAACTAATTATTTCTTTCGTTACTTTGTTTCAGGTGAGTACTTTTCCATATCACATGCAACCAACAACCCAGCTATTCGTAAGTTATCCAAAAAATTGAATTTTTCCCTTCTTTTGCACCCCTAGGAATCTCAAAATGCACGAAAAGCAAATGTCCCGGGCTTGGAGTCGCTTTAAAATTGCCAGTGAAATATCCTAAATCGCGCGATATGTCGACCGAATACCCTTTTTTATACTTACTCGTACATACATTTTCCTTGGATTGATAAGAATTTTGCACCTCACAATTTGCGCGCGGAAGTGTCAGCCATATTGAATATTATGTAGCATACCTTGTTCACAAGGATTGGATGGAACGATTCCTCTTACAAACTCTCAGCTCGTAGCATTGTTTTTGAAGAGAGACTTTCAAAAACGCATAATTCCTACGCAGATTGTGAAGTTAGGAGTGTAATTCAGGTTTTCCCGACGCACTCATCGTGACTTTTCGATCCATTTTCTGAAAGGAGCATCTCTTATTTTTACAGTAGCTGAAATTTGTGACAGGCCCATGTTTGCCATCGGCAAGTTTTCCCTAACTAACAGCGATGCGTCAGAATGGAGGCATTTTTTCCCTCTCTTTTTGACGTTGTTTCGAATGAAGCCATTATAAGCGCCTATGAGAATTTTATATCTGCACCAATATTCTCGACGAAATACTGTCAAACATACCCATTAGGTCAAGTTCGGAAGAGTAGCTTGAAAAACACAAAACCCCTAGCTACTGAAAAGCAAAATATCGAATCCCTATCCCCTTGCATTAAAAACAATATCGCTCTGATTCTAGGTGCTAAGGAAAAACGCCGGATAAACATACGGCTTTGCCAAAATTCCTGCCGATAAAAACCGAATCGTCTTGGAAATGTATGCATAAGCCCATACGGCGTTGCCCTAACATTTCATTCACCATAAAATCCTCGATGCGTGAAAATTTCAAGGAAAAATATTCATACTTTTTTTAAATTGAATATTTTGGCTGGAGAAATTTGGCAACGCCATTTTGGACTTACGGTGTTTCTACTGAGCACAGCAGATTACTTCTCGCAATTCCGCTGACACAGCTTTTCACAGACTGATCGGTTATCCCCTCAGCCTGAAGAATTGTTTGTGTTGAGCCGATTACGAGAGTTGAGAGCTCAAAGCAACAGATAAATTGATTGGGCAAAGAAGAGGAGGCCTGAGAATTCAAGGGGAGGGCTACCAACACGTTGAAACAATATCACGTGAACTCCCTAGCTATCCTTCCTGTCAAACCGCCGAGCGTGTTCGTCAGCAATCGTTGTTTAGTTCCTAGCAGCGAATATACGAGCGAAAAACGAGGTGATCCTTCAGTTTAGTAGTTATGCGATTTTAGCTGCTCGGAGGTTGAAACATTTGTATCACGCACCTTGATCCTGCAGTGCAGGAAACTTGGCCCGCGCACGCTGGCGATGTCTTCACCTCCCGGCCAAAGTATCACAAACGCCCTGCAACGTTTAAAAATTTCCACCACCATTTTATTTCGCTACATATAAATTGTTCAACGAAGCTGTCCGAAAATTTCACTGCATTTTCTTTGTGCTACCGATAAAATTCAGTGGTGATATTTTCAAACAGATTCAATCAACATTTTCTCTGTAGTAAAATGAAATGGCGGCGGAAATTTTGAAACGTAGCATGACACTTGTGATGCTTTGGCCGGAACGTGACGATGTGCTGCCCTGCTATAGAGGGTTGGATTACACTTTTTCGACGCCAAGACAATGTTACACCAGTTCAGATGGAGTATTGTTCTTCAGATGTCGGTGTAAAATGTTTCTTTGGTGTTTCTCCTCTTCATCGGAAAATAATATGGTTACGATTTTCTTGAAAAGCCCTTCTAACCATCCATTTCGGCAGATATTTACAGGCAATGGTCATGCCTTGATATCTCTCTTGTGTTGCTAAAAATATTAAAATAAATTGTAAATGTTCTCAACGTTTACACCAAAAACTATCTTCATTTTTCTGGGTCAGTTCGGTTGTACTCGGAAAAAGAAGAATTGGGTATCTTTAATGATAAAAAAATAAGTTAAAGTAATGTTTCAACACTTTTTGCAGATGATAATAATTTAAGCCTGAAAGAGCACCAGTCGAATGTGTCATTTTTCTAATGCTACCACAAAAGATTCTTTTTAATTAATAACTTAATTTTAATTTCAAAACAAGGATTCATTTCTTTCTTATAAATCTGATCCATACAGGAATGTGCATTATTTTTTTACGTTAATTTACTATTTACACAATGTTAAATCTATTAATGTACTTTTTGTAGCTAAGACTCGTTCCAATCCCCCAAAAAAGTCGATACATTACATCCCAGTCGAAAATTACATTTTCCTAGTTCTGTCATTATAAACCCTTTAAATCTTCTCTTGAATTGATAATTTAATTGTTTAGAATTAATTTCCTTTTAATGAACCTCATCTATACAGTAACGTTCATTATTATTTTACATTCTGTGGAGTCGCTTGTTAAATGTTCGCGGATGATATTTTTTCCCCAGGGATACGAATAGCTTTGCCTTCGAATTGTTAAGGATTTTATCCAGAGCATATATGTCACATTCACAATATTCATGCACTTCAAGCACCTTTTCGTAGTAATTGTGTCCCTTTTAAAAAGTCAGCTGAAATGCTCTCCTTAGAAATTCTACCTTCCTTCGTTTCAAGCCATGACGGCACGGACAAGGAAAACGTCGCGAAATCTGGCGAGGCATCCAAACGAAAAGCTCCAGCAATCCCAACGACTTCTTTCGAGAGCGCGGTTGGCAGATCATGCTGAAAATGAAGCGTTTTTCATTTTTAACCCGATGTAAAAATGCACTTTTCATACAGTAACTTGGCAACATTGCTCGCGGGCTCGGTTTTTATGAGCGCGTGCCATTTTTCTGGATTTCAGCAGCTTAAAAACGTAAACGCGTGATAGCTTGACGCCGTCTGCAATGAGAGGAATCATCTTCGGGAATTTATTGAAATAAATGGGAGGTCATCAGCTCTGAGTACACATATCTCAAACGTTTTTATTTCCATTGATCTGACTGTTCAATGGTGTTATGAAATTCTTCAAGTGATGGAAGTAGTAAGACGTTTCAGTGGTATCATGCGCACTGTACGTTGGCGGAATTTTTGATTCGTGCTCTTATTCAAGCTTTCACCGCCCTCTCAGAACTTTCAGAAACGAAAAGGACGGGCGTTAATGGCGGCGCAGAGATACAACTATTCGTGCTTGATGGATGTCCGTGTTGTATCTACGAAATTGAAGGCGCGATGATGCGAGGCGTGAACTTGTGATGCCGTCCTATCCTGCCCTGCCAGTGAAGTGTCAATCCAAATTGAGAGAAAATTAATAAAACAAGGCAGGATTGCGTCTCTCCCATCATCGTTTGTGTTCCTCGTGTAGCCTTTGAAACATAACTTTAAAATTTATAATAAATTTGTATACTATCAGTACCTACAGCAAGTTCCAGGCTTGAAATGACACAGTTTCATTTCTTTGCAATGCTTTGGACAACTTCACAGTTCCAACAAGGGTAATATACGAATCTAGAACGCCTCTTTAGATGTTTGGATAAAATGTAGTCGTTTTCCATTCAACTTGGTTCTTGGCATATTGTGTAGTAAGAAACTCTATCTCGAAGTAGTGCCGGTCCTACTTTGTTTAAGATTTAGATGCGGCCTAGCATTAAGGAAAAGCGTAGAGATACGCCGCTGGTTTATTTTAATTCAACAAAATCGGTGTTGCCACCTCAAGATATGGCGTTACTGTAGCAAGTCTCTCAAGTTGCAATGGCAATGGAATTACTAAATCTATAATGCGGTAGTGCATAATGCTGATATTCGATTGGTGGTTTGCATCGTACTTTATCGACGCAAATAAGAAGTTCTAAGAGAAACAAGCTTGAAGCTCTGATGCATATAGGTATCAAAAGAACGCTCAGACCTCAGTGAAGATTTAGGAGAAAGCTCTAATACACGTCACCCTTTTTTCTCTACAAGATAATAATACAGATAGAGCAAAACTATTATGAGAAATATCTCGGTAGATTTTGACTTTTTAGCCAAAAATAGGATGTAAGCTCCTGCCAATGAGCGTAAAGAATCATTCGCAACGACACATATTGGCAAAATTCAGAGAAATAAAAGCTGGATTTTTTTCGGGGCAAAAACTCCTTTTTCGATTAAAAGATCGATTACTTTATTGAATGAGCGGTTTTCCCTCCAAGAAGAATCCTACTGGAATTTCTCCGGATCTAGCCAATTTTTGTGGTTGAGAATGATTCTTTAGACTCAGATGTAGGGGCTTTTGTCTCTTTTTTGCTAATAAGTCAAAATCTGCCAAGGTATTCCACTTAATCGATGCCGTAAGAACCGCGTTGAGCAGAAAGGAACCAAGCCACAACAGCTTTTGCCAAATTTTATTAGGAAATTTGATTTCTTACGTGTAAACGGTTGTGTGGATTTTTGTGCAAATTTCAGCGAATTTCCTGCATTCCACCAAGCAAATTCCTTTAAAGTCTCAAAGGAATCTGCTCAAAGGCTCTTTCGTAAAAAAATTGAATTCCCCCGTTCAGTGGCGTGGCGTGAATTGCGATATATCGATTGTTCTGCCATTTAACCTATGGTAAAGAATCGATCATTAAGATGTTCGCTGTGAACACCCTGTTTATCGATCCTTTTACATAGGTTTAAATGGCATAACAATCGATGTATCGCAATTCACGCCACGCCACTGCCCCCGTTAAATTTGAAAATCCCTGATGTGGCCTGGTTCCTTTCTGGTGAACGCGGTCCATATATCCCACACCAGAACCAGAACCCATGACGAATTCATCTCAAGTTTAGACACAATCTAGCCATCGGTTCGTACAAAATGGAAGAAAACTGACAACGCTGTACGCGTGCTGGCCGGGTCTATTGCGGTCTCCCGAGCTGGACGAGTAAATTACAAGAAGGAATCGTCAACTTGTGAAACTTGAGTCCGCAGTGACCGCAACCTCAGCCGAGACTTTTTGCTTGGTAACTCTGTCACTATCCCCCGACCACCGTCCGCCCGGCAACCCGCACTACACCTCTTGTTTGCCCTGTGCCTTTGCTCCTCCTCCCTTGAACCGAGCCACAGGGCCACAGACACTAATTCTGGGCGCTCCCCCTTGCAGCGTGTTTTATTGTCACAGAGCTCTTTTCGGGAAAGACCCGTTGAGTTGCCGTGGATCTCGCTTTCATCAAAGGATTTTATTCGACGAGGACACGTTTGGGACCGTTAAAGAGACAAAACGGACCGCGTTTTGCAATTAGGAACCACTATTTCTGGCTCATTTTAGAGACAGCATATATGCCATTGGTTTCCCTATGCAGAAAAGTGCTTTTATAAAATAACCAGAGATCATAGCAAAATGTGATCCAATTGAGAGTTGAGAATTTAGATTAAAACTCTCATCGGGGAGGTGATTTTTCTGACTTTCGAGGATTTTCAAAGCTTTGATACCGAAAATGAGAGCAAATTAAGCAAAATGTAATGCAGTTAGGTTGATTTTAATCAAATAGGTCCAAATTGTGTTTCTCTTGATTAAACGAGAGCAAAAGCGCTTAAATTAAAAGAGGAAAAATTCAGAAATATGAGGCTCATATTGAAGAAGTACTTTTTCCCACTTTCGAGTATTTTCATTGCAAAGCGTAATCTAGATGACCTTTGGCAATTGAGGACTTGAGTGCGAAAACGGTACCTATCAATTTCAATGTTTCAGAATTTTCTCTTACATGATTACTGTTCATATGGAAAAAAAAATTCCAGAGAAAAGAGGATAGAAGGGAGAAGGGAAAGAGGTGGAGATCCATGTGAATGTTTTTCATAATTGAACGATATTTTCAGCCTCAATCTCAAGTTTAACAATCCAGTATGTTTTAACTACGACGTAAAAATCAGCCGGAACCTGAATTGCACTTAAAGCTTTGTAAGGACAGCAATGACGTTTTTACGTATTAACCGCAAGTGCGTGTTTTTACAGTAGAATCAACTAGTTCAAATTTTGCGATTTCAAAAAATTAAAAAGTGACCTAGGCCAACTCAAAAGTTTGAAGCGTGTTTCCAGGTTTGGCGCATATCCAGAGTTTAGTTTCACGAAAAACTCAAAATTTTCTCTTTTGACGTATGGCGTCTCGGAAGGCGACGGCGTGGACGTCCTGTGAAAGGTTGGCGACAAGGGGTGGAGGAGGAGATCAGAAGGTGCCAATTGCTTGATGATCTCTGGGAGGATAGGGGGCAATGGCGATTGGGCGTCGCAGAGCGCGAGGCTGCGCTATAAAAACGGCTGTATGCATGTATGTATGGTGTTATTTAGGTTTCAAAAAAATTTCAGCGTTCTGAGAAAATCACTACATCATGAAACACTAATATTAAATGCATGTCCAATTTGACTGAATTAGAATTTGGGTCTTTTAGCGAGTGGAAAGTTTCAATTTTTCAAACGTAACGTAGGAATGGCCAATTTCTTCTTTTTGGTCATTTTAGGGCTCCAAGGCCATTTTGTGTTCCTTTCATAAATTCTGATAGAGGTGATCAAGCTCTGCGTAAAAATTTTCTCCGATGCCTGTGACGTACAACAATCTTTGTCTCTGATAGCACTTCAGTCCACGGAGACAAAGTTTTTAGCAGAGAATTTTATTTTTAATCAGACCAAAGAAAATGAATTTTTCGATCTCGACGGAAAACTGACAGTGTTTGAAGCACCTCGCCGAGTGGGTCCAAATTATAATTCGTGACGTTGCCAGAGGCGGATCTAGCAATCTGGCAACACCGGGTTTCTTACATTTAAACCTATGTTAAATAATCGATTCTTGTCGGAGTATCTAGCCTTACCAAGAATCGATAAATTTCCATAGGTTTAATTAGAGAAAAATAATGTTGCCAATTTGCAGGATCCGCCAATGGTTGCGATTCAAATTCACAAATTTGGTGGTTTAAATCTCAACAAAAAGATACGCAAGCAAGAGGCTCCGATGTAAAAAAAATGATTCAAACCTTGAAACAGAACTCGCTCAATGAAGGTTTTGTAGGATACATATCACTTGGTTAAAAGCATGGAAAATGGCCGGTGGCGTGGCGTGAATAATCGCTACGGTAAAGAATCGATTACTAAAGTGTTCGCTGCGAACACCCTGATAATCGATCTTTTTTCATAGGTTTAAATGGTATAACAATCGATATATCGCAGTTCACGCCACGCCACTGAAAATGGCAGAGTGGGGGAGTTGGCGGGAGAGGTTATAGGCGCACGTCAGCTAGAGCAAGAGGGAAATCAATTCATTGAAACGCTCCATTATCCAATTATTTTCGGCCTACGTATTTCTGACGCCTGCCGGTTGCTTTGATCAAACAATGTAAAAAACTTGTTCCCACCAAACGATAAAAAAATTTCTATGGCGCTAATTCCATTTCCCTCTTCGCAAATGGTTGTTTTGTCCGTGTATTTGTTCCCGAGTCCATTATTCACCTGTTCATGAAAGTGATATGACCTTCGATGATCGAGCATTGCCCTGTGACTCCCACACTGAGCGTGGAGTTAATCTACGTTGTAAATTTTGTTACAGTTTGCTCTTAATATTTTCATAAATTTCGCCGGCAAAAGTTCACATTTTTTCACGTAAATTGAAATTCTGACACACTTTCTTCTACTTTTTACTGTATTTTTTTTATTTTAGCTAAAAATAATAAGATCTGTCAAAACAGCAACTTTCTACGTTCAGTGTCAATCGAGATATTGTGGTTTAATAAATTTAGATTACAACGTCATCCACAACGGTAGTGACACCCTTGGTTTCTTCCACCTTGCTTTCATCCGAGTTTCACATAGAGTAACCAGTGCAAGTACTAATCTCCTTGACTGATGGAAGCTAAGAGGAAGAAATGAAGGGTGTCACTACCGCGATGGATGAAGTCATAAACCAAATGTTTCAAAATGTTGGTGTAAGTCGGCAATCACATATCTCGTTTGCGCTTTCTGAAAATCTCCGCCTCTATGTTATTTTTTTAAAATAGAACAAATTGACATCATTCCTTAAAGTTTTTGCAGAATTGACTTCGGACGGAAAAGACAAATCACGGTAGTTTCAAAGAATTGCCGTTGAGTAACACGATGGTGCCACTGGTTTTCTCTGAAATCAACCCCCAAGCTCAAAAAAAGCTCTCAAGTTGAGGCCAAAATGGAGGGGATATCCCACGCTATCCTGAGAGTACAATTCTACATAAAAACAAACTCTCCATGCAAAGATAGAGAGAAAATACATTGACAGGGCTGCCACTTTATTTGGGGACTCTAAAACTGAAAACAAGGCATCACTGCTAATATATTTGCTCCCTATCTTTGCATGGAGAGTTTGTCTTGATGTAGAGGTGGACTTTCAAGATAGCGTGGGATATCCCCTCCATTTTGGCCTCAACTTGAGAGCTTTTTTCGAGCTTGGGAGTTAATTTTAGAGAAAACCAGTGGCACCTAATATTTCTCGCGAACTTTTACATAAAAATCAGTAGTCAAATCGCAAATTCCTCACACACACAACATCTCCATTCTGAGACCAGCGCAATCGACCCACTGTCGATCGAACCGGAACATAATAATAGTAATCTTGGAACTTCTCTCCGTAACATGGCAGTTTACTCTGGTGGCTCAGCTACTCTCGCATCTAAAGAACAGCGTATTCAAATCGATTTGAAATTAGCTTGCTACAGTCTTCTGCAGTGATACGACGACGAAGTTGAACTCAAAGCTGAAAGATCCGATTCGATGCGACATGACGGGGCTGCGCTCACATACGCTACACTGCCGTGCTCAGCATAAACATCGTATCTCCTTCGGTTAGTGGCGAGGCATTAACGATTGATTATCGACGTTTCCCCATTTGAAGCCGTGGTGAAGTATCGATTATTAAAGTGTTCGCCGAGAACACCCCAACAATCGACCCTTTTCCATAGATTTAAACGGCAGATCAATCGATATATCGAAAAGCACGCCTCGCCACTAATGCCTTCAAAATAGGGTTCTCATTGCAGTTACACGCTTCATGTTCCGGAGGGCTGCACACTGCACCGACGGCGGCATTTCCTTCGCGGGGGGGGGGGGGGNGAAGGGGGACGAGGAGGGCTCAAGAGGATTCTAACTGTATCTTTGTACTCCTCATAACTCCTGAATCCGCAGCCAGGGTGTCCCCCTCCCCCCTCACCGCGCGTCGCTCATAAATCCTCGACGGCACTATTAGGCACGTCTCTCGCACCCCTCCCCCCTTGTCGTCCCCTCCTCGGCCCCCCACTTCATCAATTGACCCAGTTAATCACAACCTTGCCAAGACGAAGTAATGATCGGGTGTCGATTCAGGTGTTTCACATATATGTCCACCTGCCCCTCTCGCTGTATCTTCAAGGGAATCTTCGGCAGTGGCCTGGCGTACTTTGCGATACATCGATTGATCTGCCTTTTAAACCAATGAAAAGGATCGATAAACAGCATGTTTGCACCCCAAACACCTTATTATCGATTCTTTACCATAGCTTCAAATGGGAAAATATCGATGACGGAGAAATGATCGGGTGTCGATTCAGGTGTTTCACATATTTGTCCACCTGCCCCTCTCGCTGTATCTTCAAGGAAATCTTCAGCAGTGGTATGGCGTACTTTGCGATACATCGATTGATCTGCCACTTAAACCTATGGGAAAGGATCGATAAACATAGGCTGTTTGCAACGAACACCGTAATCGATTCTTCATCATAGTTTCAAGTGGGGGAATATCGATAATCGATCATTCACGCCTTGCCATACCGATCTTCGGCGAAGTAACTTTTCGTAAGGAATTATTCTATATACAGGGTGTTACCACTGCGTTAAGGATATTTTAATTGTTAGAGTACCAACATCTTGATCCTGAATCACATGTTAGTTTTAACCCTTTTGTCGAATTGACTAAGTAGTTTTAACGCCATGAGCAGGGGCACCGTAAAAAGGGCACCTAAGAGCTTCAAAATGTCGCAAGTTTTTTTTTTTTGAACAACATGTATCATTCAATATGAGATAAGCACTACAACTGCCATTAAAATATTCATGACATCCGTTAGTATATTTTGAGTTTAATACTAGGGGGTCAACTTTGTACAACGAATGATAAGCTTATAAATTAATCTTATCATTAAATTATCTCATGGTGCATGATGGCAATAACTGTTTAGTAATACATGAATAATTATGCACAGTAATAACAGGGGAAGGTCAAGGAATGTATTGATTGAAGCAGAAGGCTTCAATCGTTGTTTATTGAGAGTTTGTAAATTGATAAATTTGAGCAAGCCAGCATTATTATCAGGTCAAAATCTAGCATAATCTTTCATGATATTAATGTCATCGCTAATTTCGGAGCTAAATTTTAGCAGTGTGACGTTCCTCGGAGAAGAAATTCTAAGAAGTTGTAAAGTAGATGAAATGATGTTCTCCAAACATTACGAAGCCTGAAAGACCCAAACATATCAACTCGTATCCGAGTTATTTCAATTTGAACCTCTAAAAAATGTAGTTTGTAGGAAAAGGTATTTCAAATTCGGATTAGGTATAAACAGATTGTGCAAATAGCCTCAAACACGCATGAAACCACTCTAATTTTTCGACAGAGATGGTATTCCGTCTTAATCTTAAAGATAATTTTTTCGACCAAACTCGCTCTAATGAAAGCGCGACAAAAGTTAACAAGAGTTTCTTTGCCCTTGGACGGTTCAATTTGAGAAAATATCATAATGACAAAATCCAAGCTCCTAGTTATCAACCTGATCTGTAGTATCTATGTTATTTCATGGGAAGCTTGCTTCGTGAAATTCTCACCGCAAATTAAGAGGTGAGATGTGAATTCTAAACTTTTTCAATTTATTCAACGTGATTTTTGAGCGATCCTACATAAGTATCAACTCTCTTTTGAGCTCCAGCAAAACTTTGCGAGAGCTCTATTGAATTCAGTCACTCTACCGTGTTTTTTTCTGCGCGGGATTCAGGCATCTTCCCTCTTACTTCAGGATGTCTTTGCCGCACAGTTACTTCTTCATTCTGGGCACAGTTGGTGCGAAGCCCTCGAAGATCCCAACATTGCGAAAGTTCGCAGAACTTTTGTTGACTGTATCTGTTCAAATTCTACCAAAGGGAGGTTGCCGTGGAGGGCGCAATATCAACACACATCGCCCTAACGTGAATTTGGAAAATACGATGCCTCCGTTCAATTTTGCAACGCTGCGTAATCGGGAAATCGAGGAAATATTAAGTTCAAACTTCGATTTATTGCTCTTCAAACTTCACGGCGAAGCAGTTTCCCGGAAGGTAAAAATCCTCCGACTCAAAATGAAGACAGAAGTTGCCGCAAGTTCAATAACTGTACCAACTTCGCGGCGAGTCCGTCCGCTCACATCAGCATCGGCGCTAAGTTATCGGCGAATTTTGGTCAATTAAAGCGTTGTGATGTGGAATAATTCATAAACTAAGTCCTTGATCCGTCCAAATTAAGTGAGCGGCTTGAATCTCAATTATTTGGCGCTCCCCGGAATGATCTGAATCGGAGACGGGTCTACCAGTGGTGGCCTTGCAGAATTTCGAGAGATAAATAAAGTGTAAGGGGGTGCCTATCTTAATTCGAGAGATGAATGAAGTTCGGAGGGCTATTTCATAATTCGCAAAACTTACTTTGATGGATAGCGGACGGAATTAGGCTCCTGATGAAGTATTGAGGGATCCCGCTGTTCATTTCCTTCACGCAGCGGAAAATTTTTGTGATTTTTTTACTTTAAACGATTATTTTCCCCTCGCTGGCTGCGTAGTATGTAAAAGAAAAAAAAATGAAAAATTATTCAAGAGAAATGATGTTCAAGGATTTGCTCCGTTTTTTATAGTAGACACCCCAGATGTCACATTGTACAGACTGTTTTCAAAAATAAATTGTTTCGAAAAATGAGTTTTGTGTTTTTCTATCTCGACAGAAAAGAGATAAAGAGGCAGATAGGAAGAGAGAGAGAGAAGAATTAGAGGATGAAGAAAGAAGTGAAGAACAGAAAAGAGAACAGGAGGTTAGTTATACTGTCACAACTGCAAAAAATGTCAACTGAAATCCGACAAGGCCAGCGTGGCGGCTACTTCAATGTTAATTTTCCGTCGCATTGGTAAGGCGCAGAGATACAACTATTCGTACTCTCCGGGATGCGGGAGGTATCACGCTCCATTTGAAGGCGTTTCAAAACTGTCAAGCTTCGACATGGCATTGTCATGTCGCGTGAAGTTTGGAGATCGAAATCAATGGAATGACTGACCTCATGGGCTGATGCAAAAGTTCTGGGCACATCTTCTCGTATTAATTATTTATTTTTAGCCTTTGTCAAAGTTGAGAATGAGCGTGATCTTTGCGAGAAACGTTTTGTAATTCTCAAAATCCTTTACAGTAATACATTTTGGAGTCCATGTTGTTGGAGAATTCGTAAAAATTGTCATTTTTCAGGTGCTTTAATTCCTGATTTGAGTTCCTTTTATTTCTTTTTATTTCTTACGCTTGTTTATTTTTAATCTTCCTACAAAACTTGCCCATTTTCTAAATGCAACCTTATCTTACCTTGAGCACACTCTACCTATGCGGTTATAACCGCCAAAATTACAAAGGGGAACCTTTACGGCCAGCGAGGAGTCTACTTCAATCTTAACCTTCCGTCGCATTAGTAAGGCGCAGAGATACAACTATTCGCACTCTCCGGGATGCGGGAGGTATCACGCTCCATTTGAAGGCGTTTCAAAACTTTTAAGCTTCGACATTGATTAATTGTCATTTTGCATGAAGTTCGGAACTGGAAATCGAATGAATGACTTATCTTATGAGCTGATGCAACAGTTCTGGGCACATCTTTTTTTTTATTAATTCTTTATTTTTCGGCTTTGTTCAAGTTGAGAATGAGAGTTTAATTTGCATTAAACGTTCTGAATGTGTTTACGTTCAGCCTGGCACAGTTAGAGTCCCTTTATACTAAGAGTCAAGACAACCCCCTTCATGGAATCACAAACGGGAATAAAGATTACATAAATTAGCAGTTTTCGTAATCTTTGAACGGCTCATTCTCAAATTCCTTTCTCCCTTCCTTCTCTCATTCCGTTTGTTCGTTGCCGAACCCGTTATTCCCTGGTCCATTCCAGATTATAATCTTTGCAATCGGTGAAAATGTAATCTGTATTCCCGTTTGTGACACTGTGAAGGCTTAAAATACGGGAACCAATCAGAAATGGATTCACATTGTCTTGACTCTCAGTATAAAGGGACTCTAGGCAAAGTTGACGTGGAATGGCCCTTCTACCAAGGAAGAAGAAATAGTGAAAGAATAATTTCATTTTCACCGCTTTTTATCCCTCTTTTTCTTCTTCCATGTATCCTAACTCCTTCTGATTCTTCATCTTTTCTCTATCCGGAAGACGAAGACTCGGGTCCGGCGCAGTCTCGGGCTAACGAGCCGCTCAGAGGCGGTTCAGTTCGTAGAAACAGGAAGATCCTGATTTCCTCTCAGGGGATGGCAGAAAGAAACATCGCGGGGGCTACGAGGAAAATTAAAGGGCCATTTCCTGGACTGAACCCCCTGGGGGGGGGGGAGGAGCGGGTGCCGAACTTCCGGGCGGAGCTAATCAAATCAAAAAGTTTGCCGGAGTTTGGTGGGCCGGACGGCAAATGGACGTATTTCTACCAAAAGAACTATGTGCATTCAGACATGAGCCCTGAGACCCGTAAGAATACATGCATAACAGGGCTCGCGTCATAATGCACATAGTTCCGTTTGATAGAAATACGTCCAAATGAAGCATGTCGGGAGCGGGTTCAACCGAGCTGACACGTAGCTGCCGTGTCCAGTCCGCCCGAGCCCAACTTCGCCCCGCTTTGACATCATCGACGTGTTATTCAAACCCGCCGCGCGGCGAGCGGGAAGCGATCGCCCCGGAAGCTCCTTCCCCCCCACCCGGTGTTTTAATGCGATGTTCACGGAGGATGCGGATGGACCCCTGAATAGGCTAAGAAATTATTGTGAGCACCGTCCTTTCTAAATTTCATGTAGATCTCGATGGGAACGCCTAAAGTTTCAAACTTTACCTCACAAGTGGAGAATTACTCATCTAGAGTCATTTTACAGGAAGAGTTGAGACAACGCGGTTGAGACAACACGGCACCGGAAAAAAAAAAAAAACACACTGGATCTAGGGTCCAGACACTTGAAAACATTGACAAGAAAAAGGACTCTTGATTCAATCAGACTTAGGCTTAAATCAAAAGGAAATTCGCTCAAATTAAGAGGCTTGGTTCTTGATTTAAGCTTAAATCTGATTGAATCAAGGGTATTTCTTCTTGTCAATGTTTCTAAGAGTCTGGACTCTAGATCCAATCTGTTTTTTTTTCCAGTGGGGAGTAAAGATTACAGTAATTGAAGGTTTTTCGTAATCTTTGATCAATTCATTCCCGCATTCCTGATGTCGTTCCCTCTTTCATTCCGTTTGTTCCTATCCGTGCCCTTAATGCCCAGCCCAGTCCATTTCAGCCTATAGTATTTGAAATTTGTGAAAATGTAACCCTAATACCCATTTGTGACAGTATGCAGGCATAAAATACTGAACCAATCAGAAACGGATTGTCTTCACTCTCAGTATCTCAGCGTTTTTCCCGATGTGTAATATATTTAAGAATATTCAAGTGCTGGATAATGAATCAGCACTATGATTCGATGTTTGTAAATATATAAATAGAAAGAGTAGATTTAATAATTAACATTAGTAAGCAGAGAGATAAATGAATATATTTAATGATAAATCTGCCAAATGCTGTTGTATGAGGTCAACTTAAGTCAAATCGGGCGCATAGTGCGTGTTGCGATTACATGGGTCAAAACTGACCTGGTATTGTCGTTCTCGCGGTAGTCGTGAAAAAAAAGCTCTAGCTACTCGAATTTTTTTTCCAGTGGTTTTTCTTTTAAATTCATATAATTCAATGTTTTTGTAAAGCTATTTGTGAAGGTAAAGTTTCCAGGGGCACCGAATGAAAAATGGGCGTTCTTTTACGAAGCGCCGGGTCAAAAATGACCCATGTTTGGCAGACTAGGGTTAAAGCCTAATATTATCTATTTTTCGACAGCCGTGAACAAGTTAAGCGGGTGGGTTCTCAAAACGGGTCCTTGGAATTTAGAAATGTGCAATAACTATGCCAATAGCGAGATGAACGAGGCTGAGGTTGCGTGGAGAGAAAGAAGACGATGATGGTGTTCTATGGGGGTGGCGGTGGGGAGGGGGAGAGGAAATGTGGGAGCATCTCGGTCATCCGTCGGAAGGAAACAAGCTGTTCAAGTTGGCGAAATTCTCTCAACTTTCGCGTTTCGCCGGCACCGCACGCCCGCCGCCCGCGCTCGCCTTCCCGCACGACAAGATTCCGCGCAAGAGCTCCGAGCTGCGGCTTCGGAGCCAGTTGGCTCACAACACCCGAGTCGAGGCCAGGTGCACCTCCGACATTCCTTCCTTTCGCCCTTGCCAAATGAGTCCTCGTCGCAAATTTCAGCCGGGGCGAAGGTGCGGGCGTATCATTTGAAAAATCATGATGGAAGAGTCCGAAATTGTGCCCTTTCACCTCAAAATCTGCTTGGGAATTTTGCGCCTTTTTGAGCTGCCCGCAAGATGTCAGTGCTGCCATGCTAAGGGAAAACGCCGTATGAACCCTCGCAAATTTCAGCCAGGGCGAAGATGCGGGCATATGATATGAAAAATCATGATGGAAGAATCCGAAATTGTGCCCTTTCACCTCAAAATCTGCTCGGGAATTTTTCGCCTTTTTGAGCTGCCCGCAGGATGTCAGTACTGCCATGCTAAGAGAAAACGCCTTATGAACCCTCAGGCGTTGCCACATTTTCTTTGGTAAATCACGAATTTTCGGGAAAATTTTTAAATATTCTCCCTCCAATTTATCATATAATTTTGTTCGCGATTCCACTTGAAGTTCCTGAAAATTTTAAGGAAAAATATTCACAACTTTCTTCAAAATAACTATTTCCTGAGATGAAATTTGGCAACTCTCGAATGTTCATACGGCGTTTATCCTTTGCAAGGTAGAACAAGGTCAGGAAAACCGGAAATTATCTGGAAAATACCTCGCCTGTAACCTCTTTTAGTGGCTCGTTTAAAAGGTTTAACATGCATATTCTCGGGAGTATCAGCTGGGTCTCTTTAATTGTTGAATCGTCTCATCTAAAATTTGGGCTATAACCCTTTTTTATCTAGAGGTGACAGTTTGGTTGTTGTTTCAAAAGTATGCACCAATACAAGGAGATTTCTGCTGCACTACCTCGTAAGGTCGTTCGTTCAATTGATATTAAGCTCCTACTTTTTGAGATATGATGATCCCGATATCGGAGCTTGAAAGTTTATAAAACGCCTTCAAACGGAGCGTGATACCTTACGCCGGAGAGCACGAATAGTTGTATCTCTGCGCCTTACAAATGCGATGGAAGATTAAAATTGAGGTAGTCTTCTCGTTGGCCGTGGCGGTTGTCCTTTGAAATACTTGCGACTATATATGACCGATGAGTTAAATTGTGCCAAGGGTAGGGTTGTATTTTGAAAATGAAATGAGTAATTTTTATAGGAAAATTAAAATTAAACCAGACGAAAATACATCTAGGACGTTTTGCGGAAATTACTCGCTTATTCTCAACTTGAATTAGATCTGCAAATAAAACATTAAAACAAGGAGGCAAGTGTTGCATTAGTCGTAAGATTAGTTATTCTGTTGATCTTTTTCTCCAAACTGTATGCAACGTGAAAATCCCGCCATCGAAGCTCGACAGTTTTGAAAACGCCTTCAAATGGAGCGTGATACCTCACGCATCCCAGAGAGTACGAATAGTTGTATCTCTGCGCCTTACAAATGCAACGGCAGATTAAAATTGAATTAGCTTCCATGCTGGCCGTGACATTTTTGCAGGTATACCGCATACTTAAAGTTTTCTCCAACTAGGATTGGGTTTAACAAATGGATAATTTTCATCGGGGTGCTAAAAATAAACAAGTGGTAAGAAATGAATCGATTTATGAGAAACTTAAAACCACGATAAAATAGAAGACAGTATTTTCATTTTCTGTAAAAACATTTTTATTCAAGGATTACGTAGTTTCTGCAAGTAATTGCTGTACATTAGTATCTATTAACATGTATTAATGTTTTAAACTAGGATGAACCTACAACTAACGTTAGATACATTTTTCAAAACTTACATATAGTCAAAATTGATTTTGTAAGAATGCGACCTTTATTTTTAAATATTTTTCGAGATATTCTGTTGTTTTAATACAGTAAAAAGTAAGTATATAAACCTTAAATAGAAAAAAAAATACATCCAGAACGTTTTGCGCAAATTACACGCTCAATCTCAACTTGAAGAAAAGCTATACGTTAAAAATTAAAACAAGGAGATGGACGAACAACTGTTGCAGTAACTCGTTGTATCAGTCATTCCATTCATATTTTTCTCCGAACTATATGCGACATGACATTCCAGATATCGATGCTCGGCAGTTTTGAAAACGCCTTCAATTGTAGCGTGATACCTCACGCATCCCTGAGAGTACGAATAGTTGTATCTCTGCGCCTTACAAATGCGACGAAAGAAATTGGAGCAGTCTCCACGCTGGCCGTGACACTTTTGCAGTTATGACCGCATATTTAGTTGAAGTGTGCTCACTCTAGGGTTGTATTTAACAAATGGGTAGTTTTTACAGGAGAATTAATAATATACAAGTGGTAAGAAATAAATCGATATGAGAGTAACTGAAATCCACGATAAAATAGAAGACAGTTATTTTTTTTCTGTAAAAAAATTTTCTTTCAAACAGCACGTAGTTTCTACAGATAATTTTGTTACATCTGTATCTATTTACATGTTTGAATATTATAAGCTAGGATTAATCTAAAATTAATGTTAGATACATGTTTCAAAACTTAGTTGAGAAAAATGGAACCAATCGATGCGACACAAAATGCATGCCATTTTGACACAAAATATTACGTCCATCGAACACTGGAAAAGAAAACACATTGGATCTAGAGTCCAGACTCTTAAAAACATCGACAAGAAAAAGTACTCTTGATTCAATCAGAATCTAGCTTATATCAAGAACCAAGCATCTTAATTTAAGCGGATTTCGTTTTGATTCAAGCAAAAATCTGATTGAATCAAGATTAATTTTTCTTGTCAATGTTTTCAAGAGTGTAGACTTTAGATCCAATGTCTTTTTCTTCCCTGTGAATCACCTTAATGACGCATTGTTTTTGGTTTTTGCATGGGTTTATGTTCTTGACTGTTTGCTCGTTACAGTTCTGGGCTAATTAATTCAGGGTAACAATTCCAAGTTTAAAATTTGTTATGAAAAGGAAAAGACTTGCTGTCTCCTTTCTCTTTCTCGGAGATCGGTTGCTGGGGAAGAATTCAAGATGTGCAGTGCAACCCAAGTACATACTTTATTTCTGGAAATATTTTTCAGCGAACCTTCCCCGCGGATCGGAGATAACGCGCGTGAGAAAGCGTTACGAACGATAACGCTCGGAAGTTATACACTCGGGCGAAGTAATGAAAGTTGCACCAAGAGCAATGCAAAGAATCAATGTTTCATGTCTCGTGAGAGCTGAGCGCGCGTGGAACGTTGCAATCAATTATGAACGCCATAAATCGAAACTTTATCATAAATGTCGTGGAGTACGACCCATAACGCCAGGATAATGAGATCCCTCAAGTAGTGGGAAGTAATTAATGGCCCGGAGACGTGCATGGCAGGTGAAACCGTCATTATTTTCAAGTGAATATTTTACGTCACATCTGAATGGATCCGCTCTCGACCAGCCGCAAGGGTCTAGTTTTTGCCAAACTTTTCGATTAAAAGCTACTAAAATATCGATGGTGAAACTATGATAACATGTAGAGTATCAAGGAGTTAAAACACTTAAAAATGGCCCGAAACTGTATGTAACAATATTCAAATATGTTTGGAGAATCACGATATCGAAGCTCGGCAGTTTTGAAAACGCCTTCAATTGTTGCGTGATACCTCCCGCATCCCGGAGAGTACGAATAGTTGTATCTCTGCGCCTTACAAATGCGACGAAAGAAATTGGAGCAGTCTCCACGGTGGCCGTGACACTTTTGCAGTTATGACCGCACAGTTAGTTAAAGTGTGCTCACGCTAGTGTTGTATTTAATAAATGGGTAGTTCTTATAGGAGGATTAATGATATACAAGTGGCAAGAAATAAACCGGTATGAGAGTAACTGGAATCCACGATAAAATAGAAGACAGTTAATTTTTTTAGCAAAGAGAGAAGCAGCAAATATAGAAATAAAATGAAAATTAATGAAAAGAATTGAATTTCTGACTATTGTGATGAATTATGGCCAATAATAAGGGATGAACTTTATAATGAGAAGTTCGCAGCATAGTGGTCAGAAATTCAATCCCTTTCATTATTTTTAATTTTATATGTATTTGCATGTAACAAGGATGAGAAACGGGGGAGGTGGTGGTGAGTCCACACCATTGCGCGGGAAATCAGAGCGGAGGAATTCCAAAAATTACAATTAGAGTCAAAAAAATTTAATTCAAATGAGTACCAGTACAAACACAAGCTGAACACTCTCCCTTTCAGTTTTGTACTGGTGCTCATTCGAGTTAATTTTTTTTACTCTAACTGTAATTTTTGGAATTTCTCGGCTTGGACTTTCGCGCGAAATGGTGTGAACTTAGCACCATTTCTCGACCAGTACCTACCTTACAAGGTACTTACTTTTAGAACCGTGTTGAACCCTGTCTTCCATACAATTCAATGCTTTTCCGGGCTCATCTCAATGTGCAGATACGCCCTTATGTCAGCTAAGCGACGATATAGGCACTCAAATGACATGTAACTCCACATTGCAATGTGTCAAAATTTCCGCCCTTTTTGTCTTAGTATCTCGAAAAGTGGCCGTATAATAGGTCTGTATTGATGTTTTTCAGAAATTACGGGTTTGACACTTTATCCAACTGCTGGCTCCTTTCAAGGAAGACTTTCTTTCAAACACGAGACGGCCATTATCATACAGCAATCCACCAGTAATCCAAATTTGGTTTGGATGGGATATAGGCAAACAAACTAACTGCGTGGCAAAGCATACAGTGTTATGAGGGAATGAAGGCGTTCCGAGCTGAGTTGGTGTTTTTGAAGTTTTTAAATGATCGAAAACCTTCAATATGCCGTTGCAAATTATGTCATTCAGTAGCATGCAGGACTCTTAAAAGTTGCTTGCGACATGTTTATGGTGATCTTTCTACGAATAATTTTGGGTTTTGAGTGAGGAAGGAGGAAGATCGAAATCCCCGACTACGCTTCTGCATTTGGATGTGCGGAAAGAGCTGTTCCTTCAACCTGCAAAACGGTTTCCATGGGAGGGACAGTTTACTCTTATTTTTCCCGGGCGATCTCCATTGCAAAAAATGCGATAAATCAAGGACAGTTGCTACTGCCGGTGTTGGGTGTTCTGGAGAAACGACATCGCCACTCGATCCCAGACGAAGCGGGGACGCGTGGGGGATGTGGGGGGGGGATAGGGGGCAGAGCACTGGCCGGTCTCCGCAGATAAATCAATCTTCGGACCGGAACGCCGAAAAGGCCCACGCTGTCAAGTCCCAGGTTAAAATACTGATTTCCCACCGTGCCAAGTTGTTTTTGTAATCGTGAGGATTCGCTGTGGCAGCCTTTGAATTCGATAAATGCAAACGCGTTCGTTTATGCGGAAGGAGGATTGTCTTGGTGCTTCGTTGTCCATGTTGAGAATCGAGGATTATCTTGCGGTTCCGTAGTGAATCGGGCATTTTCCAGAGGGGTGGAAAGGAAAATTCGAGAAAAACAGTACGCACTATTTCATCAACTTGTTCCAAATCTTAGAGCGTAGGAAAATTGAAGCACATCGACGGCAAAAGTCCGCAATCACCCCATATCTCCTTTGCGGTGTCTGGAAAAAGCCTCCCAAAATAAGGGCTGACTTTCACACCTTTTTCGGTATTCGATTCGACAATCGAACCAAGGTTTAAGTGGAAGCTTATAAAAACAGAAAACTCAGGAAAAAATTTCAAGATGAGCATAGGAACCGTTTTTGAGTTTTCGATATATTGGTATTGAAATTGGTTATTCTCCATCCGAGAACAACCGAATTTTGGGTTAGAGCACATTTCCGGTCGGGTCGATTTCCAGTTGAGTCAAGTTTTCGATTGGGGCCAATGCCGGTCGAGTATAAATTAAGATTTTCGATTTCCGGTGAGGTGAAATTTCGGGTGGATAACGAATCCCGTTGATTGTGGTTTCCGGTCAGTCAGATTTCCGATCGAATCAAATTTTCGACAGGGACACGTTACCGGTTGGAAAGAGTTTCAAGTTGGGTTAATTTCCGGTCAGGTTAAATACGGATGGATTACGGTTCCAGTTAATTGGACTTTTGGGATAGGTCAGATTTCAGTTTGGATCGAATTTCAGTTGGGTCAAGTTTTCGATTGGAGCACGATTCCAGTCGAGTTTTCGGTTGTCGATTTCCGGTGAAGTAAAATTCAGCTGGATGATTGGTCGATTCACTTGAGTTTCCGGTGGGCAAGATCACCGGTTGAGTAAAGTTTTGGTAAGCAGGGTAAGATCAGGTTTTAGTTGAGTAGGTTTTGTGGTAAATTTGAGTTTCCAGTTAATTTAAAGATTCAGTCAAGTGAATATAGTGTCCCGTTCAATAGAACGATCCCAATTTTTAATTGACGATTTGCGTTGTCCAGGGAGATCATCGATTGATCGATCATGTCGATTAGCCAGGTGGGCGGCCCCCGGAGTTTTTTCTTTCCAAGAATTCGGAATGATATCGCCGTAAATCGTACCCCGTTGCTTGAAATCAATGATTCGCCTTCAAATGGCCGGGTATGCAAAATGACTGCCTTGACGCACGAATAGTGGTATCAGAATTTAGCATTAAGTTTACGGCTTGATTTGAAGGCGCTTTTTTGTATCCATTGTGAGTGGTTTTGAACAATGATGTTGACCAAAAAGTTCATCATTTTTTAGTTTTAAATTCAGCTGTATAATCAAAAAACGCCGAGGAATATTAATTTGAAAAAATAATAAGATTATTTTTTACCTGTACGTCTTATTTTAAAGAAAAGCGCGCAGGCCACTGGATCAGATTGTGTATTTTAAGTCCCTTGGTCCGGTCATCGTATTCTGAAGCGAAACTGAAAGAGTCGCCGTTTACAAGATCGCAACTTACTCAAAAGCGGTTGTTAATTTTAAAAGTTTCGCACGAATAAAATGGGCTTTCTTTGATTATGTGTGAAAGATCAAAATTGAAGAAAAGGTACTTTGTCCACTGGTCCATCAGGAAAGCGTAAAGCATGGGTTGATGGAGCATACATGACCAACTAAATCTTATCTGATAAGGAATTTTAAGTGTGTAACCCTTTTTTCAGTCTTAAATGATCCAAATATACCAACATGTTTAAAACACTAATTGCAAGAATGCGTATCTCCCGATGAAATGTCGATTCTTAGTGCCAAAAACGCGAGTCTCGGCATTTCTGCCGTGTTTTCTAGAAGTTCGAGAAATTATTGAAACTGCTGAATGAGTTTGAAAAAACATCTTATCCTTGATATCCTCAGTATTTATTACCCTTCTTTCGACAATAAAGAGGAATGCAGACAGTTTTTGTACTCTCCTGAAAACTCGTGTTTTCCGAGATTCGCTTTACTGCACTTTCACCATCGATAAAGTGCTTTAGTATTGTTAGGTTAAGCTACCACCAAATTTTTTTAGTTTGAAGATCTTCTTTTACTACTTTAATTATATTAATTCCAAATAGTAGGGTTAAAAATAAAATTAAAGGAAAGTAAGAAGAAAAATGAGTGAAACTTTCAGTAAGAAATACTCAACAGTTTCCGAATAAATACCCAATGTATGTGTGGAAATTTCAGAACCTTAATCGAAATGTGGTTATGTTGTTTCGCCTGTAAGTCGACCATCCGTGCGTTTTGGGCCGCGCCCATGTGGTAAGTTTTCAAGCATCATGACTCAACAACCATCTGGCAAAATGTTTTATTATTACCGAAGCTTACTCGATCGTTCATGCAATAAGTTCCAAGAACTTTCCCCACTCAAAGTTGCGCGCTCTGATCTTGACGGTGCGGAAAACTTTATAGGGTAAAGTTTGGAAAAAAGTTCGAGTTGTTTCAATTAGTTACCTCTTATCCAGGAGAAGAGTTCACAATAATGCACTCGATGAATGAATCATTCGATATTGAAACCGCCCAAGTCGATTATCTGATGAGCCCCAGAATACAGGTACTCTTATGGAACTGAGGGCTCGTTAAATGGACCAGGGATGTTTTTATAACAAATATTCAAATATTCCCACCGTCCGTGGGGTCTGTGAAAGGATCCAGGAATCAGAGCTGGACTTCCGTCTGTAATTTCTTGAATTATATAAACCTATTTTAGAATTTTAGGAAATGATACGCTACATTTGATAAATTAGAAAAATCCTCGGTTCAAGTCCTCGTTTCTAAGTCAGTTTGAAAGCTTTTACCGGTTCTCTGTTTGGAACCCAAATAATATGGATATTTACTTCAGCTTATGAACAATAGGACTTTTTGTGGAATTCCTTTTCTGTAGATACATCGTTCTAATACCGTTCACTGAGGTGTAACTCGGTCTTCGAGAAAGATTTCATAAAGTTTTAGACCCTGGATGCATGGGCAAAAATAATAGAATTGGCTCGTCACTTGGTTACCCTGGTCTATCTTTAACTGTTCTCAAATGGAATTTTAACTTTTAGAAAATAAACATCCAGAAGAATAGCAAATTGGGGCAGCTCAACCAAAATATCATTTTGAATTTATTGCAGTGCGGTTTTGATGATCTAGCCATTAATTTGAAATACATCGACGAGTAAGGTATGAGGGTTGGGAAACAAAATTAGGTTAAGAAAAAGTAGCCTTTGATCAGAGATAGAGAGAAACTCGTTTCTGAAGTCAATTGAGAACCAAAGGCACTAGTTATGCTAAAAAATTGGCGTGAAAATACAGATATAAAAATTTTTTGCAAGTTAATTTCCGCCAGGATGGGAATGGTTCATAACCAAACAAAAAAAATTAAATAAATAAACTTTTATGTTTTTGAATGTGTTGATGAACACTACTTTTTGGTACCAGGGTCTTTCCGCGCCAACTGTGCCAGGCTGAACGAAAATATCTCAAGGACGTTCCGCGAAAATTACACGCTCACTCTCAACTGGAACATAGGCTACGAATAGGAAATTAATACAAGTTGTGCCCAGAACTGTTGCATCAGTCCCGTAGATCAGTCATTCCATTGATATTGTGCTTCGAACTTCATGCGACGTGAAAATCCAGTATCAAAGCTCGGCAGTTTTGAAAAAGCCTTCAATTGGAGCGTGATACCTCCCGCATTCCGGAGAGTACGAATAGTTGTATCATTGCGCCTTACTAATGTGACAAAAGATTAAAAATAAAGTAGCCGTCACGCTGACCTTGTCAGTATTCCTTTGACACGTGTTATATTATGCCACTTTAACTTTAATTTCACAGTCGATAAATCGATCTTAGCCAGAATGAATTATACAAGAGCTAAAAGTCCACAATAATGAAAATCACGGCGAAGACGCGTGGAAAAGCACATGCAACGCAACTGAAGCCAGACAATTCGAGTATCACTGGAACCAGTATCATTTTATATTCTATAGTAGACTGTACTGTGGCTGTTGTGATAAAGATTATTATTGGTGGAACTAATTTTTCTGTGACAGATAGGCAAATTACGTCCTTATTTAATTCTATAAATCACAAGCTTAGCGGTTTTAAAAACGCCTTCAATTGGAGCGTGATGCCTCCCGCATCCCGGAGAGTACAAATAGTTGTATCATTGCGCCTTACCAATGCGACGGAGGATTAAAAATAAAGTAGCCGCTTCACTGACATGCCGTTTTCCTGTGACGCATGTTATATTATGTCACTTTAACTATAGTTTCATCGTCGATAAATCGATCGTAGCCAAAATGCATTGCGCAAAAGCCAAAATACAACATATGTTACAATATGTTTTATTTAAAACAATTGATGCAAATACTAAAGTTATGTGAACGACTGAAGAGTAGACAATTATTGTTTTTAAATTAGCTCGAATGAATCATATAATCCTTATAACTAACGCTGTTCATATTCTAACAGATATAATAATTCATTCTAGTTTTCTGTTTAATTTTGAGTTGATGATGGTTGTTCGGATTTATTCATATGAGGCCAATTTTAAAAGGATTGATGCCAAAATTATTGATTTTTGTACCGGAGATTCTACTTGAACTTTTGGTAATCACATATGTAAAAATATGGTAGGTGTTTTTATTATGAAGACAATTATTATATTATATATTCTAATTTTTTTACATCGGAATTGATTCCGACTATTTTATTATAGCTAACTCACTTATTACTCCAGTGCATATTCAACCTGAATGATACCACTTGTTCTCATATGCGAGTTTACGTTCCGTCCCCAAGAAACTTGAGGGGCCGTGGCCTTGTTGCCGCATATCAGGATTGCCATAATGACAATCACGACGAAGACACGCGGAAAAACACATGCGACGCAACTGAAGCCAGACAATTCCAGTATCAAAGCTTGGCAGTTTTGAAAACGCCTTCAATTGGAGTGTGATACTTCCCGCTTCCCGGAGAGTACGAATAGTTGTATCATTGCGCCTTACCAATGCGACAGAGGATTAAAAATAAAGTAGACGCCACGTTAACCGTGTCAGTTTTCCTTAACTATAGTTTCACCGAGCACAGTGGACCGAGTCAATCAGAAAGGTCGGACATAACATTTTTGACGGAAATTGCAAAATTTGATATTTATTTTGTCACATTTTAAATTTTAAGGAGCGCTTCGAGACGAAAATTTCACGAGAAAACCAATGGAACCACTTTTAGAACTTCAAAATTGTGTATTATAGGAGTTATAAGCTCTTAAAGTTTCTAAATTTTGTCCGACTTTTCCTATTGACTCGATCCACTTACCGTCTATAGATCGTTTTTAGCCAGAATGCATTGCGCAAAAGCTAAAACGCCGCCATAATGACAATCACGACGAAGACACGCGGAAGAACATATGCGACGCAACTGAAGCCCATTAAAAAATGATCTTTACGATCATGAGTGAGTTTACCTCACTCGACAGAGCCTTCAGGTACGCGGGAATATTTAAGGAGTGCCCGACGCGACTCGCACGTCGCGCGACGCGGGAAAGTTCGGAAGTCGGCCGAGGGCCGGGAGCTTTTTGTGCGTGAGTCGCGATTTGATGGGAAAACTTCGCGACAAAAGAAACGCCGAAACTTCATACTTTCCAAGTTATTTCGGCTCAATGTCAAAGCAGATAATGATCCTTTGTAATGAGAGGCGGGAGTGCCTCGGAGAAAATTCATCACCGCGCGATCCCGTGGAAGGGGGGCCACTTAAAAACGGGCCGAGTTTGGCAAGTCCCAGATAAGGGCTTGATTTTTCCCACCTCCCGGACGAAATCTTCCCTTCGAATACGCCCGTGACTTCCTCCTGCTTATTAACTAATTACAGATCCACTCCAGGCGCGTCAGTCAGCCTCGAAAATGGATCACCGTCACTGAGGACAAGTAATTTAGACCTTAATCATCGTTTTGAATATTTTAAAATACGTACTGTGGGTCATTCTCTGGAAAGTATTCGTGGTATTTCTTTGGACTGCTCGTTTTCTTAGACAGCCATGTGTATTGCCTCAGCTCATGCATGGTTAATTTTTCGATTGAGTCAGGATTAAGGAGACCTTGAACATCGCATCATAATTCAAAACATTTTGGCAATTTTGTACATAAAAATAAGGGGAACGTGAACGAATGTGTTGGAAATTCATGTCAATAAACTGTCTTTAGCTTTGGCTCATTCGATGTTTCTTATTCTTCTGTTGCAGACACCACTTTCACGAAATGAACATCCGAAGGGTGGATTCAAATGAGTTCTTCTGAAGCATCTGGCTTCTGTGGAATGTGAGTAATTTTTCTTCATTTGCATGGATTATTGACAAACTAAAACAAATAAAGGAAGGATAGTTACTACTATTGTAGAATGATACACAAAAATATCCCGAAGAATTTAACGAAACAAGGCCTAAAAAATGGGAAAGCAAGGCAAAAATCAAACAAAATGCCAAGGAAGTTTTGAAGTGGTGTCCACCTTTTCTTAGACCAGGAAACAAAAAAAAAATAAAATCATGAAAATAAAAATAAAGAAAGTGAAAACCTCAGACCCCTTTTCGTGATATTCAGAAAGCGCTAGGCGTAGTTTTAGTTAGACTGTTGTAGTTGGCATAATGAACTGACCCATACCACGTTCGATTTGACTTGGCGCGTGAAAACTTGAATTTGACATCACATTCGACCTCAACTAATTGAAGTGCTGGGTGCAAAAAGGACATTTCTTGGTTACAGTGTCTCTAAATCTCAGACAACGTTTCATGCATTATTATTGAAGCAAATATGTATGTAATTTGTTGTAACTCTCACTGAATATGCTTCATGATTTTACAGTGCTGAAAATGTAAAATATCAGAAAATTGACGGAATAGTTTCCACTTTAAAATACAAATTAGCAATGGAGATTCCGAAACACCGAATCCAAGAAATGCTTTTTTTCGCACCCAACGCCTCAATTATTTAACTACTTTTTTTCATGAGTCTGATATAAACGCACTCAATTTCAAAAACATTAAATATAATGTGTCACATTATCGTTTGAAAGATTGCATAAAAAGTTTAATCGGCCCTATCTTTCCTTGCAACCTTACGTGCTCAGCCAAGCCCCATCACCAAAACCAGTCAGGCATCGAACGTCAACCTTTTTTTTGCGGACACATATGGAAACATAATCAATTCAAAACCCCCTCGACGCACTCAATTGCGCGAGGGTGAGCATTTATTACCTTTTTAATGTGCCCGCATGCGAGGCCTAAAAATGAGCGGGGGGGGGGGGGGGGGGGATATGTCACCCGCTCAAGTTTCAAAGAAGTCGTCGGGAACTCGGTCTCAAGTGGAACATTACCCGGCGGTACCCGAGAGAGATAAGGAAGTTGTTCGGGGAAAAGGCGCGCGTCAGGACTCAGGAGCAGGGCCTCAAATCCTGAGGAACACATAATTAGGGACGTGCGACAGGCGACCCGTTATGTTGAGGAAACGACACGTTGCTCGGATGTCGGAATAAACCATTTATCATGGAGATTTTTTCCCGACCGCAGCGTTCGTACCCGGAGACATGCGGCATGAGCTCCGGCTCCACGGTTGCAACGCCGCACAGTGGAGCGTGTCAAGCAGAGAGATCCGACATGAAATTTTTGACCAAAACTGTAAATTTTGATGTTTATTTCGTCACATTTTAAATTTCAAGGGGTGCTTTCAGTAGAAAATTTCACGAGAAAATCAATGGAACAACTTTTAGAACCTCAAAAATTGGTATAAACGGAGTTATGGGCATTTAAAGTTTCCAAATTTTGTCCGACTTCTCCTATTGCCTCGGTCCACTGTGCGCCGCACAGCGGATCGTGTCAAGCGGAGAGGTCGGACCAAAATTTGGAAACTTTAATAGCTCATAACTCCGTTTTTACAAAATTTTGAGGTCTTAAAAATGACCCCATTGGTTTTCTCGTAAAATTCTCCCTGGGGATCAACCCCCAAAATTGAAAATTTGACGGAGTAAACACCCAAATTTTCAGTTTCTGTCAACAATTTCATGTCCGACTTCTTTAATTGACGCGATCCACCGTGCGCCGCTTATTGAATAAGTAAACTAAGTTTGAGTACCTTAATAGAGAGACTGAGACGTGTCAAAGTTATTTTCATCGAGTTAAACACGGAAAAAAGAATCGCAATCCTAACTATACACTGGAAATAAAAACATATTGGATCTAGAGTCCAGACTTTTAAAAACATCGACAAGAAAAGGTACTATTGATTCAATCAGAATCTAGCTTAAATCAAGAACCAAGCCTCTTAATTTAAGCGAATTTCGTTTTGATTCAAGCAAAAATCCGATTGAATCAAGAGTATCTTTTCTTGTCAATGTTTTCAAGAGTTTGGATTCTAGATCCAATGTGTTTTTTTCCAGTGTACTCCTACAAGGGTGCCTACAAGTCCGGAATTTCCGGAAAGTTCGGAAATGGCACTGATTTTTTAAGGGCGGTCCGGAAGTACTGAAAAAATGCGGGAATTCCGCAAGAAGATCCGGAATTTTTTTCAATTTTTCGTCATTTTGCTTGTTATTCGAGCGGGAAAATCAAATTTGTGAAATTTTTCGAATTTCGTCAATTGGAGGTACCGAAAAAGTACTGAATTTTTCTATTGAGGAGGTACTGAATTTCTTGGGAATGTACTGAAAAAGTACTGATTTTTGGCCAGCCTACTTTAGTGGACACCCTGTTAGCTGATTTTGGTGCCAGATATTTGAGTAAATGCAAAGTCAAGGTATGGTTAAGTTAGCTGAAAGTGTGGTTGGATTAACTATACCGTGGCTGGTGCCTTTAGACTTCTAGCCAGTGCGACTACTCTTATGGCTGGCGCCAAAATCGGCTGGAATTATGGTTGAGATCGTGATACTTTTTTTTCAGTGCATCAACACCATCTAACCTCGTGATACGTGTTACGGGACATTCTCTCAAACCGTGTTCACTCCAAAATCTCTCATTTTCAAAAATGCCACCTGGCTCCTTTATCCGCTCCGTAATACTTTTAAATAGACCGCGCAAAGCAGAAAGGAACCAAGTCACATCAATCATTGCCAAAAATTGGACAATTTCATTTCTTATACGAACACGGTTTTGTGAATTTTTGTGCAATTTTCAGTGAATTTTTGTGCAATTTTCAGTGAATTTTTTGTTTAGTGCGAAGCCAATTCCTTAAAATTTTCGAAGGAATCCGCACAAACGTACTCTCGTGAAAAAGTAAATTTCCCAGTTAAATTAGGCAATAGCTAATGTGGCTTGGTTCCTTTCTGCGTATTGCGGTCCAAATTAATATACGCGGAGCTGAGAAATCAACAAAAATGATACAAATATTTTAACTCCCGGGTAGGTCAAATTACATCCTCAGCAAAATGAAGGTGCAACAGTGCCTTCGTGTGCTCCAAGCGTTTTCAGCGCATAATTTTGGCGAACAAACAAGTAAGCAGTGATCGATTCATACCCACTCGCTCATTATGACGTTTTTTTTTCCCAAATTAAATAACTCGTAGGCTCACCGTCAATAAAAGTTCGCATCAAGCTCACACACACATACACATTAGTTTCAAGGTAAACGGCATTAATTTTGATACTTAGAGCGGCCGGTTTCCATGTGGCCAAGCGCCTTTCATTTGATGGATGAGAAAATCTCTTTTTAATCTATGCCAGCCAAGCATTAAAATATCACCGTGAAAAGATTTATGTAAACGGCCCCTGCGTCGTTTAAAGTATTGGCAGTGATCCGACCAAATTATTTTTTGATAGGACTTAATGGCACACGTTAGGAAAGTTACAGGAGCTAAGGCCTGTGTCCACGGAAAGACTACCGGCCTGAGACCCTTCACACATACGTCAACTTATCGTGAGACGAGAAAAGCCATGTCAAATCTACTTTTTCGCGATATGAAATTGGAGCTCCTCGCCGTCATACGACTTTACAAACAGAATCGAGAACACAGGGACAAAGAGCCATAGCGAGTCGATTGTTGATCGTGATCTTAGCAATGGAGATTGTATCGATATCGATTGGTTCTACATGTAAACATAGCCTCAAAAGTTAATTGAGAAATCTGAGGAAACGGGTTTTTTTTGTGATACATTTTTGATACTTAAGAGTGCAAAGTGGCAATGAAGCGATACATTTTTAGGAATTTTCTCATTTTCAGTTTTTCCAACATAAATTCTGAAATTTTCGTCTGAGGCGATACATCGAACCACTATCGAATACGATCTATGCTATTCATTGATCAAGGGTTTTCGCTAACGATTCAACAATTTAAGCGCTGGATAAGATAGGTAATAAAATTTCACAAAACTTGCCTTTAATCTAAAGTTCGTGCCAAACGCATTTTTTTTTATTGTAAAATAACTTCATTTGACAGAATTCTTGCAATTTTATGCGATTTTTAAGAATGAGTGAAAAGAACTTACAAAATTTTTAATAAAGGAAAAAATTAGATTTACTTTAAAAAGATAAAACACAATTGGAGACTCGCAAAGTCACAATCTGAGGTACGCATTTTTTTTACTTCAGCCATCGATATATGTAAAACGATGGATAGATGTAAATTCATTTGATCCAATGAGTAAAGTTATTAACTAAACTTCTTTCGACACGTCTTTCCAAATATTCGCCGGGCTTATTTATTTTGGCGTTACAAGATGAAAAAAGCGACGGCTCAAAAGGAGCGAGTGTGAGATTACAAAATCTGCGAGTATAGAGGGACCATCCCTCGACTATAGAGGGATTCAAACGTCTGCACCATCCCTTAATGTGCCGAGGAGGGTGTTTTTGACGAGGACATTTCCGCCCTCAGCACTTTCTCATCCCTCGCCTACACTGCCGTGCTAAGGAAAAACGCCGTATGAATATCCGAGAGTTGCCAAATTTCCTCTCAGAAAATGGTTATTTTTGAAGATTGTTCCTTGGAATTTTCAGGAACTTTGGATAAAATCGCGAGCAAAATTATCTAAAAATTTGGTGGGCAAATATTTACGAATTATTCCGAAAATTTGTGATATACCAAAGGAAATGTGGCAACGCCTGAGGGTTTATACGGCGTTTTTCCGTAGCATGACGGTACAGTCCAACGCGCGATTTCTCGGCTTTTAGTAAGAGTCTCAGACTTTTTCCTCATTCGATAAGAGGCAGCTTCTATAAGTTATTTGAGGAGATGATGAAGAGGCGGCCATCTGGGAGCCGCCGACCTCTTTGCGCCTGAATTTTGTCAGCAATAAAGCAAGTGAGGTGGAAAAAGGAAAGAGGAGGTTTTCTAGTCGTTGAATAAAATAAAATAGGAAAAAAAACAAGCTTTTCAAATTTGACCGTCGTCGTCTGTCATCCAAAAGTTACATCTGTTAAAAAACGCTCAAAAGCGAGTTTTTAACACTTATGCATAGAGGAGAACCCTACCAAATTTTCGGATGAGTTGGGACCTCACTTGGATCGCATTTAGCAAAAAGAAACCAGCTCAAATACAGTGTCGTAAAAATGTTGCCTCTTCTTAATTATCTAAAACATCTCCCAGAATAGTAAATAGTATTTGCTTCTCAGTAAAAAATTATTAATTTTAAAGAGAAATAATCTTGTAAATTTTTATACTTTACAAATTTCGATTATTTTAAAAGAAAAGAAGTTGCGCGATTTTGAAAACACAACGATTGCGCTGATTCCTTTTTCCTAAATGAGATTCAAGTATCAATCGAAACTAGAGTTATAGTGGTTTGAAGTTTGGACTTCAACATTTGTAAAATTCTGTACCATCACATCCAGGCCACAAATACGTCCGATTTAAATGCAATTTTACGCCCTTTATTCCCCCAAAAAATATTCTTAACCGCTCGCAGCCGCTGAAGCGTTTCCCATCGAGATGTCGAAATCCAGCCTATCGAACCTATTAGCTCGACAAAAATCGCTAATTTGATGATTTTACTTCCGTGGAATGAGGCCTTTTTTCCGGTGGATGGTCATATATCGTCTTCCCTAGAAAGTAAGGGCGTATCTCTAATTGGACTGCATTTTGCAATTTGGAACTATAGATTCTGGCTCATCTGAAAAAACACTTATGTGCATAGGGAAACCAATGGCACATACGTTGTTTTTAAACCGGGCCAGAATCTATAGTTCTAAATTGCAAAATGCAGTCCAATTCCAAATGAGCTCCGGAATGCATGGAGTTAAACGGAGCATAGGGCTCACATATAAATTGAGATAGTCCTTACGTCAGAGGAGCGATGATGTGTAATTAAATGCACTCGAAACCACGCATGCCTAAATCCTCACATCTGTAAACCATTTCTCTGACTTTGAGATAGCTGAGAAACAGTATGATTTAGAATGATTTATGTCTGGCATAAAACATCAAAGACACGAAAAATTTTAATGTAAATTGAAAGTCTGCTTAATTTTTTAATAAAAATCACCCGGAATATAACCTCTGAGTCATGATCTCTCATTGATTACCTTTTAATAATTCGCATTGATTGAAAGTGTAAACTTATTTAGATTCTGAAAGGAACAGTTTTCATCTCTAGTCGAGCGGAGCATGTGAACACTGAAAATCACACGAAGTTGGGTTTGTGCGAGAAACTTGGCAAAGGTTTAATCATGTATTCTCGTAACAAATTCAATCAGAAGTCTCGCAAAAAGCACTCTCGGTAAATTTTACGAGGAAAACATTGGAGCCTTCGTCAACTAGGGGGATAGATACTTGATTCTTTTTTTTTCAGAGCTGACAATCGTTTTAGAACGCGAATATTCACGGAAGTAGTCCTCGTTGCCATATTTACAGAACTGTAGCCACGTGGAAATTTTCATTTTCCTCTGAGAGTATAAGCTAAGTTTGTCACTCTGTATTTTTGCTAATGGAAGGATGTGCTCGTCAAAAATGGGTAGACTTTCAAAGTATGACGAGGTCAGTGGCGTGGCATACTTTGCGATGTATCGACTGATCTGTCATTTGAACCTATGAAGAAGGATCGATAAGGAGGGTAATCGCAACGAACACCTTGATAATCGAGCTTTTAATATAGCTTCAAATTGAGGAACATCGACAATCGATTATTCACGCCTCGCAACTGAACTTGGTACCTTTCCACCATTGGAATGTTAATTTTAATAACTCATGACAGGGACGATTTATTTAAAAGACCCCGAACTACTATTTTCCATACAGTTCTAAACTCTACTTTCGGAAAACAACGCTTCACGGAACAAAAAGTTTGGGGTCAGCCCCTGAAAATGTGGTACTACCTCAATTTGTTGGACGATATGAACGTTTCCAATAATTGTGATAGTACCGCATTATTGTGGTTAGTAACATAATCTATTATGGGGGTACTGCCACGATTAATTGGAGTACTAACCCAATTAATTGGGAATGTTCATATGATCTAACAACTCCGTGCTCGATTCACCTAATCGTATAACCAGAGAGTTGAGAAATTGGTCCAGCATTCCAAATCTCTAACCCTGGATAGACGATCAAATTCCGAACCGATTCCGATCAAAGTAGACATGCTGATGACTGATGGTCACCATCTACCATCAAATTTTGACGGGCCGCTTTATTTTGTTCAAAGTAAGATCAGAATGGAGTGCCACCATTCATCATTTCCTGCCGCAGGAAACATTTCTGCCAACTTTTCATTTTAAAATTAAGCAAATTAATGAGTTCAAGACTGATGACTCCCGACATTTTGATGGTAATTGGTTCGGGAATTTGATCGTCTATCGAGACCTTATTTTGAAAAAACGCGCGTAGCTCACCCCAAAATTGATCAGTCACCATTTGGCAAATTCTACATGATTTTATGCCAAAAGAATTGCTCATTAATCATCAGGCAAAAAGCATCGTTGGACTCCATTTAGCTCTTGTCGCACCCGATTACATAGCTCAGATTCTTAGGTATGTCAGTTCGAGGTTTCTTACGTACATTATTTTTGGTCGGAAAACAATTTCTCGTAAAACTCTTCTGTACTCTTGGTTTAAACAATCCATTGGACCATTAGACAAGGTACGAAGTTGCGCATCATGATACATGTTTCTTAACCGTAATTTTATGTAAAACAATACTCGCAAAACGAAAATTACTGAAATTAACACCTAACGAAGATATTTATCGTTTTTCGATACATGAATTCAAACCGCCCGCCCATTAAAATACTACTGTCTACGTGAGTTAAAACGCACACTAAACTTTACCTTGACAATCTCTGCGATGTAAAAATCTGGAAACTTCAATCTTGACGCTTTGGCTCAGCTACAGCCAATAATTGTTTAAACTTTGAACAGTAAATGGTGGGGGAGGAACGATGCTTTATTGAGAAGCCTGCCAAAGTCGTAAGGCGCAATTTGACGCACGTAAGCGTTTCTTGTGACCAGGATTTTAAAATTTCCCGTGACCAATGTGAAACAAAAACGTTAACATTTTCGTTGGGATTTGATTTCAGTAATTTACTATACAAGAGTTGAATCAGTGAGAACGAAAACACACCAACTCGATAACTCGAAAATACTCACTTTTCACCAAGGACTATGACAATTTTCATAAAGGTTATTAAAGTTACCGTTCCAACTTGGACACTTAAAGTGTCCTTAAGTACTTGCTTTTAGGCACCAAAAATATTTTTCTTAGACTAACTTCTTTACCTTATATGCAGTTTTATGTGTCTTGATTATTTTCATTTTTTCGAGTTGGTGTGTTTTCGTTCACACTGATTCAATTGTGTTCTACGTAAAATTCTGGCTAAGAAAAGTGTGTCAGAATGCTAAAATTCGTTCCTTTTCTGGTGGTCCATTTTAATTTTTTGTGGAGTAAGGTCTGATTATCCGTGGACGGCTAGGTTTGAATCAATTCCTAGGACCGAGTGATTAACGCCCCGCAACCAGGCAACGACGTGTTCAAATCTCCGGCAAATTTTTAATTACGAAGTTTTCGCTGAAACTCGTCGAGGGATGACAGTGAAATTTTAGGAGGAATAAAACAAAGGCGCCTGGCACAAATGAATCGTAAACTTAATTTGGAACTTCTCCGTGGCCCCGCCAGAGCAGGAACGAATGGCCTTATTAGTTAGTCATTCACGGACAGCAATAATCGTAAAATCGGCCTTTGAATGGCCCACGCTGTTGCCAAGTTTGCGCCACATTGTCGCGTTTTCCAGCGTATTTTAATAAGCGTTTAAAATACGGCCCTTCTTTCGTGATCTAGCAACTAGTTTTAGTCTGCTGGTGTCCGGGAAAACTGGGCGCCAGCCTGGTGGAATTCTATCTATTCAGACTCAGGTCCGTTATTTCCCAGGGAATGGCTTCATCAGTGCTGTGGGGTTGATCCTCTGCCCGTTGCTGCAACACGGAACTCCACGCTATTCAAATAAAGAAGTTAGGGCAAAGTTTTAAAGTTTTAAAAAAGAAAATTTTACTTTCAAGGAAATGAAAAAAATCGTGACGAACTCTTTCGAGCGCTTATTTGAAAGAGAGCGCTTTTTGCTTCCAGCCCGCCATTCGTATAATATACCTGCAGCAATTCAATAGTGTAGTAGTTCATCACCAAAATGAGTGAAGAGCACCTTCTATTTTCAGATGAAATCAGCCCAATGTATAATCTTCCATGCTTTTCATGCTGAACTGCAGTGAACATACGTTCCTTTTTTAAAAAGTAACCCGCTGGAAACTGTCGTTTTTTTTGTAAAATTTGATCGTCGAACTTTTAATTAGAGTATTTTTTTATTCAAATACCTCTGCACGTTCGTTATTTTGCTAAAGATTTGTAAAACCTTTGATGTTATGTAAACTTGATCACGTTTATGACGAAATAACTTGCAATAATTTTTTAATCTTCCATATATCTCCACCCGTATTGCCTTGAATATTCACAGCTTTTAATTTAAAATCATACTGACTACTTTTCCAATGCCCAGCTTTCTGAGCTTCCCCATGTTTTTTTTCCGTTTATATTTTCTCAGATTCATATTGATATGTAATAAAGTCGTCTATTTGGAAAGATTACAGGAATTTTAGTGGAAATTTGCTGAAAACCTGGTTTTTAATGGACGAGACGGTCATGCCTTTGACGCATCGCGGAATTTAAGTCAGATTAACTTTAAAAGTTGAAATTTGTTTAATTTTTTGTGTTTAGCACTCTTGTTGCACTCAACGGAAACGATTATTTAGCCTGATTGCCTTCGGAACGATTGCTAAGAAAGTAAATGGTTCGAACAACTCCACGTTGCGGTAAAAACAAACTACGAGGGGCGTTCAATAAGTAAGTATCCCCCCTCTCTAAAATCCATTAAAATGGACCAATTTTAAAAAAACTTGGGCTCGAAATCTTCCTTAGGATATTTTGAGTTCAACAAAACAAACCGCAACAAAATCGGACCATGTGCGGCCGAACGCGAGCCGTTTGAACGCGCCGAGGTGCTCGACGCTCCCGCCAAATCCGCGAGGATTTGAAGTCCGCTACAGGAGAAGAGCTTCTCTGCCAAAGCCTTAGTCGTTCATCACTGACGAAAAATCAAAGAAATTTTTGTAGAATTCGGGGCTTACCTCACTTCTCCACATAACCAGCTCGATCCAAGCAAGTCTGATACTGAGACTAAGACTAAGAGAACAGCTTTTGGATGCCTCGTGCGTGGAAGTCTTTCAGCTGACCGCGGATGAAAGAGTGGACGGCTTGTTTGACCTCTTCCACTGATTCAAAATTAACTCCTCCGAGTTCAGATTTCAGATACGATAATAAATAGCAAACCAGACCACCATTTATTCCCGCTCCTGAAATCTGAACTTGGAGGAGTTAATTTTGAATCAGTGGAAGAGGTCAAACAAGCCGTCCACTCTTTCATCCGCGGTCAGCTGAAAGACTTCCACGCACGAGGCATCCAAAAGCTGTTCTCTTAGTCTTAGTCTCAGTATCAGACTTGCTTGGATCGAGCTGGTTTTGTGGAGAAGTGAGGTAAGCCCCTTATTCTACAAAAATTTCTTTGATTATTCGTCAGTGATGAACGACTAAGGCTTTGGCAGAGAAGCTCTTCTCCTGTAGCGGACTTCAAATCCTCGCGGATTTGGCGGGAGCGTCGAGCACCTCGGCGCGTTCAAACGGCTCGCGTTCGGCCGCACATGGTCCGATTTTGTTGCGGTTTGTTTCGTTGAACTCAAAATATCCTAAGGAAGATTTCGAGCCCAAGTTTTTTTAAAATTGGTCCATTTTAATGGATTTTAGAGAGGGGGGATACTTACTTATTGAACGCCCCTCGTATGTTGCGTCCGCTAACCGTTGCGTGTTTGAAAACTGGGTAAAGTAAAAATATCTATATAAGCAGAACAATGTTGGGCCTCAAAATTATCGAGAGTTTAACACTTTTCCTCATGCTCAGTTGATTTCTATTGAATTTGCATGACCCTCAGAACGTATGTCTCAGAAAAGCATAAGTTACTGTTACTCGAGGAGAAATGAGAGCTTCCAGGTCAATTTTAAATTTCACAGCAGGAATAATCTCTCTCTCTTTCATGCATGTCAGTGGATGTTTTATCGCACAAGACAGAGATTTTTTTATCATTTTGGCCTTGATATAGATGAGTTAAGCTTCTCCCTCCCTTTACTTTCATACACCCCGGTACTCAAATAGGTCAGTTTTTATGTATACGACCATTCATTTGCGTAGGAGACGTGTTTGACAACCCGACGGAATCCACACAAATAAGTTTTCATGTCATAAAAAGTCAGCACGTGGTTCGTTTGGTCTCCTTCATTTCATCGGTTAGATAAAAATAGATCCTAAGCGTTGAAATGTTCCATTTTAAGGAATTGAGCCGCATAAACGGACGTATTTCTGCCAAACGGGACTTTATGAAGACCTATATGTAACAATGGCGGATGTGAAAAATTACCTTTTCGAAACACGTTAAAAAAAACTGTTTTGGCATCGAGAAAATTTTGAGAAAATACTTGAGATGTGATTTTCGAGATCTGTACATTATGCCAGAGGCAATCATATTAAAGTTTTGTGTGACCGAAACAGTTTTTTAAGCATGTTTCGAAGAGGTAATTTTTTACATCCACCATTGTTACATGTAAGGCCTCATATACGAGTAGGAAAGATGGGGTTTGCTCTAGAAAGCTGCAACATGCTGCAACAATGTTAAAGTGGGCGTAATCGCCATTGGAAAAATGGAAAAGCGGGATTTTACATTCTGTCAAACGGAACTATGTGGCAACTGATTGCGGCACTCATGAGCCATGGGCAAGGCAAAAGAGCGTGGTGGACAGGGCTCATGAGTTAATGCCGGCCGACCAAGCGCGACAACGGAGACAGCTTTGCTGCCCCTGACGTCACTGGCGCCTTAAAGTTTACTCTTATGGCTCTCGACTAACGAGCACACCCCTTCTTTCCCACCTGTCTCCAGTTCCGTTCGGCAGAAATACGTCCAATTAACTCCGAGCCGACTGCCAAATTCCAATCCGATCAATCGTCTAATCAGAAAGGATCTTTCCTAAATCTCCCGATGCAGATGGAACTATTTCGCATGAACGCGTCCAATTATTGAGAAAGATTCAAATCAACCGAGCGCATTGAGTGGATAATTCAACTATCCGACGCTTAAAGCTTGCAATCTCAGCTCGGCAGGACGACGGATTTCGAATAATCTTGTCTGTTTGAATTTAGAGGAAAGCCGACCAGGAGTTCTAACAAATCGAGGGTCAGTTGGACCACAATTCCTAGCTCATATTAAAAACAGCGTATGTGCCATTTGTTTCCCCCGTGCAGAAAGGTGCTTTTATGGGTGAGCTAGAAATAGTTGTTTCCTCGTAGTCCATTCGGAGCATTAAGTTAAAGACCGAATCGAACGATGTTCTCGAAAAAGAGCTTAAACTCAATACCGCCGTGCTGATAAAAAACGCCTTATAAGCCTTTAGACCCTGCCAAGTTTCCTCTGATAAAATACGAATTTATCGGAGAAGTTGAAATTGTTTCTCCTCCAATTTTTCAGCCGATTTTCTTCGTAACTTAATCTAAAGTTCCTGAAAATTCTAAGGACAAATGTGCATAAATCTCCTTAAAAATATACATTTTATATCCGGGGTTTGGCAACTCTCGAATGTTTATACGGCGTTCCTCCTTAGCGCGGCAGAATAGGATCCTAACAGTAATCAGTGGCGTGGCGTGAATTGCGATGTATCGATTGTTCTGCCATTTAACCTATGGTAAAGAATCGATTATTAAGGTGTTCGCTGCGAACTCTCTGTTTATCGATCCTTTTTCATAGGTTTAAATGGCAGAACAATCGATAAATCGCAAAGCACGCCACGCCGCTGAACAGTATATAAGCCTTTCTTTCGCCTAGCCAGTGGGTCGATTCTTGATTCGACCTTAAATGAAGCCCTATCTAATCAGTGCTTTAAATCGATCAAGGTCACTCAATAATCGAAATTCGCCCGGAGATTTTGCCGTGTAACTTCCGCCGTGGACTGTCTACGGACGGGCCAAATCATGCGAATCTCAGCTTAAAATGGAAGATCTTTAATTAACTACACTGCCAAGCTACGTTGTCATCCCAACGGGAGACTCCTGGCAGTGGCATAGCGTGCTTTACGATTTATCTATTGATCTCCCATTTAAACCTATGGAAAAGGATCGATATTCAGGATGCTCGCAACAAACACCTTAATAATCGATTCTTTACCATAGCTTCAAATGGGTAAATATCGATAATCGATCATTCATGCCTCGGCACGGACTCCTTGCGGGTTCATTCCAATCGCCTGATTTCCGAGGCTTTGGAGGATCACCATTAATTCAACGGTTTAATCGAAGGTAATTTTACCTATCAGAGAGGCGAACTCAGTTTCAGCTCTACGAACAGCTGTAAATACTGAATTGTAAATACGTAATCGCGCCGATCCGTGAACTAACGAAAATTTATCGAGGCGGATAGAGGCGCAACAAGAAACTTCTGATGCAAAGTTTCGAAGTGAGGGTGGAAGGGAGTTCAAATAAGTCCGAGGGGAGTTCTGTATCATTCAGCGGTTGTCAATTTCAGAAAGTAAATATTAGATTCGTTTTATGTATGGTTGTCGGACGTATACCACGAATGAAAAGCAGAAACTAGTTGAAATCAATTTTAAAGAAAGAGAAACAGGATATTTGAGGTTGGGTACGGAAGGGGCATCTTTTCGTTGCGGTGTTTCAGAATCGCTTCTGCTAATTTATATTTTAGAGAAGAAACAATCGGGTGAATTTTCTGACATTTTTCGGTTTCAGCATTGCAGAATCATGAATAAAATTCAGTAAAAGTCTCAGCAAATTCCACAAATTTGCTTTAATCAATATGGATGAAACGCCAGCGCAAATTCTGAGACACCGCATTTAAGAAATGTCCTTTCTGCACCCAGCGCCTCATTTGCGGCGCACAGTGGATCGAGTCAATTAGAGAGGTCGGACATGATATTTTTTACCAAAACTGCAAAGTTTGATGTTCATTTTGCCACATTTTGAATTTCAAAGGGTGCTTACAGCAGAAAACTTCACGAGGAAATCAATGGAATCACTTTTAGAACCTCAATCGGAGCTGTAAGCTCTTAAAGTTTCCAAATTTTGTCCGACCTCTCCTATTGACTCGATCCACCATGCGGCGTTGGGTGTTTAAAAAGCCAGTTTTGAATCTAAGTTAATACAAAAAACCAATACTTTTGGAAACCATGAGGTGTGCTCACTAAGCGCTGACAAGGATCAATAAACAATTGGTTCCTCTCTCTGAATTGATAACACCATCAGCATATCTAGGAGGAAACCAATTTGTTTCCTTTCTTTGAAGTATCTACATTTTTCTCTTATTCAGAATTAGGGAGCCAAGTTTTTAAAAATTTAAAAAATAGTGATTTTTGCAACGTTGACTTTTTAAATCAAATGCGAACAATCTAAACCCCTGCAGTTTATGAAAATCAGATTGTGAAAACATCGTTGCGTATGAGATATGAAAAATGAATTCTACAACAAGCAGAATCTGTTCGCCAAATCGATTCATCTCTGACAATTTCGAGCGTAAAATGCAGATGTTTGAGCATGTTTTATCATTTTCGACCAATGCATGAGTTTCAGTGAACCAAACGCGATGTTATGATAATATTCTGCTGACTTGTCATTTATTATTTTTTCACTCAGAGAGTGGATTTTTTAGTTTTTCATGTGAAACTCTACAAGTCTGTAGTGTGTGTACTGGGCCGTACACATACTGAAAAGAAATATGCGCAAATAAATTGAATCAAAAGAAACCGTGATGCATGCATGTCCAACGCACACGATTCCCTTTGACTTAATTTATTTTCACATAGTTCCATTTATCATACACACGTTCAATTAGTGAGTTATCAGTTTTAATAGGTTTTATATACTAAAATCTCACAGAAACGCTGAGTTCTGATATTTCAACAATGCGGGCCTTGGTCCCGGTGCCCTTTCGGGCTGAAGAGTTTCTTCGATCCCCCGTTTTGAACGCAAACATTTCAACCCCCCCCCCCCTTCCTCTCTCGCCGCGCGGCCTGTCGGGGCTTCTCTGTGCACACAACAGCGCACACAATGAACGTCAAACGAAAGTGCAGGTATGAATGTCCCTCTTTAGTTTGTCTCGTTAACCTGCGAGTAATGTTATTTGCTTATTACCCACTTGCGCCTGGGGATGCGGGGATACCTCACGCCACTCAGCCTAAACTATGCGGAAACACGCGGCTACAGCGTTGCCAATTTAGGACCGAGGGGAGTAGTAACTCCAGAAATGAAGTTTTATAAGAGAATGGGCCCTCAGACAAAGTGCGACTAAGAACACGGCGGAACATGTTTTCTCGTTAAGAATTCACGAGGACAATGGATTAAATATCGAAAAGTCTGGAAACTGTCTTCCTAAAAACGACCCATGTTGATTGTTGAGGTTATCAAACGCTTTTTCTGGTTTTATAGTACTGATCCATGTGTATACAATTAGACTGCATTTTGCAATTTGAAACTACAGTATCTGGCTCAGTTTTGAAACGAACCAATAATATTTGTAATAATTAAATTATTAAGCAAATCTTCACAATGCCAGAGAAGCCTTCATTCAGCGGGCTAATTGTTGAAATTGATAGACATAGCTATAGACAAAAAAGATGTGGAGGGATCCTATTAGTGGAAATGAGTGGTTGTAATGGGCAAAGGAGGTAGGTGATAGACGAACTAATGACAACCGATGAAAAACCCAATAGTTAATCTATACTTTACCCCCTTACTCAATAAGAGCCACCCATTTCAACCAATAAAATCGCAACATACTTCCTAAGTCTTCTTTGTCTATCGCTTTGCCTATCAATTTCAACAATCAGCCCGCAGATAATATTAATTGGACGTATTTCTATCAAACGGACCTAAGCGCCATAGGTTGAGGAAGGTAGAAGCGGCGTAAGCGGCGAAGGAGAGGAGGCTTGGTTTGGCGGCGGAATCGGGCGTCCGGCTTAGTCCGTCCTATACTAACACTGCTTTTCCATGGCGCTTAGGTCCGTTTGACAGAACGCGCTATCTGGGATTCTAAATTCCTCAAAAGGAACTCAAATTGGCGCTAAGTTCCGTTTGATAGAAAACGTCCAATTCAGGAATGGGCTTAGAATTAAAAATGTGAATTTGTACCGAATAATCGTCCGAAAGATGAAAAAAAAAATCGGCATGCATCGTTAATCGTCACAGTTCTCTCGGCTACCGCCGTAAAACAACGCGGAACAGGGTTCGGTTTGGGAATGGGGGACACGTAACTCGTTTAAGCGTTTGAAGAAGCGCTCGTGCATGCCCTTTGGAACCCACTCGGGGGAGCTGCTCCCCGCTATTAATTAGCAGTGGCGCGGCGTGTTTTGCGATATATCGATTGTCATGCCATTTTAACGTATGGATAAGGATCGATAAACAGGGTGTTCGCAGCGAACACCTTAATAATCGATTCTTTACCATAGGTTTAAATGGCAGAACAATCGATGTATTGCAAAGCACGCCACGCCACTGTATAATTAGGGTAGCCGGCCCTCGTTGTCGTTGGCCGCGGATCAAACCGGACTGTTGTCGTTGTCTAAATGGGGCGGAGGGTTGTCGATCCGAAGGGTTGGTTGTGCAACCCCTCCGGGTCGGTTGAAGGGAGAGGCGCCGGCAACGCCGGTGAGAGGTGACTCGCGAAACTCATCGATTAGATGCAAAATAAATATTAAATAGACATCCAATTTCGGGAGATAGGTTTCACCGGCGAGAGGGGTGAATAGGCGCGGGCGGCGTACCTTACACTGTTGCCGGATGTATCATTTGATTGAGGTTTCGTCTCTGTATGAAAGTAGGAGTGGTACTCGGTTTTTTCAATTAATTTTTGAAAGTAATGGCAGGAGTCAGGCTTAAAATGTGACGATTTTACACGTGCCACTGGAAGAAAGTGTCTTGGATTTAGACCCTTCGATTGAGGTCATATTCTTTCATGAAACAAGGGTGTTACTCGATTTTTTCAATTAATTTTTAAAAGCAGTGTCACACGGAAAAAAAAGTCCTGCCATTTTAATCGTCGCGACTGCTGAAGGAACAGCCCTTGGCTGTTAAAAAACGGCACAGCATCCTGGTTGTTAAAATAACATTACCTTTGTCTGTTATTACAACAGACGCTTTGCTGTCACATTGACAGTAAATGAATGTAACAACGACAGCAAAATCTGCTCAACCTTCATCGAATAGTCTGTTACACTGGCAGCGCAGCTGCTGGCGTAAACGCCGGTTCCCCATCAGATTGACGTTCACGCTGCTTTCGATTTAACAGCGGCCGCTGCTGTCGAAAAAGCAGTGTCGCTGTTTTCATGACAGCCGGTTCGTCTTTGAATTTAAATCCACGTTGCTGTCGATGTAGCAGCGCTGCTGCTCATGTAAAAGCTAAATCGCTCTTGAATTTTCATTCACACTGCTGTTAATGTAGCAGATACAATGCCACGCAACTGTAAAAAATTATGGTCATACTTACATGCTTATGTAAATAGCTGATAACTGCTTAACTGGTTTCAAGTAAATGATACAAAAACCGTAGATAATATTCCGGTCAAAGTAACATTTACAGACTAAATCAGTTTCACAATGAGTTAATTTCACAAAAATTTTAACAGTTTAAATGCACAGAAACACTACACAAAGTATACATCTTTGCAGTTCTCGGTGGGGCAGAATTGATCATGGCCTTGGGGTCGTCAACAAATTATGTGAGGCACATTTTAAACCCTTCCTCTCTATCCGTCATTTTCTTTTTTTCAAATAACCGAACTTTTCACTCGCAGCCTGGTCAGATACCGCACAGACACTGTATTACACATTGAAACACTTTACGCCATTAAGACAATGTCACGTTGGCATCATCAATAAAAAACAACGTAAGAACCAAACAGCAGATCGTGCTTATGAGTTAAAAACACCGAAAATGTATTATAAAAGGTTTCAAAAAATTCTACCAAGATTAAGATTTGCTAAATTATCACTTCATTTCATTTCAAAACAGCCTAAATCTCTTTGAACGAAAGAAAAGGAAAAAATCACACAATGGAATTGGGTCGGAAAGTATAGAGGACAGGGCTAATGGTATAATCTACAGGAAACGAAATCAAAAGAGTGCCTGCATATAAATATGTGAGGCACGCTAAAAATAATGATTTGATGCACTGGACGCAAACCTAATTGAGTTGAGAGTGCGTGTAATGTCAATGGTGAAGTTGAAACCAAAAAGCACAAATATACGGCAGCAGAAATCTCGAATTGAACGGATTCATGATGATGCCTCAAAAAATGGCGTCTGCCCGCAACTGATTACAGTGTGCCCAAATTTGCTTATATCGTAAGAGTTACTTTCCTATGGAGCTACTAATTTTGCAGATCGCGCACTGAGTATCAAAACTAATCACTTTCTTCGCCAAAATTCACTCGCAAACACAATTTGAGCACGATTTCGAAACGCAAGCGCAAGACATCTCTGACTCAAAACCACTGACTGTTGAGCAAACGAAATCCCTTTAAACAATGACATGGCGGCCTCAGCGAACAGACTGGAATGCGGGAACAACGCCGAAGGAAGAAACAACCGAACGCCAGGCCCGGGCGGTTGGAGTTCTGAGAATTTCCCTGACCGGGCCCTTTGTCAGGACGGCGCGCAACCCTCGAGAAGGAGGGTGGGCAGTGTGGCGGGTAGGGTAGGAGAGGTTTTCTGCGTCACCGCTCGCAGCGGGGCGATCGACAACTGTATACAACTGCGCATGCGCGCTGCGCCGATCGCGCGGGACTGGCCGGGATGGAATGCTCCGTGCAACGGACAGCATTTTACTGTCAACTCGCTGTTAAATGAGAGGCTGCTATTTCGACACCCTCGCTGTTGCTTTAGCAGATTATTTCTGCAAGTTTAACGACCTTCAAAACATTAGACCAACACCTGCACGAGTGTAAATTTAAAATCCAAACGAATGTCAAAATAACGTGTGGACTGTAAAATCAAAAGTCAATGACAGTCATTCCAAAAGCTTCAGGAACTGTTGATTTAATGACTGCGCCTGATGTTAACTCAGCAGTCGTGTGATGATGGAATAACATACAGAATGTTATTTCAAAAGCATCAATAAGATGTTGAGCTAACAGAGTTGCACACTTTTGTTTCAACATACTTAAAATGTTAAACTATCAGTCACGACAACTAAAAGAACAGAGAAACGTCAAACGAATTTAACATTCAATGCGACTGTTAAAATGACAGGTCTTTTTTTTCCGTGCAGGAGGCAGGCTCAAAATGTGGCAATTTAATGTGCCACTGGAAGAAAAGTCTCTTGGATCTAGAATTTAGACTCTCAAAAAATTTGAAAAGAAATAATTATTTTTTATTCAATCGGATTTTTGCTAAAATCGAAAGGAAACTTGCCTAAATAAAGAAGCTTGGCCCTCGATTCAAGCTGAAATCCGATTGAATCGAAGGTATTTTTTCTTGTCAAATTTTTTAAGGGCCTGGACTCTGGATCCAAGAGACTTTTTATCCAGTTTGGGCATATCCGAACGTTGGAAAGTTGGAATTTCAGAGGATTTCACGACAGCCCAAGAAAAATCCTCGGATCCTTTCATTCGCGTTTGATTGAATAATTTGTTCGGCGTTCATGTTGCATTAGATTCAAGGTAAATAAAAACATGTGTCATCGTCTCATGGAAATTGTCAATCAAATTTATCGGTTTTCACGACTGGGAGTTCAGACCTCCGAACCAAAAAGCGCTTTCTTAGCTTAAGTTTAACCGTAAGTCTCTCTTTGCGCATTAATGGGTCACTAAACAAGATTTGAAGCAGAAAAAACGTCACATGTTTTCTCTTCAAAATCTTTCATAGTAAACAATTCACGCAACTGGAAGTTTTGAAATCAACTCCTGGGCGAGATATTACCAAGCCTTTTAAACATAGATCGAATGGAAATTTGATTGCACAAATTACGTCATTTGTAGTTTTGACAACTAACCAATTATAAAAGAAAACACCAATGTTTGTTCAGGATTTTATTTTCAGACTTTCCGGTGTGTGATTCATTTTCCATGTAGAATTTTGAAGAGAGAACACGTGACGTTGTGTTTTAATTCATACCTTGTTTAGAGGCCCATTCCTCACGTTATTGTGCGAACATGAACAGACGCGCTTTATTTACCTCGCCCTTAATTGATAAACAGCAAAGGAGATGAAAAAGAGGCAATTTTAGGCCGGGCGCTATAATGAGAATTCAAATCGAATGTTTCCGGAAGGATATTGATGAGACTGATTGATGATTCCCAATCTCGGAGGAAAGAGACTTCCAGCAGCCTTTATCCGGCATCAAAAGGGATCTGTAATTTAAACGAGGCCCAGACGAGGCTCACGCTCGCGCCTTTAGAATTAATCGACAGAAAACCATCATTTTTAAAAGCACCCGGCACCTCCTGGGTGCGTGCGTAAAGCGAGAGTGCGTTTGGATATTTAGGAGTATTTTGGTTATTGATGAAGTTTACCAATAAGGAAATTACGCACCTCCCTCCCTCCCTGCCCCCCACGGCAACAAGGTTCGCTTTTGAAAAGTGCAGAGGCGGCAATTGATTGATCAGCCTGTACCGCATTCTACCGTGCTAAGGAATAACACCGTATGAGCCTCCAGACGTTGCCAAATTTTCCTCGACAAAATAGGAATTTAGAGGAAACTTGTATAGCTATTCCGACCTCCAACTTTTCAGATAATTATATTCGCAATTTAATCTAAAGTATCAGAAAATTACAAGCGAAAATATTAATAGCTTTCCTCACAAATACATATTTTTTCGGTAGACATCTGGCAACGTTCGAAGGTTCATACGGTGTTTTTGCCGTAGTGTGGCAGCGTAGGCCTTCGTTTTAAATTATATTTCTCGATCGAGGCACATGGGGGGCATTCGACGCCTAAAATCTTCCCGTTCATTTCAGGAAAGATCAGTTTAATTAATGGGCCACTCTCCTGCGTAACTGCTGCTGTTGCGGGTTTTTTTTTCTTCTCGCGGAGAAAATTATCCGTGGAAAAATTTATGGGATTCTCATTAGTTGAAAAAATGAAATTCTCATAAAGCGGGCCGTAGTCGATTGAAAGTTTGTATTTTCTTCCGCTTTTGTTAAGTCAGAAAATGGTAGAATTCTCTTTGTTTCTTTAGCTGTTAATTTAAGGCTGCACATTTGATTTCTGTGGATTGAACCAGAATCACCCTCACTATAATACATTGTATGTTGCCTAACTTCTTCTAATGCGCTATTTTTTAACAGGAAACTAAACAACATCACACCTTAAATTTTTCTCTGGGTCCTTCTTGGATTATGAGAAATTTCCTTACAAAATTTCAGGTCAGAATGTTGATTGGTTTTCTAGTAAGGAAATAAACATGGGAAGAAATTAAGCTACGTTTTATGATAGGCTAATTTTGAATGTTTCTGCCTAAATTGAGTCGCTTTTTTCTCTATTGAATTTTAAAAATTACGCCAAACGTTATTAAATACGGCTGCTAGGACTTTTAAGTTTTTGGACTACTGCTCTCCTTTTTTGCCGTAGTATCTTGATTTATTTTGCGAGGAAAGCTCGGTATCTTAAAGGATGCCTGTCATTCTTAATATGTTAGAATGCCTTCAATTTCGTATGATGCTGTGCAACACCTCTGTTGTGAAATAGTTGCTTGAGGCGCCGTGGTACGATGCGGTGCGGCGGGCGGGCGGCCAGCGCCTACAAACCTAAGTGGATACTTCACGCATTGCGCAATGCGTGAAGTATCCACTTAGGTTTGTAGGCGCCAGTGCGCTTTCCGCGCTGGCAGTACGCCGCGCGCCGCTCCGTTCTGTGTCAGGCTCTATTATGTAAATTCGCGGAGTCAGCGTTCATCGACTCATGATTTCGAAATGTATGCGCACTCTGCATGGAAATATTCTCATAAAAAAACAAGCAGGAAGCTCCAACGCATTCGCGTCGGAAAGCGGCTCTGGCGACGGTAGGTAGTTGTTATGCGTTTACGGTTTCCATGGTAACCTTTGTTTGCTATCAGCTGATGTCGAGTAGTATGACTAGGAAGCTCCAACCACGGCATTCTTCGAAAAAAGCGCGAAAACTTATAGATTTGAATTTTCAAATTTTAAACGTAAAGTACATTTTTTCCAGTGCGAGATTAAAGCACAGACCCGTTTTGAATTATTGACAGTATCACCATGATTCCAAAAATACACTACACAACGTAGCATTCGCTCACAGGAAAAAGATATCAATTAAAATAAAATCAGTCCCCCCTAAACAGCAGAAAATGGCGCCGATTCCCATCAACCAACACGCGGTCTCTCCAATGTAACATGGTCCGTTGATACTCCCTAGCTGGGACCGTCCGGAATAGCAGCTCTAGTGCAAGCACCAGAGCCGCTAAAAGATGTATTAAAGGAAAATGTAATGTGTGTTTTGTAAATATTAAAGTGGTTTCGTGTCAAATTTAATGATTTCTAAAGCTTTTTAATTTTTTCATTTATGGTTTAAGCTTTTACTGTGCTGAAGCGTGGTATGCGCTCGACCAAACGCTCAAAATTGGACGTATTTGACTCTAAACGAAAACCAAACCAAAAACTTTTGGTATCTTTGGTACCAAAATCTTTGATAAAACCAAAGATTGCGTGCCGCTTGGTTTTTTCCCTCTTTTACTCATTTTTGTATAGTTCTTCGTCTCAACTACGGCTCATTGAGATATCGATGCCATCTCTTGAGAAAAATACTACAGATGTGGCTCAAATATTTTACGGATATTGGGGAACGAAACGATGGCAATATTTATTTGGAATTACTTCTAGAGTTATTTCAACAAAGTTCTCGGTTATAATTTCGTATGATGTCTTTCGGTAGGATGTAAGTTACGTTCAGGAATAATAAAAAAAAAAAAAAAAAAAAAAAAAAAAAAAACCTAGAGGTACAGAAAGACAAATAATAAACACTGGTCAAACGACTATCAAATCGCTCCGTAAGCTGCTACAAAATCATCTTAACCTGAATATTGCCAGGTCTAGAATTCACTAAATTCTTTTAATTTGGGAAAGGTAGGATAATCGCATAGAGTGGGAATAATTGTATAGGGGAACTCCGATTTCCGGTGCCCACAAGCGTTGGATGTTGACATTCGGGGCACATCAACGACGGCCGCGTCGAAAATCCCACCTCCACCGTATTCTCCCACAGGGGTTGTTTGTGAAATTAACTTCAAGAGGCGCCGTTGTCATATCACCACAAATTCTATCTCAAATACCGCCCTTGCCGTTTACTTATTGAAGTATTCCAAAGCCAAGATAATCGTGGGATGCGCTGTAAAATTCAACATTTCGTGGATCTGTTCAATTGAAGTGCGTCAAAGCTAGAGACCCTTCATATTGAGAGTAAAGACAATACGAATCCATCTCTGATTGGCTTCCGTATTTTAGGCCTCCAGAGTGTCATAAGCGGGAATATAGATTACAATTTCACCATTTGCAAAGATAATAAACTGAAATCGAAATTTTACACTCTTAGTCCCACTAAATCAGAACTGTACAACAGATTTTGGTTGTGAAACATTGTTTAGAGTCGGGAGTCGAGACGATCGCAAAGGCGGTATACTACGTATACATGCTGAAAACTTGACGAATCAGACGAAATCTTGAAAAAAGACAATGATAAGGTTAAACCTAGAAAAGTAGGGATAAAACGGAAAATGACGCTGAAATTCGGAAATAATTTCGTTTATAGGAATGGAAAAATTTTCAAGTTTCGTGTTAAATACTTTCACCTTGAGATGGCTTACACATTTTTAAAATTATCGCTACTTTACCAAGCTGTTTCAAAAATCGGGGCACTCTCTCTAAACCTAACAGAACCTTCTAAATTCTTGAGGCCAATTTGGATTAGATCTAACAATACTTAGATTGGCTGACTTTAATCCTGTTACACTGGCGCGCACTGGCGCCTACAAACCTAAATAGATACTTCACGCATTGCCACGGCGCCTCAAGCAACTATTTCACAACAGAAGTGTTGCACAACATCATACGAAATTGAAGACGCTCCAACATATTAAGAATGACAGGCACCTTTTAAGAGCACGGAGCTTTCCTCGCAAAATAAATCAAGATACTACGGCACAACAAGAGAGTGGTAGTCCAAAAACTTACAAGTCCTGGCATTCATATTTAATAACGTTTAGCATAATTTTTGAAATTCATTAGAGAAAAAAGTGACTCGATCTAGGCAGAAACATTCAAAATTAGCCTATCATAAAACGTAATCATGATCCGTAATCCTAATGGTACTCTTCTTTCAATTAATCTCAGAATCAATTTTACTCTTTTAAAAGGAACAGCAAAATAGTCAAATGCTGATTTAAAAGCGCCGCTGGGATGCGACAGACTTGTTTTTTTATTAAAACATGTAAAAGTGACACATTTCGGACAAAGCAACCTGGCGTGGCAGATTGAGCCACAGCGTTGCAAGATGATGCCGAAAAACTCCAGATTTACTCCATGAAAAAGACGCTATAGAAGCGTAATTTTCAAGCGACCTGGCACCTCCGTTCAATATTGTCGCTCGGGTAAAGCCGAACACTAGTTCGTGCTAAGACTCTGTAAAACAGGGCAATGAGCCTGAGAGGACAGGGTTTTAATTAAAGCACCAAATTGTACAATTTTGCTTCAATACCCCGCGTAAAAAACGTTGCACATGACGGAAAAGCCGAATGTGGACTCTTTCCTAGAATGATACTTTAAGAGGATCGTGCTAATAGCAGAAAGAAATGGGTTCATTGCGACGTAGTCAAGATTGTGCAGTTTTGTGTTCGTCATGAATATAAGTCATATTCTTCGTACAATATCATTAATTTTTTACTTGGACGGCGTTAAGTAGAAAGGAACTAAGCCACATCAGCTATATTGTCGAATTTAACTGGGCAATTCGATTTTTTACATGAAAACGATTCTGCGGATATTTGGACGTATTTCTGCTAAACGGAACTGTGTGCATTAAGACACGAGCCCTGAGACCCATAAATATATATGCAGAACAGGGCTCACGTCAAAATGTACACAGTTCCGTTTGGCAGAAATACGTCCATTTGTGGTAACAGCAGTGCATTTTCTGCACAGCACAAAGCGAATTCCTCAAAATTTTCAAAAGTACTCATACAAACGTTCTCTTGTTAAAAATTAAAGTGCCTAGACAAATTTGGCAATAGCTGATGTGAATTGGTTCCTTTCTGTCAAACGCAGTCTACTTAAAGTGTAACCTGTGCAATTTTTTTTGTAAAAAAAAAAAAAAAAAAAAAATCTAAGGAATTTTGTCCAATACATTCTTCCAGAACATGCAGAAGTCATAGAAGTATAACAGAAGTTGACAACATTGGTCATCTCAGTACAACCAAATATGAACATCGATTTTAAATTAATTAGAATCAATTTTCTTTTATGCATATCGACGGTGAAACTACCAAACCACGTATCTCGGTTTGCGACGTCGCAGACTTCCTGTCATACTTTATTTTTTAAATGAAAAACTATTTATCGTCCAGTCTTGAAAATTTCTGTGATTTTTCCTCTTCGTACGGAGAAAATTCTGTGAAAATTTCAAAGAATGATATTGATTTGGTCTACCTCAAAAAAATAAAATGCGAGCGTAGATTTTTAAACACTGCAAACGAGATACGTGGTTTGGTAGTTTCTCCGTCGATATATAGTATATACCGAGGAAAATCATAGTTGCCAAATTTCAAGAATCGGTACTGCACTGCTAATTCGTCTCTGATGTGGTGCGCTTGCACTTATTGTAGCCAGACATGATGCGAAAAATGGATCTTTCTCTGCACTATAAGGTCCTTGAAAAAAAAGACCACCATCCTGAAAAATTTAAAATTGAGTATTCGGCATCATAGTTATTCATCGCAAAATACAATCCAAAAAATGACGATTTTCCCGCGGTGCGGCATCGCCGCCCAACATTATCATCCCGTTTACAGCCGGGCGCAGGCCTAACCCGACGCTACTTATTCACCTCCCCGCGGGGCCAAAACCGATCAACTCCCCCGCCCGAACCGCGGTCACATACGCGGTTTTACGGCCCAGTAAGGTGCGCGGATTTTATCACGGTCTCACCACCGATTGTTCTCCCGGAAGTAATCACGGGCGCGCCAAAACCGTCCGATCCGAAGCGGGGCACTACACCCCCTCCCCCACCCCTTCAAACCTCCCCCTCTTCCCTCTTCCACCCCCTCCCCACCTTCTGGTTCGAGGAATTCGGGCTCTGATTAAACCGCCCCCCCTCTACCCCCGGGCCTTCGGTCAATAGAGTCGAAACGGGCACGCAGCGAGATTAAACGACGTAAGTGCTGCGGGAATTGCGTGGGTGGTTGCGCGGTTTTGGAATCGAGGCGCTCGGTTCGAATTCGCTCGTGGTCAAAGGGTCGGGCTCCGGAATTGACCGTGTGGCCGCTGACCCAAAATGAATCAGCTCGGGTTTAAAACCAAGCATTTTCATTTCGTGATAAACCCGGGGATATTAGGGTTCTTAAGGACCGTGCAGTTCATTGGGGATTGTACTTGAGAGGTTTTAACGTCGACCGTTTTAAACGACGAGGAGAGGTTAGGCTTTGATGTTGTTTCATGCGCGTGGATTTGAACGCCCGGGGTCCGAGTATCCCCAATTAAAATTCGTCGTTTTCCGGACGAAAGAGCGTAACTGCCTTCCGAGGTTGCCAAATTAACTCCGGAGAGTTTCGGTTTTTACACGGATATGACCGTTTGATTCCCATAAAAAAGGTTCTGATTCTCTTGTTTGATTATGAAAAACATCGGTGATGTTCTCGCTTGAAACATTTCAACATTTTCTTGGCTAAAATACAATTTTTGAGTGTAAAATTTCGCAATGTTGAGACGTAGTTAGTTATACAGGGTTATCCAGAAGTNCCTTCCGAGGTTGCCAAATTAACTCCGGAGAGTTTCGGTTTTTACACGGATATGACCGTTTGATTCCCATAAAAAAGGTTCTGATTCTCTTGTTTGATTATGAAAAACATCGGTGATGTTCTCGCTTGAAACATTTCAACATTTTCTTGGCTAAAATACAATTTTTGAGTGTAAAATTTCGCAATGTTGAGACGTAGTTAGTTATACATATACGTTCTTTAGTCTGGGAAGCATCGGAACGTCGTGTTCTTTTCCATTGGGGGCGATGACGTTCCAGGAAGTGGGTTTTTTGAGAATAAAACTTGGGCCGTAGAATTGTCTCTCTAGCAGTTCCTTTAATTAGATTGAGGGCTCGTTTTTCGCATGCTTCACATCGTGACAAGAAGAGTTGAACTAGAAGCTGAAGCACAGCAATTGAGAACAAAATAGAGAAAACTAACCAAAATAAAAAAAGAACAACTCGTTTAGGTTATTTTCTGTTAAAATTTCCATATTAACACATTCTCTTATACTTTGTAGGGAATTATAATAATTTGCGCTGAAAAATCAAATGAATCAAACAAAATATTAGTGCTCTTGCTGAACTTATGGCTTCACATTTTACTGTGAGGGTTGCCACAGTCAAGGAATAACGGGAAACCCGCAAAATGTCAGGGAAAACCTGGAAATGCCAGGGGAAATCGTCAAATCATCTTCATTCGATTTCATTAGTGGGTTTGACGTTTCGAACAACAAATTTTGCCTGAAAACTATTTCTAACTATGTCTTTCTAAGAATCTGGCATTCGTTCAATTGTCAGGGAATTTCAACAAAATGTGTCAAAGGAATCCGGGAAATGCCAGGGAATTTAATTTTCCAAATTCTGTGGCAACCCAACCTTGTGCCATACTAAGGAAGAAACCGGTATGAGCCTTCAGACGTTGTCGCATTTTCTTTATAAAATTTTGAATTTTGGAGAAAATTTGTAAATATTTTTCCTTCGATTTTCCCGAGAATTTTGTTTGCAATTTAATCTAAAGAGCCTGAAAATTTCTTGGAAAGCGAAAATTTGCCAATATTTGAATTCTCTCTCTGCGTTTAACGTCAGCGTGGCAGCGTAACTGAGTTTTACCCCCTCCGTGCAAGCAATATTTTTCAGCGAAACATCAACAACACCAGTGGTGAGGCGTGAATGATCGATCATCGATATTTTTCCATTTGATACTATGGTAAAGAATCGATTATTAAAGTGTACGCTATTTTTCGATCCTTTTTCATAGATTAAAATGGCAGATCAATCAATGTATCGCAAAGCACGCCACGCTACTGAACAAGAACCCCTTTATTCGGGCGAGATTTGCCTGCCTAGCGCGTCATTAAGAAAAGCACCCCTGGTGATTTCATAACCCCTTAATGCGACGATCGCGGGGCTCCGAGCGCCGGGGCTCAAAGCAAAAATGATGAAAAATAGTGGGGTCGGGGCTCCTTTCCGTAAGCGGGAGGTTTGACAGATTAAGTGGCAACAAATGGGACGTCGCACAGTGAACCGAGTCGATGGGAGAGGTCGGACAAAATTTGGAAACTTAGAACGCTTATAATGGAGATGTTGCACGTGTGAGGAATTTGCAATTCGACTGTTGACTCTTAAGTAAAAGTTCGCGAGAAGTACAATGGTGCCACTGCTTTTCTCTGAAATCAACTTCCAAGCTCAAAAAAAGCTCTCAAGTTGAGGCCAAAATGGAGGGGATATCCCACCCTACCCTGAGAGTCCACATCTACATCAAGACGAACTCTTCATGCAAAGATAGGGAGCAAATACATTAGCAGTGATGCCGTGTTTTCAGTTGTGGAGTCCCCAAATAAAGTGGCAGCCCTGTCAATGTATTTGCTCCCTATCTTTGCATAGAGAGTTTGTCTTGATGTAGACGTGGACTCTCAGGATAGCGTGGGATATCCCCTCCATTTTGGCCTCAACTTGAGAGCTTTTTTTGAGCTTGGGAGTTGATTTCAGAGAAAACCAGTGGCACTATTGTGTTTCTCACGAACTTTCACCTAAGAATTAACAGTCAAATCGCAAATTCTTCACACATGCAATATCTTCATTCCGTTCATACAAGGCTTTGAGGTTCTAAAAGAGGTTCCATTGGTTTCCTCGTGAAATGTTCTACCATAAGCACCTCTAGGTGATTCGATGTGCGCTATATTTTGTGTCAAAATGACATGCGATGTATCGCGTCGATTAGTTCCGTTTTCTCAGCCACTTGTCATTTTTTCGAATTTTGAGATGGTAACCCTGTTCTCAGGAGACTAAAGAATTCACTTACCAATTTCGACAAACAAATTTACCTTAATGAAGGCGTGGTTTTTTAGAAGAAAAATATCGCATTCGATACTGATAGGTCAGAATGTTGATTGGTTTTCTGGTAGGGAAATAAACATGGGAAGAAATTAGGCTACATTTTATGATACATTTTACTCTAATTAATTTCAAAAACTATGCTAAACGTTATTAAATACAGATGATAGAACTTGTAAAATTTTTGACTACCGCTCTTTTGTTGTGCGTAGTATCTTGATTTATTTTGCGAGAAAAGCTCAGCCGTCTCTTAAAAGATGTCTGCCATTCTTAATATGTTGGAGCGCCTTCAATTTCGTATGATGCTGTGCAATACCTCTATTGTGAAATAGTTGCTTGAGGCGCCGTGGTACGATGCGATGCGGTGGCGGGCAGCCAGCGCCTACAAACCTAAGTGGATACTTCACGAATTGCGCAATGCGTAAAGTATCCAGTTAGGTTTGTAGGCGCCAGTGCGCGTTCCGCGCTGGCAGAATGCCGATCCGCTCTGTGTCAGGCTCCATTATTTAAATTAGCGGAGTCAGCGTTTATCAACTCATGATTTTGAAATTTATGCACACTCTGTATGGAATATTATCATTTAAATTGATGAAAAAAAAGATGTATTAAAGGAAAATGTAATGTGTGTTTTGTAAATATTAAGGTGGTTTCGGGTCAAATTTAATGATTTTCAAAGCCCTTTAATTTTTTCATTTATGGTTTGTGCTTTTACTGTGCTGCAGCGTGGTATGCGCGCAACTAAACGCTCAAAATTGGACGTATTTGACCCTAGAAGATCGATGCACAAATTGGTTAAAACCAAAGATTGCGTACTTCTTGGTTTTTTCCTATTTATTCGTTTTTGTATAGTTCCTTCAACTCAACTACGGCTCATTGAGATATCGATGCCATCTCTTGGAAAAAATACTAAAATCAATTTAAACCAAATTTAACTTAATGAAGGCGTGGTTTTTTAGAAGAAAAATATTGCATTCGATACTGATATCGAAACTGCACTCGAGTGCGATATTTTCTCTCTAAGAAAGCCACGCCTTTATCACATTGAATTTTCTTGTCAAAATGGGTAAGTGAATTCTTTAGTCTCCTGACAACAGAATTGCTATCCCAAAATTCGAGAAAAATTATGAGTAGCTGAAAAAATGGAACCAATCGATGCAATATATCGCATGTTGTTTCGACACAAAATATGGCGTCCATCAAATCACCTAAAAGTTTAAAATGTGAGGATGCACTGGAAAAAAAACCACACTGGATCTAGAGTCCAGACTCTTGAAAACATTGACAAGGAAAAACACTCTTGATTCAATCAGATTTTTGCTTAAATCAAAAGGAAATTCGCTCAAATTAAGAGGCTTGGTTCTTGATTTAAGCAAAAATCCGATTGAATCAAGAGTATTTTTTCTTGTCGATGTTTTTAAGAGTCTGGACTCTGGAACCAATGTGTTTTTTTCCCAAAGTGTAGACATAAATGTTTGCAATTTTAGTCAAAAATGTCATGTCCGACCTCTCCGATCGACTCGATCCACTGTGCGTAGCTTCGGATTGAACTGTCTTCAAAAGGGCCAATTAATAAGCCTCAGCCCGCAAGTGAACGGTCGACCGACGCGCGAGTAAGGAACCGGCAAGAACGACTCAACTACGGATTGGAATTCCGGGCAGATGCGCGGTTTTTGAATTTCGAGTCGGGGTGGAGGGAGCATTCAACAAGTGATCCCCCGTTTTGCGTAGTTCCAGCCGAGGCTTGAGCTATTCGCGTCAATTACTGAGACATCCCGCGCGAAAAAGCGGAGGAAATTTTGTTGACTTTGAGATGAAAAGACCCATAAGTCGCGTGAAATCGTTAACGCGTTTCTAATATTTTCATCCCTTGTCTTCTGTAGTTCTCTGAATTTACAGTTTGGGAAACCTGAGTCAGGAGTACTTTTGAGCTCAACCAGTTACATATTTTTTCCCATGAAAAGGTAACAGAACCGAGGAATTTTTTTCAAGTGTTGATTTAGGCAGACATGGAACCATATCTATGATTCTGAATCTTATCGAAAAAAATACAGCTTCATGCAACTTGATTTCTTTTTCTTAAACTCTGTTCAATTATTTTAGTTAGCTTCAACTTCTTCCAATTTATCTTCGTATTTATGAGTGAATTAAAAATTTTGCAAACTTTGCAACAAAGAAACAAACCTATCTGAGAGTCGTATTCGCAGTGGTTCATCTCTCAACTCCTGTACTGAGGGAGGTCCCGGATGATAATTGGAGTAGGTCTGATTAGGCCTTCAACAAGCATATGAAAATTACAGTTTTTACAAAATTTCGGTAAAATTCATAAAAATAATTTAGAAATTAGTTCCTTCCAAAAAAATAATAATGACTTTTCTTCACTAACTTAAAATCCGAGAATAATTGCTTAATTTGTTTTTGTCGTAATTTGTTTTCTAAAGAATATGAATAATAATCAAACATTTTGAAACTTCGCAATTAAGATACGCATTTTGAACTTCATCGATATTTTCGATGTGTAATTCTTGAAGAGAGAGACCTAACTAATGAACGGAAAGTGGTCATAGTAAGAGAGGAAGATCAGAATACGATCCTTTAAAATCTGTTAGTGCAGCTGCAATAAATCTCTGAAAGGTCTACCGCAGTCCTTAGCAACTGCAGTAATTTGTCTAAAATAACCGTTACAGCTGTTACAAAATCACCCGAACTGCCGTGCTCAGGAAAAACATTCAAGAGTCGCTAAATGACTTCTGATGAATGTGTTTAATGGAAAGTTATGCAAATTTTTCCTCGGATTTTTCAGATACTTTAGATTAAATCATGAAGGAAGTTGTTGAAAAAAAGTGGAAGAAAAATATTCACGATTTTCCAAGTAACTTTATCATTTATTGACATAAATATGGCGATGTCTGAAGGCTCATGTGACGTTTTTCTTCAACACGGCAGGAGAAAACTGAACGGTTTGTACAACAAAATCTTAAGATACGTGCTAAGGGGCGTGATACCACTATTCAACCTCCTGGGAGCTCGGTGTGCCTATTCGATTGATTGAAGGCGTTTTTATTTTCCGTCACTCCGCGCTAATATCCTATCAACTATCGTGGTACCAAGCAGATCCTCATTTGAAATTGTTTACTCTGCAATTGCTTTCGCGCATGAGATTTGTAATGCGATGCCACTCTGTGTGCGTAGAAGTTTATTCAAACGTTGCCAAATTTCCCCGAAGAATATACACATTTCTCAGAATACTAATGTTTGTTTTTGTAAATTTTACGAAAAATTCTACTCATAATTTCATCGAAAAAAAAATGAAGTTGATTTAACATTCTGGATGTAAAACAAAAGTGCGATTTCTTATAAAATACTGAATTACCCGTTACAACAGTTACTTTAGTGCTTACTACTTTATAAGTTCTCGCTCATTTTTTTTTTTACATTCAGAATGTTAAATCAACGTCACTTTTTTTCGGTGTTGGTCCGGATAACTTGAGGAAAATTTCCAAATTAATTCGTCAAAGTTAATGAATTTTCAACTGCCAAAATAATCACCCAAAAAACCACACGGTTTTAAGACACAATCTTCAAGTTCGTGATTTAGGGCGTAATACCACACCCGCTACTCTACATATCGCCGGTGTAAGTCGGCAATTACATAACTCGTCTGCGCTGTCTGAAAATCTCTGCCTCTCTGTTATTTTTTTAAATGAGAACAATTTGACATCATTCTTTGAAATTTATGCAGAATTTTCTTCGCACAGAGAAGAAAAATCACTGCAGTTTCAAATAATTGCAGTTGAGTAGTTTTCCGTTTAAAAAATAAAGTATGACAGGAAGTCTGCGACGTCGCAAACCGAGTTATGTGATTGCCGACTTACACCGTCGATATACATCCTTGCTTATCTGGTTAGTTGCTTCATACCATTTTCTCGTTTGGAGAGGAAAAACCTGGTACTATTTTTTAAATTTTTATATATTTTTATTCAACCGAAGAAGGCCGCGGTGTTACCAACCAAAACGTCTCGGTGAATGTATTCTTTTCTACCCTTGTTAACCGCAGCTTTACATTTTTTTTAAAAAAAAATAAGCCTTGTTACAGGCTGCTCGGTTTTTAACATATCTCACGTCACCATTATCTCCAGCGGATCTGTTCCAAACTGTAAATTTGGTTGTGAAATCTATTCACTCTCATGATAACCTCATCCCGACTCACGAGCCCTCCTCGCGTGAACTTAATTTGAATTTTGCACGGTGTGTGGAGTACATAGCACACTCGCCCTTAAAAAGCTCTCATGAGGGGCGAAAGTTTAGAGGTTCCCGGTCTGAACCTAAAGAGCGTAAGACAACGTTAAGTAGCAATTAATCAAAGGTAAGCCGGCGCCTGCACCATTAATTATTTTTCTCGCCTCGCCGGCTGAAAAGGGCCCGACATTACACTCTGCAGACGCCTACAAGTACCTTGACTCTCACCCGGTGCCGGCGTTGCTCGGTGAATCTAGTTTTGAAATTATGGTAATCTCGTCCCTGAAAAATTAAGGGTTCATTTAGGGCATCAGTTACTCTGTATCATTACTGATGATAATGAGGATGTGCGTGTGAAAGTTCCTGTCACAGAGCTACCTTTTTCCTTTTTCTATATTTTTCGGTTAGTTCACCAACGATGCATGACAACCTTTTTGGACTACGTTAAGCATAAACAAACCAAGCCACATCCTCTTGCCTTGCCTCTTCGACACCAGGCAGTTTTAAAATCATCGCACCCATCCCATCGCGCCGCGTGCTGCCAGCGCGGAACGCGCACTAACGCCTACAAACCTAAGGGGATACTTCACGCATTACGCAATGCGTGAAGTATCCATTTAGGTTTGTAGGCGCCAGTGCGCGTTCCGCTCTGGCAGCACCTCGCGCCGCGCCGCAGCGTGCTATAAACTTGCCCACATTTAATATTGCAGAGTATTAAAATTTTTGGCAATTTGGACCGCGTTAAACAGAAAGGAACCAAGCCACATCCGCGATTGCCAAATTTAATTTTGCACTTTAATTTTTCACAAGAAAACGGCTGTGCTGACTTTTGTGCAAATTTCAGTAAAGTTTCTGCACAGTGTGAACCAAATTCTTGACATTTTCAAAGGAATCCGCACATACGCTCACTTATAAAAAATAAAAGTGCCCAGATTCTGGCTGATGTGGCTTGGTTCCTTTCTGCTAAACGCGGTCCATTTGAGATCATTCACGGGAATAGTCTACCGGGTCCATGGAGGCAGAATTTTCTGCAAATTAGGTCAACAAATCTAATTTTGAAATATTGACCGGAAACCCTTAAAGCAAACGAAGCAAAAAGTTCACCCTGGCATTCATCAGTCATTATTAGGCAGATTTTATTAGGTTTCTTACTTGACAGGTTGCTTAGCAATCATCAATAGGAGAAAGCGATGACCTCCGATTTAAAATTTCGTATCGCTCGATTCCATTGTTTAAATTGTTAGTGCGAGGTCTCCAAAATATATTGTCTCTGGTTACGAAGAATTTGGTGGATTTGGAAGCTTAAAAAAACGAGGAAGAATGTTGACCGTCGGTTTGTCTTAATAACTTTGCTCCTGAATCCTGTTTGACTGCGATGTTCGTGACTTCTGCAGTAACAGGTGCGATGCTTTTTGTTGCAGGAGCTGCGTTGATTGAAGATTGCCACTCAACCGCTGAGCACATCGTCTTGCATCACGTACAGACTCGCGAATTCTGCGCTTCGCCAACTGGTGCCGCCCTCGTCCACGGAACGCCTCTTGCAATGTAGGAGAGTCGCTTCAATCCAACGCTGAATCAACGCTTCAAAGGGAAAAGTCAAGCAGGATACAAATATTTTCCTTTCCATTTATAGGAAAAGCTTTAAGAATATTTGTGACGCCCAGCATCGTCATATTTGCCATCCCTAAGGTTTCTCATGCCTGAGCGATCATTTCTCGAGGAAACCTTCAATTGAATTTGAGATTCGCAAGTATTATTAAAAACAGAATTTGGTCTATTCATAAAATTTCACCCGAAAGTGTGAGTTCTTATATTTATATTTCATTATTTTTTCCATCATCTAGGACGAACGCTGTATAAATAAATATTCTTTAAAATTAATCAACTTTTATCTCAAGAGAGCGCATGGGCGTCTCTCAATGGTTGAGATGTATATTTTTAACTCTAAATTGATAGAATATCATGTACTGAAAGAACAAGTCTTGAACGGCACACTTAATTCATAATTTATTTGGAAAATTGACTGATATAATTATTTTTGAAAGTATGTGACCACTAAGCTTTAGACGCAAATTAAATTCATTTTGATCAAAATATTTTGTGTAAATGATCGAAACATAAATAGAGGTCTCTTTGGCAGACACTGCAGTTTAAAGTAAAGTACATTGGATGAACTTAAGATAAAACTTATGTCAAGCAACACTTAGGTCCAACCACCATGGATAGGGACTTTCTAATTGGAAGATGAGGTCTCGAGAACTCTCGGAAATGATTAAAAGAAGATTTGTCGAAAGCTTAAGAATTTTTGAGAACTTTAGGCATGATTTTATCGTTCGACCTCAACGTTGGGGCAGAAAAGGTACGTGATTGGAAATTCTAAGCCTGAAAAATTAAGACTGTTACAGTAAATGTTTTAATGAAGTCGTTAAAGACAAAGTCACAAAGTATATCAGTTTGAAATCGATACTTAGATCGAAAGATTGCTCGCAAAAAATTTAAAGAAAAAAAAATGACATTTCAATAATCAAGAGTGCCTTTTGATACTCACGACCAATGTCAAAAGTCGTAAGTTTCCCAAAAAATATATGGTTTTTATATCAGCAACTAATCAGCTTTGAAAGACAATGATAGTGCCCAGAAAATTGATGTAACTGAATTAATCAATCAGACTTTAATTCATTTCAGTAAAAATAAATCAATTTAACGAATTACTACGTGCTGAATCAAAAGCAAGCGATGAAATAGAATATCGTGAGTTTCAGAAAATTTGAAAGTACTGTTCGTCATATTTAAATCAGTTCATCAATTGGCAATGGTACCAAACTTGACCCAACTCGAAAGTATTCAGTAAATATTTTTTCACAAAAATTCAATTAAGCTCAGTAAAATTAAACTATTTTAACGAATCGAAACGCGCTGAGTTCTCGCGCCTGGCAGACAAGTCTAAATGTAAGAAAATTTGACTTTACTGTCGACCATTCTTGAAACACACTCGTCGGTTAGTAATGGAGTCCATTGTTTCAGCAAGTACATTTCCATTAGGAAAATCTTGAATCATTGCAAAACGATGTAAAATAATCAGTTAGCTAGGACAGGTATACAAGAGAGGTGGCAATGATCTCGTCAAACGTAACGACGATCTCAAACTCAACGTACAGCAAGGAGTTCTACTGCGGCGATGGACTACACCGGTTCCACAACACGTACCGCTCCTACCACGGCTACATGAGCCTGGTGGTCTGTCTCTTCGGCTCCATCGCCAACCTCCTCAACATCATCGTCCTCACCCGACCGGACATGCGCTCCCCGACCAACTCCATCCTCACCGGCTTGGCCATCGCCGACCTCCTGGTCATGATCGAGTACATCCCGTTTTCCTGGCACATGTACATCCGGAAACAGTCCCGTCGGGAACATTACAACTACTACTGGTCGTTGTTCGTTTTGTTCCATTCAAACTTCGCCCAGGTCTGCCACACAGTCTCCATATGGCTGACTCTCCTTCTCGCTATCTGGAGGTACATCGCCGTGGGCTACCCGCAGAGGAATCGCCAGTGGTGTAGTATGCGCACCACAACGACACTCATTCTATTGGGGTACATAATCTGTCCGATTTTATGCATCCCCCTGTATCTGGCGTTCAATCTGGAGTCCCAGGAAGAGCTATTCTTCACCGACAATAATTCCAGCTACAGCGCCTCCATAAATATAAACAATACGAGACTTATAAATTCGCTTAAGAATTCTTCGGCGTACACCGTTGAAAACGTAACTATCTACGTTGTGAATTTAAGCGAGCTAGGTCGCGCGAACAATCACTTTTTGAGCGATCTGAATTTCTGGATGTACAGTATAGTTATTAAGATAATCCCCTGTATAGCGCTGACGATCCTCAGTTTGAGGTTGATCTGCGCGCTCATCGACACGAAAAAAAGGCGGGAAAAGCTGAGCTCCGGGCAGGCCACGAGCAAGAAGAACAACAAGAGTAGCAAACTCGTCGAGAAGGAGAAACAAACCGACCGGACGACCAGGATGTTGTTGGCTGTTTTGTTGTTGTTCCTTCTCACAGAGTTCCCGCAAGGGATTCTAGGGTTGCTCTCGATGGTTCTAGGGCCGCCCTTCTTCGAGGACTGCTACAACCAGCTCGGGGAGGTGATGGATATCCTGGCGCTGATCAACTCGGCGATCAATTTCATTTTGTACTGCGCCATGTCCAGACAGTTCCGGAGCAATTTCGACAAGCTCTTCCGGCCAAAGTGGTTTCCGCTGCCTCAAAACAACCAGCATAACGAGCTGACCAACCAAACCAACCACTACACGACGACTCAGGTGACGCAGGTCTAGCATAGGCTCAACAAGAGGGTGCCTTGCACGTCTCTTTAACTCCTTCGCTTTTTTCCGAACCTTCTAGCCTTCGTTTCACTGTTCTCTCACCGCCGCACTGTGGATCGAGTCGATAGGAGAATTCGGACATGATTTGGAAACTTTGAAAGCTTATATTTTCTGAAACAAAAAAGTTTTAGAATGGTTTCGTTGGTTTTTTTGTGAAATTTTCTTTCAGGAACACTCCTTGAAATTGAATTTGTGACGAAATAAACATGAAAATTTGAAATCTCAGCCAAAAATTCCATGTTCGACTTCTTCTATTAGCTCGTTCCTCTGTTCGCCGGGTTTGTTATTGAAATGGATATATAAAACGATAGACAAAGAGAAAATTTAGCGATCTTATTGGTGAAAGCGAATGGTTGCAACAGACTAACTAAGGGCCACCAAAAAGGGACCCTAAAGTTAGTCCATCATTTTGCTCTTCTTAGTATATAACACCCGCTGGTTTTAACTAATAGGATCCCCTCATTTTCTCTTGGTCTTCTTCGTCCATTGCTGTGTCTATCAATTCCAATAATAAGCCCGCTGAGCTGTTTATATAATACGTAACGTTCCACAGAATCAAAAACTATTGAAACGTTATACGTAACGTAACGTTAGCGTAACTCTTTCAACGTTACGTATTTTATGAGCTGTCTTCACGGGAGAGATGCCTTGATTCTTATCAGAGTGCCTGTATTGGGAGAGTGCATCGTTAAAAAAAAACTGAATATAGCATAGTGTTTATTAAGACTGTAACACACCGTTGTGTTTGAGCTCTTTGAGTCGCGGTTACGAAGTCCGAATTGGGCACAATATCGTGTTAACTAAACACGTGGGTGTGTTGGGGCAACAAATCATTATTTGCAAAAGTGCTGAGTAAACACACTACTGTATTCAGGGGAGATATATTTTTAACGGTATATGGACATGTGCAAAGACCCAAAAATCCATCAGGTTTATAGTGATACCTCTCTCAATAAAGTTGAGATCCTAAACGGCGATCAAAAAGAACAATTCCTCTGACCAGTGATCTCATGGGACTATTAGAATCACAATTCGTTCTTAAAAATCGATGAAATCAGCTGAAGATTTTTAATTCATTATTCTCAGCTTTTACCAAAGTTTTCAGAAAATATCTTTGGTAAGCCACTTTTTTGGGCGCTAAGGTCTCTGATCAAATGACATGTCCACGCTCTCCCGATAAAGTTACTCTTACTTTTATTACCGCACGTAATATGCGTGCAATTAGATGTTGCTCAATTCAAGAACTTTAACCAAAACATAAAGGAACACGACCGAGAGGGCTGGGTCCCTTCAAATCCGAAAGTTGCACACGCATATGACCAATTCTTGTTGGAAGTGATATTTTTCTTGGAAAAATTTCAAATCGAAACAACCTGAAATTCTTCTGGGTGTAAATAAGTGTTGGTTCACCCCACCTTTCGTGTAAATGGAGCCCTGTCAATGGCAACTTTCCAATCCAAGACTTCGGCGCCAATGATATTGCATTCCGTAATGGAAATTTGATAATTTTTTCCAAGATAATTGAAAAAGATGCGCAAGAAATCAAATTTTCGCACTTTTCTGCACCGTTCAATCGTCATAAAATTGTTACTTTTTCAAGAAAGGTTTGAGAATTGTATATTCTTCAAATTACTTGCAAATTATTTTTGTTCAAAACTCATGCGATCTTTTTTGAGCTGTGGAATTTTTGCACTTTTAAATTGCTATCACAAAAATTTACGATTGAATTTTATTATATTGCCATTACCGCCACGGATTGCAATTGAGATTGAAAAAGTCATTTTTAACCACAGTTTGTAGTTAAAATTCTGCGCCAACACTACCAACGGATTTCACAATCTTATAAAAAGCTCCTTTTTAACACGATTGACACCATAATACGAATTGATGGGCAGGTTTCAGTTTCGTTATTCCACGATAGGCTCCAAAATAAAATACAAAAGATTGCTTGAATAGATATCAAGTTCTTTTTAAGTATTAGAATAGCTCAAAGCTTCAAGTTAGGGAACTTCATAAAGTTCTAAGAGCCCAGCACTAATGTTTCCTTAGGACTCTCATATGACTTAAAGTTTTTACATGCAAGACTTATGACATGATTGCTACGGGCATGGCCTGATGTCAAGCTTGTGGGGTATTGCATGCTACTTTATTGATGCTCTTTTGTTCATTTTATACCTGTAGAAAAATTGCACTTGTTCAATTAAATTTGAATAATTTTATTAGGAGAAAAATCCACTCCTACCTTCCTATCATGTTGATCAAATGCTTATCCAAAAGCATGTTAGTAGTGAAGCGCTATGAATTACTTCACAAAACTGCTTTCTTACTCCCCAGTTATCAATCATTTGTCCCGACAGCCCTGCTTTCGTTTTTTGACCATAAATGCTTGAAAACATAATATATTTTCAACCAGAATTTTCGGTTTTGACACGACGTATTCTGTATTCCGTCAAAAATTTTTCGTCATTTAAAACTATTCTCCACGTAATTGATTTTCAACGCTCTTAAAGGTCATATTAAAAGCGTGTTTGAATGCATATCTGGTTACCGGAATTCTATCCATTTTATTTATGAGTCAATCCTGATGCACTTCAAATACTATTCTACGTAAGTTCTTCAAATATCATTTTCTCCTGGGCATCCCACAATATTTGTGAACACTTGCTGTCTCATAAACGGAAAGCGTACACAGGAAAAATTCATATTTGTACGTAAAATAAGAAGTGAGTGATCATCACGAGGGAAACAACTGAACGGCTCTGCTCTGCTTGGAAAAAAGTCCAAGCGTTATTAAATTTATTATCATAAAATACGGATTTTCTGGAACTCATGGATTTTTATCATTAAAGTTTTCAGAGGCTTTAACTCGCAATTTAATCTAGCTATTCAGAAAAGTTTGGCAAGAGAAATCCACGACTCCTCTCAAAAATATTATTTTATTGTAAAGAATTTGGCGCGAATGCTTTCTATGTCAACTCAGCAGTGCAGCACTTGGCGCGTAGCTTTCTCAATTGAAGTTATTCCGGTTGCATCGTTAAATTTCGAAGGCGCTTCCGACGCAATAACGAGGCCGACGTGTACAAGTATGACTGCTAAAATTCGCGGAAAATATTAGAGCAAAGAAGGTGTCCTTATTTCCAACACTTACAGCTCCGATATTTGCGCAGCGTCCGCTCTTGACGTGAGCTGAAAGTCTTCAAGAATTTCGTAAACACGTTTCGTTTCGTCATCAACCGGATAAAGAATACGACCGTATTTACGTGAGCCTTAAATCACATAGGAATCTGTTAGAAACAGGGTTCATCGTATAAATTTTTTCCTTGATCTTGCTCGTGGAGGGCAAAATTTGTAATAAACTCATGCCCTGTTATCCGAAAAATCGCGTTAATTCCAATGGGAGCTCCGTAGAGATACGTGGTTTATGCTGGTAGAACTCAGGGATGAAACGAGAGAACTAGATAGTGAGGCGTAGGTGAAAAGCACGAGTGCATGCTTCGAAGCAATTCTACAAGTCAGGTCTCCAGTGGTGCGCGTGTCAAGGCAAAACGTCATATGAGCATTTTCATGTTGCCAAATTTCCTACAAGAAGAATGTATTTATTTTTTAGTAAAATTATGAATGTTTTCCGGTAAAATTTGTTAATACACCAGATCTTATGGGACATAAACACTGGTAAAATAATATTTTCCCTCCATATAGCATTATTTTTATTTTATTTTTATTTTATTTTTTATTTTTATTTTTATTTTTTACATAACATACATAAAGCCACCATATGGGGCTATTGTACTAGTCAACATGGTATTTAGTTACAAAAAAGACGTTAAAACAAATTTATCTTATAATAAATTTATAACCTGCAATAACAGCAAGTTGGAAAACAGAGAGAGTGAATACCGTGAGTTATCAATACTAGAACATTAAGTTAGGAAGTTAAGCAGTGGTGAAAAACTCTGAGAGATCTTGAAAGGATTCAGCCAAAAGAAACGATTTCAAATGTGAAAAAAATTTGCTGATCTCTGAGTTCTTAAAGTGAAGTCTAATATTTAGAGGGAGAGCATTGAACAGCTGAATAGAAGCAAACTTAACACTGTTTTCAGAAATTTTGTACTTGGTGGAATTGTTGGGGATGAAGAAGTGTCTGCTGTTGTAGTTGTGTGTGGGAAATAGATCAGCCGGCTTTATTATTTCTCCTTCTACTGCATATTTAATACATTCATAGATGTATAAAGAGGTCACTGTAAACAGTCTCTCTGATGACATTATTTCTTTACAGTCACTTCCATATGGTTTGTTGTATATAATTCTAATGATCTTGAGGTGTTCTTTGGAAACACGTTTTGTAAAGCTACTCCTGCCCCATACAGCGATTCCATAGCGGATGTGAGACATTACATTAGCATGGTAATATAGGAGAGCAGAACTGAGAGAGGCAACTTTCACAAGATTTCTTATTGCCCATTTGCTCTTTTGGAGTTTTCTAATTATATTATCAATGTGGGATTCCCATGTAAGGTACTGATCTAAAAATACTCCTAAGAAATTTGTGGATTCAAGAAAATTAAGTTGGGTGTTATCGTCGATTTCAAATGTATTTCCATAAGTAAGATCAGTAGGTTGTTTGACTCTTTTAGACGGAACATAAGAAATTAATTGAGTCTTATCTTCATTCAAGGACAAGCCATTCGCTTTGAACCAATTGTGTGCTTGGTTATAAGTTGTTTTTAACTGAGTAAGTACATCTTCCCCTCTGACTGTTGTAGAGGTATCATCTGCGAATAAGAAAGTGAGGGCATCTAGAAAACCTGGGAGATCGTTGATAAAAATTATAAAGAGCAGGGGTCCGAGACATGATCCTTGGGGAACTCCTAAATTGACATTTAATGTCTCAGAGAAGACAGGGCCATCCACAGTCTCTATTTTGACCGATTGAAACCTGTTGGATAAGTATGATCGTATAAGCATTATTGAAGATTCGTTTAGGCCGTAGTGTTGAAGTTTGTATAAAAGGAGGCTATGGTCTACTGTATCAAATGCTTTAGATAGATCGAAGTGGATGCTTGCTATAGGGGATTTATTTTCAAAGGCCGAATAAATGTTGTCCACTAATTTTTGAATAGCCTGAGTGGTGCATTTTTTTTTGCGAAAGCCAAATTGGTGGTCGTCAAACAGCTGATTGGTTTCAAAGTAGCTGTAAAGCTGATTATAAAGGATTTTTTCTAGAACTTTAGCTAAGGTTAGAATTATAGTAATTGGACGATAGTTGGTTACAAGCTTACGATTACCCTTTTTAAAGAGAGGGGTGACAGTTCCCTTTTTCATGAATTCAGGAAAGACACCTTCTGTAATGCAGAGGTTTACAAGTTTCAAGAGAGGGTCTCCTATTACATCAAAGTTCTCAATCAGTAGTTTGGTGGGAATGTTTCCGAAGGTATCTTGATTGTTTGTTTTAAGATCCTTAATAACAGTGGAAAGAGTTTCCAAACTAATTGGTTTGAAGGAAAATTCTAATGATGTACTTATAGGGATGGTGTCCCGCAATAAGTTCATGGCTGCAGGAATGTCAGCATTAGCATTAAATTTTGAGGCAAGACCAGTGAAAAATTTATTGAAAGAGTTTGCTATGTCGTAGGGATCAGTGAATATCTGACCATCGGACTCAACAATGTCAATTAAGGGAGATTGAAACCTCTCTGTTTCCTCTTTAATGATGTTCCAAACTGTCTTGCTTTTGTTTTTGGAGTTCTTTAATTTAAGATCATTAGAATTTCTCTTCAAAGTGTACAATAACTTTTTACATTGTTTATTTGCTACGTTCCAAGCTTTTTTGAACTTTTTAGAGCCAGTGTTCTTGTATTTCTCATAGAGATGTTTTTTCTTCTCACTTAAAGCTAAAATTTCATCATTATATTTGAAAGTTCGTGATCTTTTATCCTTCATATTGGGTTTGATTGGACAACAGGTCTCCATTGCATTGTACAGAAGTGAGTTAAACTTATTAAATTCAAGTGATACATTATCTTTACATAACATTAGAATTGACATACAGTAAATTAGGAGACTTCTGAGATTGAATTTATTTACAATTGTCCAGGAGCGGTAGCCCCTATTTTTTTCAGATTTTACTGCAATTACTTTCTTTTCGATCGATATTACTTGCGCCCTATGGTCTGAAAGACCAGGATCAAAAGTTATCGCGTTAGAAATTGGAAAGTTACTTATGCAATTGTCAATTAAGGTTTTAGAGTCTTTGGAGATCCGACGTCTACTAATGACGTCATCCACCTAGTGGTGGGTCTTGCAAATTGGCATACTGGAAGGAAAACACTCACGCATGTTCTTCTAAAAATGCTTATTTTATTAGAACAAATTCGGCAATTTTGATTGTTCATACGACGTTTTTCCTCAGTATAGTGGAGTTGTGTTCTGCTGTTCTGAGAAAGAACGCCTTATGAACATTCGCGAGTTGCCAAATTTCCCTTGAAAAAGCATGTATTTTTGACAACATTTATACAAACATATTTTTTCACATATTTTAGATGATATTACGCACAAAATTGTCTGAACATTTTGGATAATAATGTTCGCAATTTTCCCAGTAAATTAGGTTTTTATCAGAGGAGACTTGGTACCGTCTGGGGGCTCATACAACGTTCTTCATTAGCACAACAGCGTTCTGTTGTGCGAATTTGTCGTTGCTCCGCGAGACGAAAAGCTCCAGTGATTCGCGAACTAAAGACTCGTGCGAAAACAGGGAGCTTAGCGAAATTCACCTCGGCACCTCGCGAAAGTTTCGCGGTAGACAAGAAGTCGGCGGTATTGTCTCGATCAATTGCTCAGTCGATCAAAAGAGACGTCGAAAACACGTATCTCAGTTTGCGACGTTGAAAATGAACCACTCGGAATACCTCCACCACAAGGACTAAACTTCAGTTCACAGGACAATCTAATATCTTTGGTCCAAGTTACTAAATTTTTAAGCTCTATGTAGGAATCGAATTTCAGTTCTGATAACTGAAGTATTTCGTAAAAAATACAATTCCTTGCATCGACAACAACTACAACGGTTACCTAAACTGAAGTTAGGCTTCCATGACTGAAAACTTCAGTGGTCTATAATATGAATTGAATTTTTTCCCTCCGTGTTGTATATAAAATGGTGGTTGGTCTAAATGCCCATAATTTTTCGTCATTCAGTGGATTTTCCAGGAAAATTTGTGCAATATGTTGATTCGTTCCTCTCTGAAAAAGAAAATTGAAAAGGAGAGAATTTTAAACACTGCACTTCGATGTATTTTACCGTCAACGAAGGGAAAACTCATATAGTTTATGGACGCAAAACTCTAAACATATAGGGTCATTTTCGTAAAATTGGGTTTTTTTGAATTTTCGATGAAAAAAACTCTTTAATGTCCTGGAGAATAAGTTTTGAGCAAACCACCTCATTTTTTTACCGATATAGGGTGTGAAGTATGATTAAAATCAAACAAATTTTGCCTCGGATGTGGCAGACTGGAGGAAAAAGGACGACCATAGCTTTAGATATTAGATAGCTTTCTGTAGAAGCACGGAAAATGCGAACTTCAAACCGTCATAACTTCGGGGTCTTTCAAATATTTGGATACTTTTGTTCCAAAGTGTTAAAACCTAGAAATTGTCATCGGTGCTATCAGTAACATTTTTGTGGACTGGGGCCCTTTTTTCTGTTGACAGCCATAAATGATCGCTCGAATTTAGTCTCATGTTTTCACTTTTTAAGCTCCCTATCGCCAAACAACCCTAATCTGCTTATTTGCATTACTTTTTCGCGTATTCTAGTTACAAAACGACATCCCTCAAGTCAAACCTTTGTTTACATTTTATCACGTAAAATTTCTGATCATTATTTCAAGTATCGTCCTCAGCTGTTGGATACGCGAGGAGCAAAGCACACGAATTTAACAATCCAGGCCCCTTTGAATTTAATTCGACGAATTTTAATCATACTCTTCACTCGCAGAGAGAGCCTATTTAATTATAGAAACAAAGCCACTGGTAGGCATCCCCGAAACGGGCGCCCTGAAATCTCAGCCCGAATCAATTACTCAGTTTAAAGACGTAATATTGCGGAGTTGACACAATTAATTGCTTGTAGAGGAATAATTGAAATTTATCTTCTGAATTAGCCGGATTTTTCCCTTCGCGCCCTTCTTCGTTAGGCCGCCGCGCGAGGAGATATATTTACAAATCATAATTGGTGCACATTAATCAAGGCGCCGGCTATTAATTTCGGTGAAAAGAAAGCAACAGTTTTTTTCAGGGAGACGTGACTCTTGTGCAGGCTTGTAATCTGAATGAGAAAAGACAACGAAAAAGAGGCGCTAGGCGCGTTGCGTAATTAGTTACGAGTGGGGAACAACCTGCGCAAACCGAATGTATTGTCTCAAAGAGCAGTGAGCATACCTACTTTAATCACCTTCTACAACGCTATCAAATTGTGCATAATTTGTCGCGATTTTCCCCCATCCGAAACTCGATTAAATGAAGCTTCGTGCTCGAAAAAAAAGTATCACAATCCCATAACTATATTCTTGGCTGATTTTTGCACCAGATTTAGGAATAGTTGCGCCAGTCAGAGGTACGGTTGAATCTGCCGAAAGTGTGGTTGGATCAACCGTAGTTCCGGCTAGTGCAACTACTCTTATATCTGGCGCCAAAATCGTCCAGGAGTATAGTTGCAGTTGTGATACTTCTTTTTTTGTAGTATGAATAATTACTTCATGGAAACTGTGCTCAATAAAGGCTTCTTAGAATCCGAAAAAGGCGGTGATTTTGATTGGCAAAGAGGTAGTTGCCAGTTTTGTTAGCATTGACAGTCATTGCTAACCTGGCCACTAATAAAAATCTGTGCAGGAAGGAGTATCTTTATTTGTCTCTGGGTGTAACGCTCAGTATTGGTTTTAAAACGAGTAAACACGTTTCATTATAATAATCAAGTAAAATCTACGATACCACAAGTGATTAAAATCAATATTTCAGCCCTTTTAACGTATACCTGTTTAAATAGTTTGTCATATTGAACCATTCATATCCACAAATGCCTGAACCACAGAACCTATGGAGAACAGAGTACCTTCATACAGAGATAATTGGAACGGAAATATGTATTTTTAATAGACTCAGGCGTCTCAGGATTCCTGGAGTTCCTGGAATTAAAAAATCGCAAATTACAGGTGTTTCAGATCATCAGGTTCTACTTGATCGTATCACCGGGAATTTTACTCATATTCTATAATAGTGTTCGTACTCGGTTTTGAAACCAATGTTGTGCCTTAAATTGGAGAAAACAGTTTCAACCTAAACTCCTTCAATTACAAGTAAGGCAACAAGTGGCGCAGGAGATAACCATCAAAGGTCGGCAAAAAAAACCGTCGACTCTAGACTATCCGCCATTTTTCTGAAACCTGAGGGTCTCTTCGGAACCCCAGTGGCGAGGCGTAAATGATCGATTTCCGATATTTCCCCCATTTGAAGCTGTGGTAAAGAACCAATTATTGAGGGTTCGTTGCGAACACTCTGTTTATAGATCCTTTTCCATAGGTTTAAATTTCAGGTCAATCGATAAATCGCAAAGCACGCCACGCTACTGCGGAACCCAGGGCTCATTTACTTTCTGTAAACATATTCTACTAGAGAGGAGTGAAAATTCAGTAGTTCTCAAGTCCAGCGCTGCTCATCACTACAATTCGTCGCTTGGCTGACACAAGGGCGTAACTACACAACGAGATGAGCCCAGAAAAGCATTGAAATGTTTGGAAGACAGGGTTCATTGCAAAGTGTAGTTACGCTCTTATGTCAGCTGGGTGACGAATTGAAGACCCGAAGAAGGACGTAAGTGCCACTGCATTCGCATAGTGGCCGCGCCTTTTTCAAAGATGAGCTCTTCGGTTATACCACAGTGGCGAAGCGTGAAATATCGACCATCGACGTTAACTCGAAGAATCGATTATTAAGGTATAACTTTATAATCGATCTTTAAGAATCGATTATTAAGGTATAACTTTATAATCGATTCTCTTCCAAAGTTTTAGGGGCAGATCAATCGATTCATCGCGAAGCGACACACCACTGTTAGACCGAGCTATATCCCGCGGAAAAACAGCATATCTGCATTGGGCCTTAATTGGAGGTTCGTTGTTCTTGCACCGCCATTGTTACATGTACGTGATCCGAATGCGAACGCAGACTTGCTATTCACTCCTGAGTTCACGCGCAACGAAACTATCGAAAGAAATCATAATATTCGGCTTCCTGTTTTGGTCACTCCATTTTTCTGGACGCTCGGTTTCCGGATCGTTAGCAGATTCACCAGTTCCACGCGAAGGGCGTCTTAAAAACAAATAATTTCCTCCGAACATATCACGCATTTGTCAATAATTTTTAAGGGTTATTAATTAAGTCGAAGTCTACCGGCTGGAGCCTGCGCATAGTTGGACTGCATTTTGCAATTTGGACCTATAAATTCTGGCTCATCTGAAAAACACTTATGTGAATAGGGAAACTAATGGCACATACGTCGTTTTTAAACTGGGCCGGAATTTATAGTTCCAAATTGCAAAATGTGGTCCACTTCATGGTGCCACATATCCGCTTTCATACGAACCTGATCTTTTTATGTCGAATCAAGATGATTCGTGGGTAGAGTATTGCCGTGTCCGTATCGCTCTCTGATATTCTGTTTTACCATATGCAGGCCTCTCAAACAGATAACAGTGAGTTCAAATGGACAGCGTCAAGCAAAAAGGAACCAAGCCACATCAGCTATTGCCAAATTTAGTTGGACAATTTAAGTTAATTTTGTTTCTTTTTGAGTTTTTTGTTTGTTTTATTCAAGCTTTTGTATTTTCCGTTTTATTAACTCTTTGATAAGAAAAAATGAAAATATACTAAAAGGAACTAACATAAATTTAAAAACAAAATAAAATTCATACAAGTTAATTTTAAAAATTGAACCAAAAATAGAAAAATAAATAAAATTAGATTTAATGATTTGCACGAATAGGGTTTGGCGGATTTTTGTTCAAATTTCATTGAGTTTCCTGCATGGTGCGAAGCAAATTTTTTAAAAAAATTTAAGGAATCTGCACAAGTGTTCTATTGTAAGAATTTAAATTGCCTAGTTAAATTGAGCAGTAGCTGATTAGGCTTGGATCATTTCTGCTAAATGCGGTCCAAATATGCATGCGGAGTCTTTCAATTTAACAATATAAATCATAAATCGAATGCAAAACTATACAAAAACACTATGGTGCTACTGATTTTCTTTTTTAAAAAATGAACTCTTCAGCCTTAAAAGAAACTTCTTAACTTGACGTCGTGGCGAACGGGTTGACTTGCACTGTAAGAAAGTCAACCCTTTATTAAATCGAATTTAGTTTGCAACGATAGGCAGAATACATTCGTAGGGTTGTCACTGCGTGTTTGGCTTCAAATATTTCTGGATGTATTATATAAAAAAATCAAACCAAGTAAATGTAGGAACTGAATTTTTAAAGAAGTATGCATTCAAACACCATAAATAAAAGTAGGTGATCTGGCTCTAAAAATGAAGTAAAAATTATTCAAATTTAAGTGCTTTACAACGGCGCGAACCCACAAAATGTCACAAGTAATGATTATTACGAAGTCATCTCCTGTTGTACATTATTGTAAATTTTACGTGAATAAAATGTGTTCTGTATTTAAGAAAAAAAGATGATATCGTTAGTTTATGTTACTGGACTCTTTATTTACTATATTTTATATTTTATTCATGTTGTCACCTGTGTAGATAAAATTATGTAAAATGGATTATTTTAAATGTCCTCTAATATGAATGTAATATGCTGTTCAGGGCCTATATAATATTTATTTTTATAATATTCCTCATCTAGTCATGCTTACAACATTTTGATCAAATACATTGTTTTTTAATGTTTTTAATTGTAAATAAATCTTTTAAAAATCCTGATAAGGAGTATTTTTGCTCTCATTTTAAACTTTTAGATATTACGAAAGAACACGATCACGGGTATGATAAGACAAAACAAAAATGAAAGGCAAAGTATAAAATTGCACAAAATACACTAACAATTTAACATAAAAAGGAATCAATATAATCCAACCCTTTTTGTACCTTCTTTACTGATATACATATGCCTTTATGGTACCGTTTGAGGTTTTTTATGAAGGGAAGGGAGGCTTCTGGGGGGTTTACAGTCCCAAATTTCTGAGGTAGGAAGACGAGGTCAAATTAAAAAAAAAATGTCCCCGTTGGTTTCTGATAGAGACTTTTTTTTGTGCATCCTGTTAATAGTAACCCCTTAATGTGAAATTTCCGCAGACCTGCAGTCACGTAGGAAACGCAATTTTAAGATTTGAGACACATCCTACCCCTTAATTTTGAAAGTGTAAGTCTGTAAATATTAGTTTTATAAAGCCCTCCAATCATTTTTATGATTGCTTTTCTGAATGAAAGCTTTTATCTAACGAAAGAGAAATGGGTGTAGCTCTGTTCCAGATGATTTTCTTGTGCAGTGCTGTACTCTGAGAAAAGTTATCCAATTTTTCATCACACATTTCAGGTGAAATTACGTTTCACTAAAAACAAATTATTCTGTATAATTACAAGTCAGCACTGCCACGCAAAGGTAGAGCACCGTATGAGTCTGTGGACGTTGCTAAATTTCCTTTGATAAAACAATAATTTCCTGGAATGCTCGAACATATTTTTCCTCCAATTTCTTAAAGAATTCCACGAGCGATTTTATCTAAAGTATTCAAAAATTTCAACGAATAACATTTAAATCTTTCTCCGAAAATGAACATTTCATATTAAGAAATTTGGCTATTACATTCGAATATTCCAACGGCATTTTGAGATCCTTAGATTTGAGTTATTTTCTAAACAAACCGAATTAGTGCATATCTTTTCATAACAAATATAAAAAGAAATGTTAAGGAAAAAAAAAGATAAATCGAAAGTTGCTTGTGACCCTAAAATCAACTTTTCTGCAGTAAAAGGAAACATATTCCGAGTCTTGCATAAAGCCGGCTCCAGACTACGCGGCATTCGCCGAGTGCCGAGCCGAGTAACGAATATTCGGGGTTCGAGAAGCGACGGGCAGATTCGAGCGTTTCCACGAGTGTACAGCGCCACACTACTCGTGAAAGTCGTACTTGGCTCGTCATTTGGCAAATAACGAATGTTCGCCAAGTGAAGAAAAAGCACTGGAAAACGCTGCACCTCTTCGCCCCCTTCCTACAAAACCTATAGCGAACATTCGGCGAGTGAGGACGAGTAGTCTGGATGGCACCCCGATGTCGCGATGGACGCTCGGCTTCGCACTCGCGATCCCTTTGACTCGTGTCACAAAAACCGACTTTAATTGTTTAAGTAAAACTCTCGAATGTACACGATCTCAAAGAACCAGCGAAGTGTTTGCACTTATTCATCCTACATAGAACTATGTAAGAACGAATCAAACCAGAAAGAACCGAGCTCAAAATATAATTTGCGCAGCACATACTTCTTTTTTAATAAATTCATTCATACAAAATGGAGAATTTGCAAGGGTCTAAAATTTGATGAATTTCGTGTTTTCGTGGAATCTACCGAGTGAACTGAACACGAAGATACCTACCCTTGATTCATAAATTAAGCAATTATTAGAGGATATATGACAAAATAACCGATTCTGCTAAAATACATGTGTTTAAACGGGAAATGCCGCCCGATGACGTCATGAGGCGGCACATTTCCTCACTTTTAAATCATTTTTTCTCCAATTTCCCATGTCAGAAAAAAGTTATAAAAAATATCGCGAACTCAGCTCATTAAGCACTTTCAGATGAAGCAATAAAATTTTTGTGTGCAAATTCTCCATTTTCCATTGCATGAAAACCTCTTTATCTACATTTTGCGACAAATGATAAATCTAATTCATCTTGCTCATTTTAAGAAAAACGTATGAGCCGTTAGTTCCCCTATGCAGATAGATGTTTTTTACGAATGAGTCAGAAATGCAGTCCCTTATTGCAAAATTCAGTCTTTTTAATATCCCTTCATTCTTTATCCGGTTGCTCTGGAGAGGAATTACATTTTTATCCGAGAGAAGAATCCTGCGATGATATGGAAGGTCGAATCTTTTCCGAAGGAAAGCGAGCAACAGGTCCCTGTTTTCTCCAGTGGATTTTCCGTTTTTATTTGCACTCCCTTTCTTTTTACGTCATGCTCGATGAGGCGTGACATCACGCTGAAGACCCTCAAAACCACCGACGCCGCACAGTGGAGCGAACTATTAGAAGAGGTCGGACATGAAATTTATGGCTAAAAATTCAAATCTTTACGCTTATTTCGTCACAAGTTCAATTTCACAGAGTGTTCCCGAGAGGAAATTTTAAGAAAAAACCAATGAAACCAATCTTAAACTTTTTAATTTCATATTTTTGAAAATATAAGCTTTCAAAGTTTTTAGATTTTGTCCGAATTTTCCTATTAACTCGTCCCAGTGTGCGCCGGTAAAGAAATAAACTCGAAACAAGAGCCAACTCGGGGAGATGAAGAAACGTGACTCGAGAGTTAAACGGGTCCTCCCGAAAAGGGATCATCTCTTTCTACATTTTTGGCAAATTTCCTCGGGATAAAGCCCTCTTTAAGTGACTGACCCGGCCAGACAAAGAACTTTACTCGTGCGATCATTTTCAGATTCGTAATGTGAGATTTTCACGCGACTTCGATGATTCTAATATGAATGCTTCAAAAATTATTGGAAAAAGAAATACATATATATCGACGGTCAAACTACCAGACCACGTTTCTCATTTGTGGTGTTTAAATATCTCTGCCTCCATTTTAGTATTTTGACGGAGAGCAAATCGATTTCATTCCTTGAAGTTTTCGCAGAGTTTTCTTTGCAAAGAGAGGAAAAATTATGGAAGTTTTCAAAAATTGACGTCCAGAAGTTTTCCATTTAAAAAATAAATTATGACAGGAAATCTACAACGTCGCAAACCGAGATACGTGGTCTGATGGTTTCACCGTTGATTTGCGATGCAGTGGGGCAAAATCTGCCACACAACGTGGAAACTTAAATGTTTAAAGTACGCAGCGAAAACCCCAATTTTTGGGGAAAAAAAGTTATTGATTTTCAGTTTTCAGTGCCAAGAACTCTCTATTACTTTCAAGAACATTTGGTAAAAGTTTCAAGTCATAATTTGCATTTAATGCCGTTATAATAAGCGTTCGGAGTAATTTGCGTTTAATACTGGCAACAGTGCCGGGAAATTTTAACCACGGTTGTTTTGCATTTCCCGTCTTTTGTCCTCTAAATTTGAATTGCTGAATTAATTTTTGAAATTTTTTGCTGTTCCTTGCACCAATTGATATAGAATTATCTCATCTAAGCAATGGTGTAGTTTTCTCATTTTTTCTTCACATTTTCAGGCAAATTCTGGAAATATGTGTATCACTCTTGCAAGGTTTCAAACCCTTGATATTTTTTTATTTTTTTTATTTTTTTTTATTTTTTATTATTATTTTTTTTTTTTTTTTGGTAGCGCGAGGTGGTATTACGATTTCTATAAAGACGCCTAGATGCTTGGATAAGGTTTTGCCAATCCGCTAAACTGCATGCATCAACAATTTTGGAACAAGTTTTGGAAGATATCTAAAGAAACTAGGTTTTATTATGATTATTTTTTTTTATAAGAAAACTAAGTAACTGGAATAACTAACTAAAATTTTTATCAAACACATTTGCTTGAATGAAGTTTTACAGAAAATTTCAAGAAAAATTGTCGGCTGGTTTTTTTTCAAAGGAATTAGATGTGTGCGGAGATTAACAATATTGCAATCGGAGGTACGCATTTTTTTTACCTTTGGCGACGAGGTATTTGTTGATGAAACTGTCTCCTTTTCGTATTAGTAAAGTTATAAAGACTCTTAACACGTTGAGGTCATTTATCCTGTACAGTTTTGAAGCAGTGTTGCTATTTTCGACGACAATTTGACGGCATTGGATCCGGGTGACAGGGGAAGCCGATTTATTTTAAAACAAACGATGTTTGCCAATTATTATCCTGACACCGTTTCATGTTCCATCAAGTTAACGAGTTCATTTTCGCAGATGAATGAAGCGGTGATAATCGAGGAATTAGCCAAATCTTTTGTGCCCCGCTTCGTTCGGTTTAAAAATCACCGCCTGTTGCTCGCTTTTATGCCCCCTCCCTACCCATAACGCCATACTTGGTTTTCCGAGAATTTTTCGGCGTGTTTAAATCGACGAAAAATGAAATGCTACACCATTACCGGCTAAAGAGTCGCCGATAAGGTTTTGTCTCGAAAGTCTCCAAAAATTATCAGTATTATTAGACTACATTTTGCAATTTGGAACTTTAAATTCTAGCCCGGTTTAAAAACAAGGCATGTGCCATTAGTTTTCCTATGCAGATAAGTGTTTCTCCAGAAAAGCCAGAATCTATAGCTCCAAATTGCAAAATGCAGTCCAATTAAAATAAATTAAAAGAAATATTATCATCAGAATTTAAAGTTTTAACCCAAGTGAAAACTTTAGAGGTAAGTTTTTTCCATACTAAACAAAATTTATTAGTTTTAACCTATTGCAGGGCTTTTTAAAATAAAAATAAATTAAAGTTTCGTCTGACCTTTAATACTGTATTCTGTAACGATACAGATTTTTAAAATTGCTCGGCGTTGGATCGTTTGTTTACCAGACACATCGATTGACTTTAAATTTAACAAATATACACAAAAAAGAAGGGGAGACGAAATGAAAGTATAAAATTCACCCCGAAAAAATATATGTGCTCCATCAAAACTACGAGAAAAAGAAAGAAACTAAACCCTTTCGCAGAGAGAATAAACATCGGTGATAAGAAAAGAAAAATTTAGTAGTTACTTTTCGATTCAAAACTCTGGACCTTCAGTCAAAAGAACCAACCATTACAGTTTTCAGATCGGAGCTTTAGTTTGATTAACCGAAGGCTTATTAGATCTACGTATCAAAAAACTTTGATCCGCACAGGACATGTTCCATCCGACTGAAGTTTTTCGAGACGCGGTGAACTGAGACTTTGGTTCGTCGAACTAAACCTTCGCTTCACCGAGCCGAAGTGCTTGGCTCTTTCAACTTCAGCGGTCATTTTTCTCGACTGAGAGCTCAGCCCTCTAAACCTTAAAGTGCCTACTACGGGCCAATCATTGAAATTGATAGACAAAACGATAGGCAATGAAGTCAAATGGAAACCTGAAGCAATCCTACTGGTTGAAACGGGTAGTTCAAATGTTTGACGAACATTTTGGGACAAAAGATACCCAAAAATGTTAGTCCGACTCCATGACATTCCAGTTTAAAAATTCCACCCTGGTAAAAATTGGAAGTAGAATCTGTGTTCCAAAATACCCTAGACCTACAGCCGGCTGTAAGATTTCCAAGCTTCTATAGCCGGTTACACAATTGCTTACAGCCTTGTGTAGCCGATGGCGATTAAGCAACAGCCAGGCGATAAAGTGTATGCTAAACGTTACTAATTACGGATGCTAGGACTTCGTGAGTTTTTCGAATACTGCTCTCTTTTTGGGCCGTAGTATCTTAATTTATTTTCCGAGGAAAGCTCCGTACTTTTGATGGATGCCTGCCATTACTAATATATTAGAGTGCCTTCAGTTTCGTATGATACTGTGCAATACCTCTGGTGTGAAATAGTTTCTTCAAGCGCCGTGGCAGGCGGGCAGCCAGCGCGAAACACGCATTGGCGCCTACAAACCTAACAGGGATACTTCACGCATTGCGCAATGCGTGAAGTATCCCTGTTAGGTTTGTAGGCGCCAGTGCGCCGCCGCTCCGCTTTGTGTTAGGCTCTAATATTTAATCTGGCGGAGTCAGCGTTATTCAACTCATGATTTTGAAATGTTTGCACATCCTGTGTGGATTATTCTCCTTTTAATTGATGAAAAAAAATATGTATTGAAACAAAATATGATGTGTGTTTTGTAAATATTAAGGTGGTTCCGTATCAAACTTAATGATTTCCAAAGCACACGAATATCTACACAATTTCTTATAGCCTTTTATAATCGATGGCGAAAAAGCAACAGCCAGGCGATAAAGTGTAAAGCCCGGCGAAAGGAACTATGGCCCGGCTGCATAATTTTTTATCGCTGCGTGTAGCCCGGCCGTATGATTTTCTCCGCATTCTACAGCCAGCTATATGATTTTCTGTAGCCCTCTTTAGCCGGATATAAGAATTCCTTTGGTATTTTGAAACGCAGCTCCTATCGCCAATTTTTACCAGGGCAGTTCGAATAACATAGTTTCCAGAAAACGATATTTAAAGTTCTAATCTGCGATGTTTAGAGTAAAAAATAACAAAATTAAGTACAATGCAACATTATGTCTTATCGATATATTGGCAACGAGAGGACCTAAAACCACATGCAATTTTCTCCCTTTGGATGCTAGAAGGTTTTGATAAGGACTTCAAAATTCGGTTTTCTTTCCAACTTAAAAAAAAATCGTTCCTCTGAAACTGCTGCTTTCGTAGATTGAGGAATTTTCTCTTTAAAACGATCATAAAATCTTCGTTCAAAACGGAAATTTTTTCTTCTGTAATACCTCTTACTCCCAAGATGATGCCTCACTGCTATCTAAAGTATTCAGCAAGTGATTACAAACAAAGTATTTGTATAATCTCCATTGAATTATTATAAGTTGCTGAGTGACAGCTATAATTCGTGTTAGTACATATTGATATTCGCACATTTAATCCGCCAATTCATAACTAACTGGCGAGGGAAATAAAATGCGGTCAAAGTCACTTTACGAGGCAAGTAAACAAAACCTGTCCGTGGCAACTTACAAGAATTACCTGAAAGATATCTTAATTTATGAGTGTTCGGAGAAAAAGTTTTCCAACTACATGTCAAGTGGTGCTAACCCATTTCATCGCAACCGTTTAACCTGCACGGAAAAAAAAAACTCCGGATACATAAGAAGCGAGTGGTTATGGGGGCTGATTATTTAAATTGATAGACAAAGTTTCCAACGGCGGAACTGGGAATCATTCCCCCACCCCCCTCCTCCACCCAACGGGGGCGGCAAGGGTGACAGTTACCTATGCCAGTGAAGGCGATGGACAAAGAAGATAAAAAGAAAATGGAGCGATCCTATTGGTGGTAGCAATGGTCAAAGGAGGTAAGTAATGGATTAAGTAACGGCAACCCCCGAGAAACTTTACAATTGCCCATCATTTCCTACCATATAGTTTATGCTGCGATGTATCAACATCAACAGCTGAACTTTGAATTCGTATGAATTTTCTCTGTGGATAGTCACAAGTGTGGAATATATGACTTAAGAAGTTGTGACTTTTCAGGTGTTACACTTAACCAGACCTAAAGTCAATAACACCAGGCACATAGCAACGGCCAAAGTGCGAATCCACGTATCTCCGCTTTTTTTTAAATTTTCTATGTTCCAGGGAGTTTTTCGTAGACACTATTTTTTCTGGTCATCGTCGGCAATTATATTTCCTCGCAGAGAGGTGTCTGAAAAGCCAACTTGGATAAACAAAAAATCTTGCAAACTTTTACCAAATCGCTATGTTTTCAAGCGTTTCAAAGAAATTTCTCCCAGTTCAGAAAAAAAAAACGTCTTGATCAAACACGTCAAATCGACTTAAATCCAACCCAAAAAAACATGTTTGGCAGTTTGCGAGGTATTTCGTTTAGTTATAAGTTTTGCGCTATCACATGACTCTCTTGGCAAAACTGACTGCCAGTAACCGAGAAAGAAGTATGGTTGGTTGGTAGATACGTTTTCCTCTAACGTGCTTTTATGGAAACGCAATTTGCGCGTTTTAGACTGTCCTTTGTAATGAATTAAGAAAACTCTCTTAAAAGAGCGGAAAGTTTGTCAATAATTAACCACTTAAGCAATGAAAAGGCTCTAATCGGAATTAGCCTAAGTACACGAAAGGTTGCCTAATTTTCTCAGATAATTAACTTTTTAAACAGAAAACCGAGCAACACAGGAAGTTTCAGTAGTTTGATTCTCCGTTAAAAAAATAAACAAAGAGGGAATTTGGTGACATGAAATGCATTTACGATGATTTCGGTTAAATTCGTCCAATTAATTTTAGTGTCTTGATGATCAGTGAAAATGTTACAAAAACGTTATTCGGTAAAAGTTTTTGCCCTAACATGCTATTGCATGGTCTCAATTTTCAAAACTTAACCGAAGAAAAAGGATGTTGATTTAACATTCCGGATGTAAAAAAATGTGCGACAACTCACAAAACGCTGAATTAACCGCCACAGCATTTAGTTTTACATCTTGACATTGCTATTACTGTAGCTGTTATTTCAGCGTTTTGTGAGTTGTCACACTTTATTACATCCAGCATGTTAAATCAGCATCCTTTTTTTTCGGTGTTTAATTTTTAAAAGTATTGCTCTCTTTGATACCAGAGTAGGCCCAAGCATGCCTTGCGATAGCTGTGTTGCTGTCAGTTTTCCTCCTTAGGTCGAAGACCTTGCTTCGTCACAAGTAGAGATACGCAAAGCAGGTCGCGAAACTCGAGTATTATGTGCGAATCTCGTGATGCAACGGATGTTCAACCTCCCGGTTGAACACACTTATCTGGAGATGCTTAGTTACATCATCATGTATAATAATTTTGTTTACAAAACAATACTCTCTCAACAGCAACTTGGATCACTGGAACAACAAATGTAATAAACATAATCTGAATGATAACCCCTGAGGGATAATCGAGAGATGGAAACATCTGGAAAACTAAAAACACCGGGATCAAGAATAGTAAAGTGTGATCTCTACCGCATGGGAAAGAAAGGGTGATTATTTCAACAATATTCCTGGCTGATATTGGGGTTACAAAGAAATTTTGTTGCACAAGCCAGAGGGATGGTTGATTCAATCAGGAATGAGGTGGAATCAACGATATCACTGGCAAGTGTAACCACTTTTCTGCAGTTCTGCCAAGTGTTAACAGTCAGAATTACAGTCGAAATTATCATACTTTTTTTCTTCGTGCGGTTTGCAAAACTTTTCGGGATTTTTGTAAAACTTTGGTATTCAAAAATGTCTCGTGGAAAGGGAATCTCCGCTCAAAATATTTTGGGAGATAAGGGGTCTAAATGTAAATGAACTCCTTAAAATTGTCTGAAATTATTCATCGAATAGACAATTTTCGAATTTTGAATAAATTCAAAGCTTTAAGAGCTTCCTGGTTACACTGCTGTCTCCAGGAATGAAAACTTGCGGGAAAGTGGGGAAATTGAGAGAAAATTACTGAAATCTATCAGGCAATATTACAGTTTGGATTATAGTTTTTTTCCTTTCCAAAATTTCCCTTGTCTTGTGATTTTTTTCGGGCTACTCACATATTTTTTCACGTGAAATGTCAATCCGATCAACATAAACCCATATTTGGGAACCTACAAGTCGCTAATCGAGGCCAATGCTAATCAAACCTAAACGTCACCAATATAGGTTTGCCTTTAATAGTTCAACTTATTGGTGTGTGTGCCTAATTTCTTGATCCTAGATCCCATCATTTAACCGATGTAAAAGGCAATTGACAATCCAGGTATCTCCTCGTCCGTCTAGCCTGAACGAAGATTTGTAGTAAGGTATTTTTGATGAAGAAATTGGAAATTTCCATGAAGGCTATTGAAAGGCTAATGGATAATTCTGAAAAATCTTGGAAAATTACAGTTTCAGGGAAACACTTTTGGAACTGAAGAGAGTACCACTTTCACCGTTTGTTCGGGAGAAAATTTTGACGCAGCCGTCGATCAAGACTGCCGTTGCGTCGACAGCCAACACGATGTTCAACAGTGGACAAGATAGGAAAAAAACAATCGTGGAAATTTAACAATGGTTAAGCCGATCTGATGAGGGTCATTGTTGTGAGTCAAGTTCATGTTCACGTGGTGCGAGCGCGGCGTCGCGACGCCCCGCGAGAGTCGTCGCGACGCCGCAGTCAAAATCTGAAACGCGATCGCGACCGAAGGTAGTTCGATTGATCTCGTTCGATCGGAGTCCTTTCACCCGGCAATTAGCACAACCCTAGTTTGCCTGGCCCCTTACCTTACTTTAATATTCATAACGTTAAGTCATTGGTTACGTACGTAACATTACGTTAAGACTTAAGTTACGCACAGTACGTTACTTAAGCCACTCGTTACGTGAAAATTTCTATATTTTTGAACTCGTGACTTCTAGTTTTTAGTCTGTTGGTAACTTCACCCCGCGGAGTTGGGGCGCGATTGTAACGGTTGATCAACGGGTTCGGTGCCTGGTCCTCGTTTCAAAATGAAGTTCCTTTCGTCGTACTTGTCCCGCAACAAGGGGTACATTCGCCAGACTGTTGTTTGTTGTTCAGGTACGGCTTGTATTAGCCAAGTCTCCTTTCTTCTTTTGGTGGTTGAAAATACATTGACGGTGGAACTGCAAAAACGCGTCTATCGTTTGAAGGTTAGAAAATGCTCTGCTTTCATTGTATTTAGGTTGAGTTTAACCGGAACGCACCAAGTCGCAACTTGGATAAAAATGAATTTGGAGTAGTTTTGAATGCAACTAAATGCACACTTTCTCAAGCTCAAAGTTGAGAGAGCTATTTTGATCGTAAAAATAGTCAATGAAGTTTATTTGTAGCATTTACTCCTATGGAAGATTAAAACTTCAAACCTATTCTTTTCGATATGTTTTTTTAATCAATTTTTTTGTCGTAATTGAACTCAGTTAGTTTTATCAAAGTAGGACTAATCACTTTAATTACATGAAGTTTTCGAATAGTATTCTTCACCCAGAGGGCGAGGAAGAATTTTCAAGAGGTGACATTGAGTATTTTTTACACAAAAAATAAGATACGACGAAAGGTCTGCAGCATCCCAAACCGACGTACGCGTTTTTGCAGTTGCACCGTCGAAATGCATATACCGTGGGCTATCAGCGATAGTGGGCAACTTTTGAGCCACTCAAGATGGTAAGGAAAGTAACAAAATCAGAAATATAGAAACATGGAGGAAATACTGATTAGTAGTGGCGGTGGTAGGCAAAATGTGTTTTAAAGTGGAAACTCGAATTGCTCTATGCATCAGAAACTTCGATTGGAGATGAAACATATATATTTTCAGTTTTTGGTGCTAAATACTCTCCAATATTCTCAAGGACGATAATTGGGTCAAAGTATTCAAATGGTTCCCATTATCAATGATTTTGTGAGCGTTTGAATTGAATACTCCCTCACGCTGGCAACAGCGCCGACAAACTTTAATGGCTAATACTTTAATTTCACCTTCCGCCAAAGGGTTCAAGTTTTGGAATTTGCGTCGAATGATGCAGAAGTAACTTCTTTAGGCTCTAGAATGGTAATGCCATTTTTTCATCTCCACCTCCAGGCACATTTTCTCATGCTGCGTCTTATTTTACCGTGAACGCACAAACGATTTATTATATCAAATGTGAGGTGACAGCCGGTATAACCGGGAGTGTGCCCGTTTACGAACCCTAAACAAACCAAAATCTCAAAATATCTGATTCAATCACATAGGCGAACTGTAGAGTCAGGGCGTACGTTGAGTTAGTGTTGGATAGGCAACTAAACTAAGTCCGTAGCGAAGCGTATAGTATCACGGCAAAACGCAGGCGCTCTACGTTCAAAGTATGCTTTTGAATCCGTCCTATCCAACTGAAAGTCTCTTTACATTGGTGCGACTTATTGCAATTGTTCGAGAAAACTCTAGTGTTGAATGTGTTTTCTAGCTTAATAAATAGTGTGAAGTTGGGCAAGCTCTTATTTTGGGAAGATCTTGGAAATGAATTGGACCTTTTTTTTACAACCAAACCCCGGAAAAATTGTTCTTACATACCCGGATGGACAAGGAAGGGTGCAAACATGAGAAACGAGAGTCGTGATTATGATTTTAATACATTTTATATGAGCTACCAAGTTCAAAACTGGACTGATTATAAAGTTAAACTTAACCGGTACTTTGGGGTTGACCAGAATCTTGACAAAATCTCACAAGATAGAATGATCTTGGTTCCGGTTGCAGACTGAAATTAAGACAGGTTAATCCGAATAAACTCTTACTTCATGACTGATCTGAGTCTAGTCCAATATTTTTAGGTGTCAACGGCTTGTTAAGCACCCCTACCGTTGATTTGAAAGTGGCATTTGTTTTGCTCTCCCTAAAAATCAGTTCTTCTAAGATACGTTTGCCAGCCTCGGAATTTATGATTGTTAGATACTCGATGATAATAGTTTTAGGAACCTAAAAAGCTTTCATCATGAGAAGAATTTGTTCAACTAGATTTGAAACCAACAAGTGCACATTATTTCATATTCTCAGGTCTTTTTTCAGGTCTTTTCAGTCAGGTCTTTTTTTCAGTACGCCTCAAAGTGTTTATATACAAGTAGAGTTACAGTCATAGATATTAATAAAACCAATGCCCAAATTGCCTATAAAATAACACTCAAATGCACAGTTTTCTTAGGTAAGGAACTTTCTCTTATAGGTACCGAAACAGTTCTTAAAATTAGCACCCTGCCGAATTCCGGGAATATTTGCGAAGCACCAATATTTTCAATTGAGCAGATACCAATCACGGTTAAATCTGCGTTAAAATGTTTATTGTAATTTTTTAAAATTGTTCATGATGATTCATTTTAAGTTTAAAAGTTTGAAATAGACGTGGGCATTCATGTTTTGCAAATTCAGATATATGCTGGCTTTCGATTTATTGTCAGTAGACTGGACAGAAAAGGAGGGATACCTACAAAACAGCGAAAGAAGGGAGAAAGGTGAAAGAATTAGATAGAGTAAGCAAACGGGGATCATTAGGGACTTTCTTTGATGTAATAACATGCCCAGTGGGCAGCAGAGATCCGCCTAACAACAGAAAATTTTCATTACGACCCGGGAAGGCAAACATGCAATTTTAAGCAGCTCAATTACGCAAGGCAGAATAGAGCCTAATTTTGCAAAGTTTACGGCTAACGTGTCGCGTTGATCTCAGCTTTGCCATTCGGGAACGAACCTCAGTTTGTTTTTCTGTGGAACGTCGAACTTTTGTGCTTAATTAAGGCTTATTGTGCTCCCGCATAACCGCTCTTAAAAAAGAATTCAAACTTCTCTACCGGGAGCCCTACTAATACATTTGCAATTTCGGACTATCGCGGACCTTCAAACGGTTAACCTTCAGCTATTCAGATCGCTAAATGTGCAAAAATTACCGATTTAAGAAGTGAATTAGCCTAGGATATACAGCACGGTGCAAAATCTCACACATTCTTTGATTTACAACCTTATTAACTTCGATCTCATCCTGGCACCCCAGGCTTATGGGGTGAGCCAGGATTAAATAATCGAAAATTACAGAGATATACTTGACGGTTTCAAGAGTGTAAAATTTAGGACAGAAAGCATTTGAGGTGACACGTTTTTACTTCATCGCTGAGAACGTTTTTTTCTTCATCATTAAATTTCATGATAATATCACCTACTAAGCTGTCGAGTAGAATATCGTCACTGCTAAGAATGCACCCACTCACTTGAACAATTTGCATTGTTGACATTCCATTGGTTGATTGATAAATAACGCAACAATAATAAGATAAACAACGATCAGCATTAAACATAAACTGCAGGGCTGAAAAATGAAAGAATTAAACACAGTCTTCAAATTCATGCTCATTTTGATGAAAATTCTTCCTCATTCAGAAGAAAGTATCTATGTGAAGGGAGTATCGACGGCGTAAGTCCGCAAACACGTATCTCGTTTGCGGTGTTTGAAAATCTCCGCTCCTATTTTATTTTTGCGAAGGAGAACAAATCCACATTATTCTTCGAAGTTTTCGTAGAATTTTCTTGGCACTGAGAAGAAAAATCATGACAGTTTTTAAGAATTGCCGTTCAGTAGTTTTTCATAAAAAAATAAAGTATGACAGAAAGTCTGTGACATCGCAAACCGAGATACGTGCGGTTGCGGACTCACACCGTCGGTATGCAAAAATGAAAAGAACCAAGAGGATCTGTGCAGGATATCCCAAAAATCAGCGGGATTTTAGGGGGAAGTTTTTCATGTGCTCCCACGATTTTTACGGGGAAAAACTCTTACTTTGACTTGAAAATGTGTCACCTGAAACCACACTGGATAGACTTGGGATTCGCCGTTTGCATAGGATTCACGTGCTTTATAGTTCCTTTCAATTTGATTCATTTACACATAGTTCTATCCAGCATAAGTCTATTCGGATGTATTCAATTTAAATTCAGACAAGCGGAAAGGCGATTCGCAGCCTCTGCTGTGGCGAAAGATTTAAACGCGATGTGGAGTACCTTCATAGGGGCAGTATGGGCACTAGGGGACCCATGTCTAATTAACTTAGCCATTTTAGGCCTCAACGGACAGTATGCAATCCAACAGAATGGTTAACGTTTCATGCAAATGACCTAAAATGTTGGCAACAAGTGCAGCGAGCAGGTGATACTCGTTAAAAGTCAGCAACAACCTCACCCACCCAAAAAAGATAAATTACACAGGGAGGGGACCTAACACAAAAGTTTGGTTAGTGCGGGAAGTAAAACACAAAATAACCTAAGCCCTCGGTTGACTCTGGGGTGTCCTAGTCTTTCCGTTATTTTCTGCGCCAAATTCACCGGCAACTGCTCCAAAATCAACACAAAATTCATGTTGGTTTGTGTCTCACTTCCTATATTAACCAAAAGAACACGAGAACACAAATATCTTTATCAGTGCGTAGGAGCGGAAATTTTGAAACGCTGCAGTGAAGATGCGTGGTGTCGCACTTTGGCCATGGATACCTAGATCCCTTGCTATGACCATAGATATTTTCCATTGCTTGTGCTGAAGCCCTTGTCTCGATGGGACGCTCCATGAGTTTTGTCCCGAGTTTGAAACACAGGAATGAAACTTCTGGGATTTTTCTCCGTTGAACAATACAGCAAAATTTCTCCTTCTTCTCCCTGAGTCGCTCATTGGCGAATCCAGGGGTGCCAACATACGCTCCTCATCGTTTGTTCAAAAAAAGGAATAAGAAGAAGGAAAGAAAGAAAAATAGGAAGAAACGGAGGAGAGAAGAAAAAAGGCCGCTTATATTTGGTTAAAAATTCACTTTTTCGTGCATGAAAAAATGGACTTAAACTGCATATAAGTGCTTTAAAATTCCGACAATTTTCTGAAGAAAACCCCCGACCTCTCTTACACCCCCTCTACCCGTTCGAGGTGTATGGATCCACCTACAGAGTCTCTCTTAGGACTCAACAAGAACTCGCGTACTTGATTTGGACTATTTCCGCCAAACGGAACTATGTGCATTATGATGTGAGCTTTGTTATGCACATGTTCTTACGGGTATGAGGGCCCATGTTTCAATGCACGTAGTCCCGTTTTGCAGATATATGCCCATTTGTATTGACTAACTCGATATTTTTCCCGATTTCGCAAGGAAGATTTTCCCCTGGGACAAATCCCACGAAACGTCCCGTAGAGATAAGGCCTAAACTTTTCTAAACATGTTGATTAACTAAAGTGTATGACTGGGTTGGCAGTGAGCATAATGACGTTCGTGTACGGTCAGCTCCTGGCGTGGCCGTCTCTGGCGATCGAGCGGATCTCCCTGGGCCAGGGCGGGTTCAACGTGACCGAGACGGAGATCTCGATCATCGTCTCGATGCCGACCTTCGGCGAGTTCCTCATGCCGATCGTCTTCGGGTTCATCCTCCTCAAGATCGGGCGCCGCTCCAACATGATCCTCAACGCGGTCGTCTACATCGTCGCCTGGGGCTTCATCACCTTCGCCACCTCCCCGCTCAGCCTCATGATCGCCAACTTCGCCGCCGGCCTCGGCTCCGCCATCGCCATGATCATCGGACCCATCTTCATCGCCGAGATCGCCGACAAGAGGATCAGAGGTAACCCCTTCACTTTCTACTTTCAGTCGGCTCATTGTAGAAATGGACCACTAGACAAGGTACGAGTTTAAGCATTCTGCACGGAGAATTAAACCTCGTGCGTGGGACCCGAAGTTTAGGTCGTATGGATCTTTGAAGTTTTCAGATTGAGCATCTGAGCACTTTAGGTCTAGCTGTCGAGGTTCGGATCACACATCTGAAGTACTTAGAATGTGAGAACCGAAGTTTTTTGGATGTAAAAACCGAAGTACTTCAGATGTAAGAACTGAAGTTTCAGATGTGTGATCCAAACCTCAAAAGCTGGGCCTAAAGTGTTCGGATGCTCAATCTGAAAACATCAGAGATCCATATGACCTAAATTTTTTGTCGAGTTCTTTGTCTTTTTTGACCGTAGCTTTGTCTATCAATTTCAATAATCAGTGGCGAGGCGCAGTAATAGACCATCGATATTTTCCCACTTGAAGCTACGGTATAGAATCGATCATTATGGTGTTTGCAGGGTGATAAAATTTCATGACAAATAAAATCTTGAAATTTTACGTGAAATATTTTATGAAATTTCAGAAAATGAATGATAATGAAAAATACCGGTTCCTTTTCATGTTTTGCAATGGAGTGGGCAAACGTTTCAAAATCATGAATCAATTAAAAAACGCTGACTCCGCGAGTTTACATATTAGAGCCAAACACAGCGCAGAGGCCTACTGCCAGCGCGACACGCGCACTGGCGCCTACAAACCTAACTGGGATACTTCACGCATTGCGCAATGCGTGAAGTATCCCAGTTAGGTTTGTAGGCGCTAATGTGCATGCTACGCTGGTCGTCCTCGCCCTCCGCGCTCCGGCGTGCCACGGCGCTTCAAGCAACTATTTTGCAACAGAGGTGTTGCACAGTATCATACGAAATTGAAGGCACTCAACGTATCAGATCTTCGTCGCTTTCTACTTTCAGTCGGCTCATTGTAGAATTGGACCACTAGACAAGGTACGAGTTCAAGCTTTTTGATACTTACATGTTTCCTAATCAAAATTTCTAGTGAAACACAATTTGCGCCATGAAAATTATGTACTGAAACCAACTCCTAAGTCCTAACGAAGATTTTAACGGTATTATTTTATTATATGTAACGACGTCGTGGACGTCCTGTGAAAGGTTGGCGACAAGGGGTGGAGGAGGAGATCAGAAGGTGCCAATTGCCTGATGATCTCTGGGAGGATAGGAGGCAATGGCGATTGGGCGTCGCAGAGCGCGAGGCTGCGCTATAAAAGCGGCTTTATATATGTATTTTACATTGGTTACGGGAAATTTGAACTGTCACCTCACAAGAAACTCAAAGCTCTAAGTTAGTCAAATCGCGCCCTATAACGGTTTCGCAAAGCCTCTCAATCGAGCAATGTTTCCTGCATACCCTGTGTTGTATAAACTATGACAATTTGCTATAGCTGAGCCAAAGCGTCAAGATAGAGGTTGTCAGATTTTCATATCGGAGAGACTGTCATGGTATCGTTTAGCGCGCGATGTGACTCACGTCGAGCATTGAGTTTTCATGAGCGGGTGGTTTGAATTCATGCATAAAGAAACATTAAATATCTTCGTTAGGTTTTGATTCCCGTAATTTTTGTCGCGCTCATCGTGTTTTACTTGCAATTTTGGTTACGAAACATGCATCAGAATGCTTAAACTTGTACCTTGTCTTGTGGTCCATTGGTAGACAAAGAAGACATCAGCGGGCTGAGTGTTGAAATTTATAGACAAAGCTATAGACAAAGAAGACATAGAAGTATGGAGCGATCCTATCGGTTGAAATGGGTGGTTCCTATAGACTTAGACACGCATTGCGCAATGCGTGAAGTATCCCAGTTAGGTTTGTAGGCGCTAATGTGCATGCCACGCTGGTCGTCCTCGCCCGCCGCACCGATGCATGCCACGGCGCTTCAAGCAGCTATTTCGCAACAGAGGTGTTGCACAGTATCATACGAAATTGAAGGCACTTTAACGTATCAGATCTTCGTCGTGAATACTCCTTCGAGCTGATTATTGATTTCTATAGACAAAGCCCTAGACAAAGATAAAAGAGATTTGGAGGGATCCTATTGGTGGGAGCGGGTGGTTGCAATGGACAAAGGAGGTAGGTAATAGACTAGCTAACGACAACTCTCGAGAGACCCGACAGTTAGTCTATCATTTTCTCCCTAAGTCTATAGGAACCACCTATTTCAACCGATAGGATCGCTCCATACTTCTTTGTCTTCTGTGTCTATTGCTTTGTCCATCAATATCAACAATCGGCCAGCTGGTTATCAAAAAATGACATTCTCAGCAGTATTTATACTGCCCTGCTAATGGGAAACGCCGTATAAACCTTTAGGCGTTGCCAAATTTCCTTTGACAAAAAATTTTCAAGAAAAGATGTGAATATTTTTGTTCCAATTTTTCAGAGAAATTTATTTGCAATTTAATCGAAATTATCCAAAAATCTCAAGGAAAAACATGCATAACTTTCTTTAAAAATAGATCTATTATCTTGGAATGTTGGCAACTCTTGAATGTTCTACGGTGTTTTTCCTTAGCACGGCAGTATAGTCGTTCTCGTCAAAACGGTTTTATAATTGTAAATTTTCATTTTACTCAAGTCAAGTCTGGTTCCATCGAGAATAAATTAGAACTCGAAAAAATAACTTGCAGGTGCCGCAAGCCCACGCATATTACTCTGTTTGAGGAAGAATATGGTTAAATTAATGAGAGACTTGGCAACGGCGAACTTTGCGTTTCGTGCATGTTTGCACTCATCGGTTTGACATGGGTAACCCCTGATTAGCTTTGACTATTCGTGACTCTAATTACAGCATGTGTCAATCGACAAGTCCTCCTCTTCCGCGCTTATAAGCCAATTTTGTCCTGCTTCGGGGAGCGTGCCACACTACCACACTTGTGTTTGCAAATCTATCATCTCAAATCTCAACACTTAATTATTAATCCGTTATGTGATTTACGATGGAGGTAACGCGCGACCGCAGCTATTCAGTCGTAAGCAGAGACAATATAGGGTGATGCAGAGATAAACTGCCAGAATGCAGGAGCGTTTCTGTTGGTCGAAATAAGACCTTTTTTATTTTATGAATCTGATTACATTTTGCAATGAGGAACCACTATCTCTGGCTCTTCCATAAAAACGCATATCTGTATAGGGAAACCAATGACACGTATGCTGTTTCTAAAATGAGTTAAAAATAGGGGTTCCCTATTGCAAAATGTACTCCAATTGTTTGCCGGTATCGCTTTTTAGGGGGCCATAACCTCCCTACCTTAAGTCCTGGGAAATACATCGTGTTCCTTACATTTTGGCAGCGGAAATAATGCACCGAATCTAAAAAAATAGCACGTGCCCATAAGTTGATACACTGAATTCATACCTGACATTCGAAAAATCGAAATTTAAGTTATGAGTGGTTTTTTTTTGGGGGGGGGGGCTGGACTTAGAAAGACCAATAATTTGGTTTCTTGGCGTATCAAGATGGTATTTTGCGAACCTCGCGAAACCCAAGTTTTAACTGAGATTTCGATTTTTCTAATCTCACTGATAGATGCGTACCAATTTAAAGAAGACTCGGTTCATTACCTTTGCCAAAATGAAGGGAAAGTGATTTATTTCCCAGAATTTTCGATTAAATAAATCACCTCTGGAAAAAATTCAATATGCAGAAGAGAAAAATCTTATTGGAATCCGTAGAACACGTTCCTTCAGTCCGGTGGCTTTTCCTCAAATTACCCTGTGTATTTCAGAGACTCCACACTGCTAAATTACCTTTTGTGTAAAAGTTATGCATTTGGAAGTCAACGCTCAGACTCTCCTTATTATCATGACTCTTGCCCAAAGAATTAAAACAATTCATTGGTTTATCAATCCTAACCCATTTTGCAGAACTCGCTTGGCTTGGCAAAGGGAGGCAAGACATTCACGAATTGTCATTGCGTGAATTTCATTTGATTTTTTGCTCAACAAGTTGCTCATCAATCATCATTTGGCGTAAAGTAGCGTTGACCTCCGAAGTCATGCCTCACCCGAATAAACATTGCTCAGATTGTTAGTTCGGGGTTTCTAATACGGACATTTCGCAATAGGGAACTACAATTTCTAGCTCATTTTAGAAACAAAATATGTGCTATTTGATTCTTTATGCAGAAAGGTGCTTTTATGGAAGAGCCAGGGATAAAGGTTTCTTATTGCAAAATTTAATCCGTATCGTCCCTCTGCATTCGTTTCCTTGGGTTTCTCGGGGGTGTGGGTCACACACTGAAAAAAAATTCTCGGTGTTTTTACCAATGTCCGTTGGTACCTTTACCACCTCACTTTTTTTTACCAATTATTGGTAATTTTATCAAGAGAGACTGGTAAGTTTACCTAAAAACCGGTATTTTCACTGCTTTTTCAGGTAAGAATACCACTTTTATTGGTAATCAATTCCCGGTAACTTTGCCATTTTATCTCGGTAATTCTATCACAGGCGATGAAAAATATCGCCGTTTTTACCAAGGTCCGGTAAAATTACCGAGAGTTCTTGGTAAAATTACCATTCATGGAATTGGTAAGAGAAAACTGGGATCAAATAGAACCCTGAATTCTTCGTAATTTTACCCTTTTCTTAGTAAATACACCAAGATTTTTTTTTTAGTGCAGCTCTGCGTGACATTATAATTCGTCAAGGTTACATTTACAGAGATAAAAAACAGCATTTGACTTGAACCGACATAATTTAAGGAAAATTTGTTTCCAGGCTCACTGATCAGCGTTTTTATAACGGCGATCGCAATCGGAGAGGTGTTCTCGACGAGTGTGGGGATCATACTGACTTACTTCCAGCTCAACTTGATATCTCTCGTCTTGGCAGTGGTCACCTTCTTCAGCATCGTCTTACTAGCCACGGAGTCACCAAGTTGGCACATCATGTGTGGCAAACAAGAAAAAGCCGAGAAGTGCTTCAGGTATTACTGGAACTCAGCTTTCGGAGTCGAGGAAGAAAAGGTTTGTACTACTTTGGATTAAAGTTTTAAATTCCAAACAGTCTGTAAAGATACACTGGTAAAAAAACCTCTTGGTTCAAGAGTGCAGTTTCTTGTCGTAGGATTTAAGAGTCTGGACTCTTGTTTCAATGCAAAATCTGCTTGAATCAGTGCAAAATCCGCTTGAGACAAGAGTTCAAGACTCTTAAATCCGGTGACAAGAAACTGCACTCTTAAGTCAATGCGATGCGGCATTGGCCCAAGAGGTTTTTTTTTTTTTACCAGTGTACGAGTGTTATGGAGGTTCTACTCGTAATCGCGGTGAGAAAAACTTTCATTTTAATCAAAATGAACTTCCTCTTTTAATTTTCCGAAAAATGATCTTGGTCTCTCAACGAGCTAAAATTCCTCTCTATCTAAAAATTGAGTGTGTGAGAATGAGAAGGAATTTTCCTTCGAAACAGACTATATTTTTTTTTTAAAAAACGCGGAATTTTTTTGCGTGAATATTCAGTGGAATTTTCTTTTGATTAAAATGATACGATTTTTCCCCTTAATGGTAAACCTGCTGGTAATTTTCAATTCTCGTCACACATCAAGCCAGAAAAGAAATGCCGGTGTAAAACATAAGTATAATTATTATTTACAAAAAAAAGTGAATTACATGACGCGGAAGCTAGTGGAAGTATACCGAAAGTGGGGAATGGAAGTAAATGTGGTTAAGACGGAGAAGTTGGTTATCGGTGGTGATCAGCAAAGCATTGAACTGGAGGATGGTCGGAAAATTCAGGACTGTGAAGAGTATAAATATCTAGGAGTTTGGTTAACTAAGGACGGAAATTTGGAGCGGGCTATTAAAGATCGGAATGTGCAAGGCAGGAAAGCTATCGCGATGCTGAATGGGGTTCTCTGGGACCAGAGTATCTCCAAGGAGACCAAAAGGAAAATTTACAACGTCATCGTGAAGAGTATCGTAACTTACGGGAGTGAGGTCTGGCAACT
>NW_017547284.1:1372008-1503511 GCF_001854935.1 Bemisia tabaci
AACATTTTGACCTGCGGTTTGCGCCAAAAATTTTCTTTTTTTATTATCTTTCGAATGAGGTATCACAAAGGGGGGGTTGCCATTTGAAAAAAAAAAGTTAGCCCCCGCCCCCCTTAAGGGGGGCCGCCCCCCAAAATTTTGGGGGGACCAAAAAGTTGCTACTTTAGACCGAGGAACATTCCCAAAGTTTCAAACTTCTATCTCAATTTGGAAAAAAGTTACAGGGGTGGTCAGTGACTTTTGGATAACCCTGTATAAGAATCATATTGCTGTTAAATATTATCACGAGGGATTAGGCATCCTTTTATGCAATAATCGTCTAATTTTTAAGCCACTGTCATGTTCCTTTAAAGCTGAGATGCCAACTTTTTTTGTTTTCACGCTATTAGAAACTCACGAAAGTGTTGCCTGATGAATTACTGAAATGTCGCATTTTAGACCAGTCGTTTTATATATTCGAAATCTATTTAAAATGGAATAAAAATGTAACTTTGAAACAGACCTCCCACTTTCCTTACAGAAAGTCCGTAAATTTTGAAAGCGTAATTATTTTGCAACATATATCAAATGTCTGAGTGCCTCTTAAGATTGAAACTACTCTCTTCAAATCTCTAATCTTTTAATGTCAAGCTTACACACGGAAAAGGGGACATTCCGAAATCTTCAAGTGGATTAATCATATTTACCATTCATAAAACCGCGTCAGCCAGACCAAGAGCACCGAGAAATAATAAACAGAATCCATGTGCACTCTCACCCAGTAGTGTTGGCTAGGTAGGGTCCGGTTGTTATGACATACAGTTTTTACGATAGGAAAACTACCGATGTTCCAGCACGACTTTCCTTTCATCACCTTAGAAAGAGATGGAAAAAGTAAGAAGTGGTACTCGACATTGAGTATAGGAGTCTCCTTGTAAATTATTATTTTTTATCGTATCGAATTCGAGTCAAAAATTGATAACAGCACTTTTTCCACTAATCGATCGTTTAAGTTTTTAAACTTGACAAATAAATCAATGCATGATCTCATTGCTCGGTGCAAAAACAACCATCGATTACAGTGCAGATGCATATTCCGTCACCATACGAGGATAGATTGATGAGTCAAACGACAAAAGATCTCAATTGTACAGCAACATTTATTGGAAACAGAAAAGTGGTATTTTTGCTCTCTCTTTCGTGCAAATTTTCCCGTGATTGAAGCGCAAACGAGAAATAATAACCTTCTAAATCAAGAACACCTTGGTCTTTTTCTTAGTTAGTGGCAAAAACTATTCTTTTTTAAAGCGAGTCAGGCCGTTGGTAGTTAGGCGACTGGAAAATCTGAGGAAAAATCTGGAAAATGTTGGTTATGTCGAAGAGAGAAAGTTTCGACCGGTTTGGGGATTTTCTCCATGAGGTATACACAGACGCGTATCGTACTACACTAAAAAAAGTGTGGTTTGTTGTAAAATGATATGAGTATGGTAATCACCAACAGACTCCATAGTAGCATATACCGCACCGAAAAAAAGGAAAGTTGATCTAACATTCTGGATGTAAAAAAAGTGTGCGAGAACTTATAAAATACTGAAATACCCGCCGGAGCAATTACTTTAGGAAGGCCAAGATGTAAAACCAACTGCTGTGACGGGTAACTTAGCATTTTATAAGTTCTCGCACTTTTTTTTACATCCAGAATTTTAAATCAACTCCCTTTTTTTCGGTGCGTAATTTGAATTGCATTCACTGAAAGTATGGTAAATGCTGCCAGACGTTTGGTGACCTTAACCCTACAGTATCACTGTGCCAAAAATCATGTAAGCTCAAATAGAATTCCCATACTTCTGGTAAAATTTGCCTCAGTGTAAATTCTGCGACGATGAGCCCCCTGGTAAAAATTGGCAGTAGAATCTGTGTTCCAAAATACCATAGACCTACAGCCGGCTGTAAGATTTCCATAGCTTCTATAGCCGGCTACACAACTTCTTATAGCCTTTTATATCCGATGATGATTAAGCAACAGCCAAGCGATAAAGTGTATGCGAAACGTTCCTAATTACAGATGCTAGGACTTAGTGAGTTTTTGGACCACATGCTCTCTTTTTGGGCCGTAGTATCTTGATTTATTTTGTGAGGAAAGCTCCGTACTTTTGATGGATGCCTGCCATTACTAATACATAATTATAAATTAGAGCGTTTCGTTAATATATTAGCTTCAGTTTCGTATGATACTGTGCAATACCTCTGGTGTGAAATAGTTGCTTCAAGCGCCGTGGCAGGTGGGCAGCCAGCGCAAAGCACGCATTGGCGCCTACAAACCTAACAGGGATACTTCACGCGTTGCGCAATGCGTGAAGTATCCCTGTTAGGTTTGTAGGCGCCAGTATGCGTCGCCGCTCCGCTTTGTGTTAGGCTCTAATATTTAATCTGGCGGAGTCAGCGTTATTCAACTCATGATTTTGAAATGTTTGCACATCCTGTATGGATTATTCTCATTTTAATTGATGGAAAAAAAAATATGTATTAAAGGAAAATATGTGTGTTTTGTAAATATTCAGGTGGTTCCGTATCGAACTTGATGATTTCCAAAGCAAACGAATTTCTACACAATTTCTTATAGCCTTTTATAATCGATGGCGAAAAAGCAACAGCCCGGCGATAAAGTGTGAAGCCCGGCGATAGGCACTATAGCCTGGCTGCATAATTTTTTATCGCTTCGTATAGCCCGGCCGTATGATTTTCTCCGCATTCTACAGCCAGTTATATGATTTTCCGTACTCTCCTTCAGCCCGCTTTAAGAATTCCTATGGTATTTTGAAACGCAGCTCTTATCGCCAATTTTTACCAGGGCCTCTGATTCTGACTGATCCATAAAATCTGTGCGGAGAAAGTAACGGCACGTATGCTGTTTCTAAAATAAGTTAGACAGAGTGGTTTCTTAGTCTAAATTGTAGTCCATATGACCTGTCCCAACAAATTATCAAGCTACTTGAGCCTCAACAAGAGATTTTGTCGTGCGGAATAGACAAACTCTTTGAATGCGCCCCTCAGACGGTTCTAGATTGTTCGTCGAAGATTTTTCTTAGCACTTGACAATTATGGTCATCGTCAATTGTTCGCTCGTCCACGCGGCAAAACGAACAAAAACACAGGTTTACAATGCGGTCTCGTCCGCTTGATCACGTGACTCAAAAATGGAATTTTTGCGCACGAGTATTCATAAATTACGTTAAAATAAATGACACCAACAGTTTTGCGGAAAATTACTTTTTTGAGCTCTCTCTTGAATAGACTCAAAAAACTAATAAATAATAAATAGTTGTTTCCCAGAAAAGGGAATGTTACTACATTCCACGGTTACATATCGATTTAACACATGCACATAGTCGTAGAAACCTAACTTCATTCATTCCTATGCCTGAATACTTCGACTACCTGACAGGGCCGGATTTACCAACTTGCCGCCCATGGGCCGCCTGCATTTTGCCGCCCCCTTATCATTCGTTTTGAAACATCGATAAAAGCCATTAAGTGAACGTGCCATGCATTAGACGCGTTCATTCTTGTTGGACACATTATTTGCGAAAACCCTGTCAACACCACTAGCAAAAGTTCGTAAAACTTAGCGCAAAAGTTAAGTTCCGTACACCTATCTCTGTGTGGACGAGGCCTTCCATTTGAAGAAATGCACGAAAAAATTATGAATGAACAAACGTAAATGTGATTTAATAATTTTAACTTCCGCCGCTGCGCCACGCTGACCGCAATATGGGTTTTGCGAAATTCGTAAAGTATTCCTACAGTCTTGTAGGAGCTTTGCGTTTCACGCCGACCGCTGTTGACCGCACTGTGTTTGACGCAGTGCGTGAATTATTCATGCAGTCTTGTAGGCGCTATGCGTTTCACGCTGACCGCACTGTGTTTGACGCAATGCGTGAAGTATTCATGCAGTCTTGTAGGCGTTGATATATGTTACATGCCGACCGCCGCGCCGCGCGCCGAGGGTTTCTCCTGTTCATCTCAAGCTCTCGTCATCATTGCTCTCTGCGCCGCGCCGCGACATTCTGGGCCAAATTGCGTGTTTGGTTTCTCTCTTAACTCGACTAATTAAAGGTCTCTTGTATCACCAAAGATGACAAAATTAGAAATTACTACTCTCTCAGAAAATGAGAGATTTTGTCACCTTCTCTCGTTTGTAATTTTTTTCTGAATCCGATTTTTTTTATACCCATATTTAAAAAAATTGCAAAATTTGCCGCCATGGACCGCGGCCCATGTGGCCATCCCCTAGATGCGGTCCTGCTACCTGAACCGCAAAACTTTCCAAAACCGGATCGAAGATTGAAGTCGGTCACAGAAATTTTTTTCTCAGTGTATAACGGGGGTCGGGTCCCTTTTTTCCTTGTCTGCAAGTCCATCAACGTATCAGACATGTATGAAGGAAGGTATGTGCTCAACGTAATATTCGATCGAATTTTCCTTTATAAATTGTATTCAGCTAGCCGTATCTCTTGCTTGCAACAGACCCATTTCAATGTTTTGCAATTTCGGCGGTGTAAGTCGGCAATCACATAACTCGGTTTGCGACGTCGCAGGCTTCCTGTCATACTTTATTTTTGAAACGGAAAACTACTCAACGGCAATTCTTTAAAACTGCCGTGATTTTTCTTCTCTGCGCGAAGAAAATTCTGCATAAACTTCAAGGAATGATGTCGATTTGTTCTCCGTAAAAAAAAAAACAACAAAAAAAAACAACAAAAAAACATAGAGGCGGAGATTTTCAGACATCGCAAACGAGTTATGTGATTGCCGACTTATACACTGTCGATTTGCTCTACTTGTGTATTTCTCATTAAAAGTGTACCATAACAACTATTCTCATTTCAGGTGGCGTCAGGCCTAGCCGAGCTGAAAGAGGTAGTAGAAGAAGAGATGAAATCCGCATGCTCTTACCTAGAACTCTTCCGCACCCCTAGCAACGTCCGCGCTTCCATCATCGTCATCGCCCTGTCCATCTTCCAAGCCTCGAGCGGGATCATCGCCATGCTCACCTACGCCTCGACGACCCTTCCCAAGTACGACGGCTTCTGGCAGCCCAACCCCACGATGGCCCTCGTCAACCTCCTCGACCTCATCTTCAACATCATCTCCGTCGGGCTCATCGACCGCCTCGGCCGGAAACCGCTGAGCATCATCTCCAACGCGGGCGATGCCGTCGGCACGGGCATCATCGCCTCCTACTTCTTCATCGACGAGTACACTAACCTCGACACTTCCAATATCAAATGGGTGCCGTATATTGGCATCCTCGTTTTCATCTCCTCCTACGGCGTTGCCATGGCGACGATGCCGCACATCCTCGTCGGTGAACTGTTCCCGGCCAACGTCAGGTACCACGCGTCTGTCGTTTCCGTCGTATGTATCGCCGGCGCCTTTGCCTTCTTCAATTTCATCTACCTCCACGTCTGTAGGGTTGCTGGTGTGAGCGTTATGTTCTTGATCTTCACGATGTCCAGTGTGGCGGCGACCATTTTCTCGTACCTCTACATGTTCGAGACGAAGAATCTCTCGTTGTCGGAGATTCAGATGAAGGCTATGGGGAAGAGTCAACCCAAAGAGGTTTTGTCGAAAGCGTGATTGTCTAAGGTTAGTCTTAAAGATCGACTCTTAGTCACGCCGAGCAAAAATGGTAGAAGAAAAGAAGGTGTGTACATTGAACCGACTCGTCTTTGATTGGCTCGTGCGTCACAGCGGGCTGATTATTGAAATTGATAGACAAATCAGTAGACAAAGAAGACAAAAGGGATTTGGATGGATCCTATCTCTGGAAGGGGGTGGTTGCAATGAACAAAGGAGGTAGGTAAAAGACTAACTATCGGCAACCCACGAGACCCCATTGTTAGTTCATCATTTTCTCTCTTTTAGTCTATAGGAACCAACCATTTTAACCAATAGGATCGCTCCATGCTCCTTGTGTCTTCTTTGTCCATAGCTTTGTCTATAAATTCCAACAATCACCCCGCAGATCTGTTTCTGTATGAAAGGCCATATGTTGAGATTGCCGGACAAATAGTTTGTGCACGCGACTTCTATGAATGTGTATGAGAGGCTGTCCGACCGCTATGTTACAGCAAGAGGACTTTTTTCCTTATAAGGCTCTGCTGTAGCTACTACGTCCAATGATGATTTCTCCTAACATGCCGAACAGCTACTGACGAGTAACATGCTCAGCCGTTTGTTTGACGCATGGGCGAAACTGGGAATTTTTCTGGTGGAACCAGAGAGACATCCCAAGAGCAATCGTGAGCTGTTTTTATTAGAAAATTGATGGATTTGACAGTGAAAACTCAACAGTGTGACTCTTAATTTTGCGGAAATTATTCACCTTATACGAAAAATTTTGTCATATTGTGCCATTAAAATAATATCGATGATAGTGAAATGATTTGAACACTACTTTGCATACCGAGAGAAAAGTCTCGGCTTTCTGATATTTGTGTTATAGTTCGTCGAATGCGACTCGTTAGAACAGATCTCAAATCCCGGCATGATGAAGTGTACCGTTTGAAGGCCGGAGAAAAAATGTCTGTCATACAATTCTCGCAATATTAGTTAATTTTACGTATTTATTGTAACATAAAATGTATATATTTAGATTTAAGTCAGCCACATACTACACAAACTGAATTCAATAAAAGCGGCCAAGCAATCACAGGTAAAAGGAAAAGAGCAAGTTTATAAGTTCAGACGTGAAAAATTGGCACAACAAGTGATTCAATTTTAAAGTTTCTTGTACTAATCCATCTTTCTGTTTATTCTACGCTCTAAAAAATTTGAATTGCAAAAACTGAGTCATCAAGTCATCAAATGCATTCGTCTCAAACATGTATATTCTATATATGGCAAGTAGGAGTAGGTATATAAAAAGGGGAAAAAATTGAATACTTTTAAAATCACAATAAAGGTGTTTATTGCCGGAACTTGCATCCGAATGCCCTTTAGGTATCACAGTAAAATTTTCCAAACATCATGCACCAAACTGAATTGGCAGGGTTAATTTCACGCCATCTTTCTTCACTCTTTGCGGTATTAAAAAGAGACTTTCCGAAAATGAACCTCTGGAATTTTTTTCAGACGCACTAAACCTGCCAATATGGTCGCTCAATAAAACCAACATGTTAATAACATAAGCATCTCGATTTTTTCTTTTGTTTCCCTTCGGTATGGACTCGCCTGAAACTTCAAGCACTTTTCAAACTCTGCGCTTCTGCACTTGTGCACAATCTAAACCACCAGTTGATAAACGTCCCCCCCCCCTATTTTTCCTTTTATCTTTCTGCACGTTCAGTCAGTACTGGAAATTTAAAAATAAGAAACTCAACGAAAATTATCAAAAGAGAAAAACATTTTTTTATGACGTAATAACGCGAGGAATACCTCATTTCATCCAGAGTGGCAGTGAGAATCGTTTCAGGAAACAGAAAACTTCGTTGAGAAGTTGTAACTAGGAGATGAGAGGGGGGGGGGTGATGTCCGAAACTAAGACGAGTAGTGCATACCTCTGAACCAGATTTAGCGGAAAACGCCAGACTTCTACCGTATGTTGAAATTAAAGTTACTTTGCAGCGCCAAAATTGTGAATTTGTATAAGATTCCTCGACTCTTACGTGGTTTCTATCTAGCAAGCAAGTCAACGTGTATTACATCACTGATTTGGCAACATTGGTGAAGATTGAAGTTGTACTTCTGACCGAGAGAAGACGAAAATGAAACCGGAAACTTTGCCAAGTATCCCATGCCAACTTGTTCAAACTTTGAAGCTTTCCTTTACAGCTCGTGGTGGGGTGAACTCTGACGGAGGAGTTGAAAGCGCTGAATCGAAAAATTATTTGCAGGGACGAAACTCATGCGCAAATTATTCAAGTTGCCCTACGGTGACTGTCTGATCAAAACACCTATCTCAGTTTACAAACTTGCGAATTGTCCAACATAATTGATTTTTTAAATGGGAAACTTATAAACATAATTTCATGTTAACATGTATTCAGTGCCTGAAACATTCGGTATGCATAATTTTGACGGTATGTATATCGACGGTGTAAGTCAGCAATCCCATAACTCGGTTTGCGACGTCGCAGACTTCCTGTCATACTTTATTTTTGAAACGAAAAACTACTCAACCGTAATTCTTTAAAACTGCCGTGATTTTTCTTCTCTGTACGAAAGAAATTCTGCAAAAACTTCAAGGAATGATGTCAACTTGTTCTCCTTTAAAAAAATAAAATTGAGGCGGCAGAGATTTTCAAACACCACTAACGAGATATGCGGTTGCGGACTTACGCCGTCGATATGCATTAGGAGTGTGGCCTCATTATCTAATTTTGCATCGTGTCTTGAAGTGTAACAATGACATGAATAACTTTTTTAAGTGTGTCTGCGTGCTATCATCTGGTCTGAGCAATTCCTTTGATTTTGTTCCTTCTATAATTTATTTAAAAGTTCGTTCTTGTTTTTCAGCATTGGTTGGTTTAGCTGTAGTTCCTAATAGTTATTGTACCTGCAACCACTTTGTTAAATGAAATTTGTAAATAAAGTTATTTTTTTATTACTACGTTAAACTTTTCGATGTAACTTACACCGGCAATCTTCAGAATTTGCGTATTTCCATGCTACGAGCAATAAATGCGTTACATTCCAATCGTTGCTCCTCTGACGTTAGGGTGAGTCTCAATTTCCACATGAGCCGTAATTTCCATGTAATTTCATGCTTTTTGGAGCTTACGTAGAACTACAGATACGCTCTTATGTCTGAAAAGCGATAGAGTGTCAAACCAAGATGACCAGCATTGTTGATGAATGAGAGTCAATTTTCAGAATTTAGGGCATTTATGCATTATTATTATTTTTCGAGATGACGGGTGGAAATAATTATTGTAATCAAAAGTAATTCTGGATAATTTGAGTTCATAGGTTGGCTGGCCATACATAATCGCCGCTCCCAGGACGTCAAGATCAGGATTTGCTGCCTCCACGTCTTGTGGTTACGGAGGGGGGGGGGGGAGCTATGCCGTTCGTAAATTACGTACCCAACACACTTTTTAAGGCAGATTTTCAATCACTTTCATCACCTACTTTTCGGTCTATATTAGTCACCATTTTACACCTATTCTTCTGGATGGTCACACAAAATAGTGTTGAGCGACCAAGTCCTTTGGGTAGATCCGACACACAAAAAAGGAACACAAAGTAACACAGAGTAACACTAAATATGGACATTTTAACTGTAATGTATATGTAAAAAAAAAAAAAAAAAAAAAAAAAAAAAAAAAAAAAANGCACTGTAATGGGGGTGGCATTTACAGTAATTGGCGGCATGTACGGTAATGCACGGCATGTACGGTAATGCACGGCATGTACGGTAATGCACGGCATGTACGGTAATGCACGGCATGTACGTTAATGGGCGGCATGTACGGTAATGGGCGGCATGTACGGTAATGGGTGGCATTTACAGTAATGCACGGTAGTTACGGCAATGCGCGGCATTTACGGTACCCTCAGTATGAAGTCTCACCATACTCTCAGCATGAAGGGACTCTAAGGTCCTTCCTATCTTTTTGGGCCATAAGAATAAGAGCTTCCTGAGCTGATGGAACATAATCTTTAAAATCACCGACATGTTCATACCCTTCCTATGCAGGTACCCAAGAAACGACTCCGAATACGACGTTAGCGGTGTTCAATTCCAGCCGAACTCCATCCGTCGATCCATCTTCAGAGCCGGCGCCCGGCGCTAACAAAAGCCCTCATGCGGCACCCGTAATGGAGTGCCGCGCGAAGCTCGAAGAGCGATGCAGTTGTCGGCGGAACTGCACATAAAGTAGTGAATCCGGCGACGGATTTGAGGGAGCTGCTGCGCCATTGCGGGTGTCGCAGCCGCCCCGCGCGACAAAATATAGTCGAGCTCGTATTCTTCAGATAAAGCTAAATCCTAACAGATGGTGATGTATGTGGAGGAGCCCCTTGTTGGGGCTCTCCATTACTCCCGGATATGAGCCCGATGTCTCATTCGAATTTGAATTATCGCCCGGGAAGAGCTCTGTTTTCGCGCGCCGAGATCCGCGATGTCCTTTTTTGCGCACCCCCTCCCCACCCCCTCTCCGGTCTTGTTTACTCCGCTCCCTCCGACCGAGTCCCCCCTCTCTCCCCGCCGTAGCCCATAAAAAATGAATACTGTCGAATTGAAGTGTTTCCGATAAGCAGAGGATTAGGCTGGGACCCTATCGCCTCGTTGCAAAATACACTTCGGAACGGAACGCAGAAATTTTCTCGTGTTTTCTCTGATGGTCCGTCATTCAGAAGCAAATTTTTATCCGATAGGTCAGTTGTGCGGATTATATAACGGGCAGCGGGGTGGCAAACTTTCATGAAAAATAAAATCTTGAAATCCCGCGTGAAATATTTCATGAAATTTCATAAATTTGTGGAACATATTGCAAAATTTCGCAAAATGTAAAAATTGCGACTTTCTTCTATTTTTGTGTGTTTGGATTGCATACTCTAGCCCCGGAAAAATATGAAATATTCCACAGCCTCGTGAGATTTATAATAAAAGATTTCGCTAAAATTTAAATGCTTAAAGTGCAGAAAAGATGAAAGCACTTTAGAAGTCATTGAATTTGACACGGAATCACCTTGATATTTACAAAACACCCATTATATTTTCCTTTAATATACATTTTTTATCTCATCAGTTTAAATGAGAATGATCCATGCGGAGTGTGCAAACATTTCAAAATCATCAGTTGAAAAACGCTGACTCTGCGAGGCTGACACAGAGCGGAGCGTCGTGCTGCCAGCGCGGAAACCGCATTGGCGCCTACAAACCTAAGTGGATACTTCACGCATTGCGCAATGCGTGAAGTATCCCTGTTAGTTTTGTAGGCGCTGGCCGCCCGCCCGCCGCACCGCATCGCACCGCGGCGACCACATAGAAAGACCTGCCTAATCGTACAGCCTCTACGTCCAATAGCAATGACGAAGATACTGCCCCCTCAAAATACACAGAATATGACGTAATCCACCGCGTTAGTACAAAACAGCGTTTTATTAACCTTATATTCATCAACTGAACTTCATTTTGCAATTAGGGACGTCATAGGACTTGAAAAATGCACAAGCACATACTTGCACTGGTTGCTCGACTGAAAACTCAGATTAAACTGCAAATGAAGAAACCATGGTTTGTTTTACCTTGGTGTAATACTGTGATTTTTTAATCCGTGTCAATTTTTTGTTAGGATGGATTAAGCTTTATCCTAACAAAATCTCTCTCATATTATTTATTATTTATTTATTTATTATTATTTATTGTCTCTTATTATTTTTTGCTGATGTATGATCTGAAAATATCAGAACATGATTCTGTGATCTAAATACTAAAGGTCTCTCTGCTTATCTTCTAAAAAATGTTACTTAGCCTCTCATCATATAAATTAGAGTAGTTTTGATTTCATAAGGCCTTAGGATGTATACCAGTACAAATAAGTTTCAATATTTTGGCAACATAGCTGATCAACCAACGACACGTCATACATATCAATGCCGCACGATGGTAGCAAAAAAGCTAAATTCTCTCTAAAAATCTGCCGTATTTTACAAAAGCAATGAGCAATATTTGGCAAAGGGGATCACTTCTTTTTTTAGAAAAATATAGGTTGATAAACAGTGCAGATTGAGACTGCATTTATTCGAATTCGAGGTTTTATCGGTTGGAAGAAGCGCAGAGGGCCACTCTCGAATATGATGAATTTCAATACTACAATAGATACTAAATTTTTTCCCAGGTTGAATAATTTATCCCGCAGAAAATTCTAATGAGGTTCATACACGAAAGCTAATGATGACGCTTGAGTGCAATTTTGCGAGGGAAGTTAAGGGAGTTTGTGGCTAGTAAGTATAGGGAAAATTAAACACTTTTAGTTACTGAGGTTCGCACTCACGGGTAATCTAAGGAGAGTACAGTTTCTTGTTGGGAAAGTTGTATATGGGTTGCATTCCGCTCAAACGGAATTCAACAAACTTTCAATAAAAAATACAATGAATTCAAAAATTGCACGAGCTCCAAATAAAATGAATTTGACGAAGACTAAAAGAAAAAAGATGAGGGCTTGAATGTACTCGTACACACTATTTCTCTTGCAAGAAACTATGACAATTTTAATTTTTATGTGATATCACGACGGAAAAAGCCTTCTTTTTTACCCATTTTTTGGAAATTGTTAATTTAATCGATCTAAACGCGGCTCAGTTGGAGTTTTAAGATGAAACAATGCTTCTAGTGGAAGATTCAGCGTAAATTCAAGGCCAGTTTTTGCTTCATAGCGTCGGTAAGTTTAGATTATCTCTAGAATTGAAAATGTTTATTTACATGCTAAAAATGTAAACTTTACATCGCCGCGCTGCACCGCCGGATACCACTATTTCAGTGTTCATAACAACTACTTTTTGGTATGCGATCTGTAAATAGCGCTGACTCTGCTTAAACAACCAACTTTGAAATGACTTAAATAACGACGATTTTGAATAATTATTTAAATAAAGTAATCAAACAATGGGCAAAATACAGAGAGACGTTTGTATCGTACTAACTAACATTAGTAACAGAGGAAACGCCTTTGTGCAGCCATACCTGCTTCATGGCTGTCTTTGTTGCCTACTCAAGAATTGAAGGCAGTTGGCTGGAGGATAGCAATATAGTCTTCGCACGCTTGTTATACCGATTGGCGCCGCCTCCATGGAAGAGTACGCATCTTCAAATAATTCAGATGAGTAGAGCCTGCGAGTAATATTTGTTTATTTTAGAGCTGTATATACGACTGATTTTGTCAATCAATTTCTTCCTTAATGGAGATGTTGCATTTGTAAGGAATTTGCGATTTGACTGATGATTTTAATGTAAAAGTTCGCGAGAAACACGATGGTGCCACTGGTTTTCTCTGGAATCAACTCCCAAGCTTAAAAAAAGCTCTCAAGTTGAGGCCAAAATGGAGGGATATCCCACGCTATCCTGAGAGTCCACCTCTACATCAAGACGAACTCCCCATGCAAAGATAGAGAGCAAATACATTAGCAGTGATGCCGTGTTTTCATGGAGTCCCCAAATAAAGTGGAAGCCCTGTCAATGTATTTGCTCCCTATCTTTGCATGGAGAGTTTGTCTTGATGTTGAGGGGGACTCTCAAGATAGCGTGGGATTTGCGTGGGATATCCCCTCCATTTTGGCCTCAACTTGAGAGCTTTTTTTGAGTTCGGCAGTTGATTTCAGAGAAAACCAGTAGCACTATCGTGTTTCTCGCGAATTTTCACGCAAGAATCAACAGTCAAATTGCAAATTCCTCACACATGCAACATCTCCATTGACCCATTTAGGTGTTAATTTTAGAAATTTTTCATATGTTCAACGTATTTTGCGCAGAATCTTGATGAAGAAACACGTGTTCTGATGTTTAAATTGTTTCTCTAGACCTGTTTAGTTGGTCCATTGAAACGAAGTTAACAAATACACCATGAATGATCTCTATTTATATCGTTCACATGTGCTCTACCTCGCTAAAGCAAAGCGCTGTAAAAGCAGCCACATTTTTACAACTTTACCCGCAAGAGGTATTCATTTTCGCTAAAAATCATGAAAATTTCTCCTTGAAATTTCCAGTTACATTCAGTATAATTAAAAATTGGAAAGGAAATAATCATAGCATTTCTTTGTTTTTTTTTATAAAAATTGTTGTTTATAAAGAGAATTTTGACAATGAAGTAAATTTATCTGCGATACAACTCTCTGTTATGAAAAGTACTTGGCTTAAAAAAACTAAACATGGTTATAATTTAATCATGATTCGCTATCGTAAAATGCATAAAATCACATCAAGTCAATCTAACAAGTCTGTGTCAGCGTGTAAAACATACCATTCTTTTGTAACTATACAATGCTCTGGAATCGTTACGTGACAGATTTGCGAAATAAAAACTTACGAGGAAGAACACGAAGCGAATCGAATATATTCTGCTCCAAACATGAAAGAACCGATTGGCATATAAAGAACAATATGTTCGACCGGTAATATTATGCGCATTATTATGGCACGTCACTTCGACAAATACGAGAGTACAGTAATGTATTCAGCTGGAGATAAAGCAACTAGTATTTTGAATGAGATGGGAGGATAGCATGACCTTAACATTGCTAACTCTGCATGTCAGAAATGGAGCGCGATCAATTCTCAAAAGAACTGAGATTGAGATGCACGTAAAGCTGTGTGTCCGAACAATTGTGCATGAATCTGACAAAATATGAATGAAAGTATCGAGAAAGCTATCCGGATGTATTATGCATGTTTGGCGATTTCTTTGCTGCATTTTTTGGATCAACCTAATATCCCGCACCGCGATCCACTTCATTGGAGGATGTATCTTACAATCGTTTCTTTTACCTTGATGGAACGATGTTGAATTGTTGACTTCATGGAATAGCTACCCCGGTTCCCGACTTCGCTAGGATTTGTTCTTCATTTCACGCAGCCTGAAGACCGTTTGTGATACAACTATTTTAACTTCCAAGTAGCTTAAATTGCATATTTACAGAAATGAAGGGGCACATGGATTCTCATTTCTCGTCGTCGAGCTTAAATGAATAGTTTCAAAGTCGTGCACTTTTTATCATTTTTCCTATTCTATTTCTTTTTCTCCTTATTCGTCCTCTTCTTTTCAACATTATTCTTTCACTTCATCTCCTGTCTCCTAATCTTCTTCTTTTTTATACTTCTCAATGTTTTCTCCTTCCTTTTCTCCATAATTGTGTTCATCTATTCTGTCTCCTATCTCTATTGCTTCTTTTTTTATTTAATCACCTAAAATAAAATGGATTTATTAAAGCATGAAAAATCATTCTGCTTGCATTGCAAAGTGTACAATTTTAATTTGTAAAATATTTTGTAACTTTTTTTAAACCTTAAATAATAGTCTCAAAATTACTAAGGGGGTGGTTTACCTTGCGATAAAAAATTGAAAATAACATAAAATACCTATGCAACTGCTTATACACCACTGACTCAATTGAATCAGTGAGCACGAAAACACACCAACTCGGTAACTGAAAAATGCTCAACTTCCATTAAAGACAGTTGATTTACATACAGGTCGTTGAAGTTAGCTCATCTGTTCCAACTTGAACCTTTAAAGTGTCTATAAGTACTTGTCTTTCGGCAGCAAAATCTTTTTCTTAAAGTAACTTCTTCACCTCCTGTGCAATTTTGTGAGTGTCTTGATTATTTTCATTTTTCCGAGTTGGTGTATTTTCGTTTTCACTGATTCAATTAGGAACTATTTAATACTTTTGAAAAAAAAAATGTAACACTCATGAGTTTCTTGTTTTATCTATCAATCGAAAATGGACTTTTTTTCAGATAATAATTTTTGCTGTAGTACTTGAGATTTCACTCGACTATGAAGCAACTGCGGGCTATTAACACGAGACATCAGAGACCTCTCTCTCTATTACTAATTTAAAAATAAATATTCAGCATGGACAGGAGGAGTATTTAGTGAATAATTATCGATAAAAAAAACATTTCACACTAATCCCGATAGAATTATCCATTAATAACAATTTTCATGAAGACTTGAAACTGATCGTGAATAATAGGTGACCTAGCTAGGATTAAACTGCCTGTCAAAGCGCTAAAATTAAAACATAGGTACGGGAATGAGGAAAACTATTCCATTGAGGGATAACTGCTGATATACAGTGAACTTGGCATGTGTATCGATGGACTTGAAGAAAAAATTACATTTTCCTAATAGCTAATTTTAAAAACACGCAAAACACTTGCTGCGTTTTAAACCTCCAGCCATCCATTGTTTTAAAATATAAATATAAATTTTCTATGATTTGAGTTTTTGTTTACTCAGTCGGGTGTGTCTCTTACATACAATTGACCCATTGTGTTTGATCATTTTTACTATAATACACAACAATGTTGATCATTTTATTTTGTATAGTCAGCTTAAACAACTCGAGCAAGTCCAAAAGTGAACAACAATTATTCAAAAAATGTTGTAATCCTAAAAACAGACTGATACTGGTTTAAATTACCGGTAGTTGTTGTTAAGTCACATACATCTGACAAATCATGTTCAGTTGTAAAATTGGTTTGATAATAAAGAACTTATATAATATTTTAGTTTTGCTTTGCTGATTTTAAGCAGCAGTGCCTCCAAGATGCTACATTCACTCGTAAAACTTCCCCTCTCACACTCCCCTCTCAAGCAGTAGATGCAATCTCGATGAAAACACTCACCGATGAATTTTCTAGATGAAAACAAGAGCTGAGCTAGTGCAATCCACTAATTCAATCATTCTTCCTCATACATATCGTGATCCCTTTTTACAGCTGGCTTAGCGTCCATAAACCTACACATTCTCACCATTGTACGGTTATTTTTCCGCCCGCAGCTTTGGCATACCAAGGAATAAACACCTATAAACATTCGGACGTTGAAAATTTCTCACGAGAGAACATGTATTTTATGGACCAATTTTGATCGATTTTCTTTTAAAATATTCTGGTTCTTTAGATAAATTTGCAAATAAAATCTCTAAATAAATTGGAAGAAAAATACGCAAGATTTTTCTGGAAATTTCATTTTTCATCTTAAAAATTTGGCAGCGTTTGAAGCCTCATACCACGTTTTCCTCGCAAAGTTGAAATTCGAAGTTGCCTGCGAACTTCTCTCGAGTTCGCAACCAGAGCGCTCGTTTTCAAAACGGCTTAAGCGTCACAAACTCACAAGCGCACGAAGTCTTGACACATGAAGGAGACCGAAGTTCAAGAACTGTCGGCGCTTGATCCCTTTCAAAAATGAAGGGTTCTCTTAATTACTGGATTAGGGAGCTGTAGAAATCTCTTGAAACTCAACGGGTAAGATAAAAGAGCCGGATAAGATGTAAGTTCGCTCGTTGTTGAGGGCGTATGCCTATGCGGTCAGTTCGTTTAACGACGACACCTTTGAAGGAGTCGAAGCTTTTGAGGTGGCGAAGATTTTCAGGTGACTTGGCAGGATGTTCAAATCCTCGTGGTTGCAGCAGAATGAGGGATACGCCCGCCAGCTTCTCGTCTGTTGCTCAGGTAGGAGTCGGTTTCAGTAGTAGTAGAACCCAACTATCTTAGTCAAATAAATATACATAATATCCAGTGGTAGAATCTTTGCACAGTCTCAGGTGCAGTGAAAGTTTGAATGATGCGACGGTCTCTGCACGCTCCGGGCTTCTGCCGATGTGGTGAATTTTGAAATTCTTTTTATCAGGTGATTTAAAAGTGTCTGGGATTAACCGCCGTGATAGTGAAGAGAGCAGTAAGTGCATTTCTGCATGAACCATGATTAGCACGTGCTTTGATGTGTCTCAAGGTTCATCCCAGGATGCACTTACTGGTCTCTTCGCTATCACGACAGTTAAGTTTCGAGTGTCTTAACTTAAAATATCTTTTTATCTTTGCTTTATCGCCTACTTTCTCCGTGCTATTTCAGTCGTGTGCGACAAACGGTGCAGCGACATTTGGAATATCTTGCACCATCAATTGTTCAAATTATTCAAATTCAATCGCGCATTAGAGTTAGACTGGCATCAGAATGATAATGGCTTACGCCTAAATGACTCATGTCAACGTTAGAATCAGTTTTTTCGTTAAAAATTTGGAGAAATCCGACAGTTAGGAGAGTCAGTCCAACCGATTTTGACCAGAGTTTGCATCTCCTCGAATGAATTACATTTTCATGAACACCTCGTATTCTTATAAATCGTTGTTTCCCTGAAAAAGGAACTTCGTCAGTCTCACACAAGAGTCAAGAGAGGACTCACACAATCCGACTTTCAAGAATCCAATAATGTACCTGTGCAATTTTTGTTCAAAATTCTTCTGATTTTTACGTGAGATCGGATGAAAAATCATTTAAATTTTCAGTGAGAAGTGCCCAAGATTCTCCTGATGAAAATGCAATTTGTGAGGGGACATTTGATAACATTGAAATATAGTTACGTTCTTTTCGTGAGTGGAACAAAGAAATGCTTTGAATTCCCTGGTAAAATTGGCGATAGGAGCTGCGTTTTAAAATACCATAGGAGTTCTTATAGCCAACTGCATAGAGAAGGCGGTAGAAAATCATATAGCTGGCTGTAGAAAGTGGAAAAAATCATACGGCTGGGCTACACGAAGCGATCAAAAATTATACAGCCGGGCTATAGTTCCTATCGCCGGGCTTTACACTTTATCGCCTGGCTGTTGCTTTTTCGCCAACGGCTATAAAAGGCTATCAGAAATTGTGCAGAAATGTGCTTTGTAAATCCTTGAGTTTGTACGGAATCACTTTAATATTTACAAAACGCACATTATATTTTCCTTTAATACATATTTTTTTTCATCAATTAAAACGAGAATAATCCATACAGAGTGTGCAAACATTTCAAAAGTCATGAGTTGAAAAACGCTGACTCCACGTGATTCAATATTTGAGCCTAACACAAAGCGGAGCGGCGGCGCACTGGCGCCTACAAACCTAACAGGGATACTTCACGCATTGCGCAATGCGTGAAGTATCCCTGTTAGGTTTGTAGGCGCCAATGCGCGTCTCGCGCTGGCTGCCCGCCCGCCGCGCCGCGCTGCAGCGTACCACGGCGCTTGAAGCAACTATTTCACACCAGAGGTATTGCACAGTTTCATACCAAATTGAAGGCGCTCCAACATACTGGGAATGGCAGGCATCCTTCAAAAGTACGGAGCTTTCCTTGCAAAATAAATCAAGATACTACGGCCCAAAAAGAGAGCGGTAGTCCAAAAACTCACTAAGTCCTAGCATCCGTAATTAGTAACGTTTGGCATACACTTTATCGCCAGACTGTTGCTTAATCGCCATCAGCTATAAAAGGCTATAAGAAATTGTGTAGCCGGCTAAAACAGATATTGGAAATCTTACAGCCGGCTGTAGGTCTATGGTATTTTGGAACACAGATTCTGCTGTCAATTTTTACCAGGGTTTTCTTGACAGGCATTGCATTTCCATGATATAAATAAATGCCCTGTATTTCCGTGCAATCAATGCATCTCCGTGCATACGCTGCATTACCATACATACAGCATACACCCTGTTATCGTACCGTCTACATTTCCTTGATCACCATGCATTACTGTAAATGCGATTCGCATTACCGTAAATGCGGCAAATTACTGTAAATGCCATTCATTACCGTACATTCCGCCCATTACTGTAAATGCCACCCATTACCGTACATACCGCCCATTACTGTAAATGTCACCCATTACCGTACATGCCGCCCATTGACGCACATGCCGCCCATTAGCGCACATGCCACCAATTACATTAAATGCCGCCAATTACCGTTAATGCCGCCCATTACTGTAAATGCCACCCATTACCGTAAATACCGCCCATTACTGTAAATTCCATCCATTACCGTACATGCTGCACATTACCGTAAATGCACCGCATTACATTTTTTTTTTTTTTTTTTTTTTTTTTTTTTTTTCCCGATGGGGGCTTCTATTCTTTCTGACGTATCTTTTTTTCACAAAGGCGTCGCATTTCCACAAATGCATGACCACGAAATGCATTTGCATGATCTGAATCCACGTTGACTAGTCTGGAAAACGATGTATTTGGGTATGCTCGTGTTGCAGTGAGCATCCTGCCGTTCGTCTACGGGCTGCTGGAGATGTGGCCGTCGCTCTCGATCGAGCGGGTGCTGGACGGGGCGGCCGGGTTCCCGGTGAGCGAGGCCGAGATCTCGGTCATCGTCACGATGCCCACCCTCGCCGAGGCCATCACCCCTCTGGCCCTCGGCTTCGTCCTCGTCAACGTCGGCCGCAAGACCAACCTCCTCCTCAACGCCATCGTCTACATTCTCGCCTGGGTCCTCATCACCTTCGCCGAGTGCCCCCTCTACCTCGTCGTCGCCCACTTCATCGCCGGCTTCGGCTCCGCCATCGTCCTCATCATCGGACCCATCTTCCTCTCGGAGATCGCCGACAAGAGCAACCGAGGTAAGCTCCCTAGAGTACTTTCATGGACAGAGGAAGGACAGAGACATGTTTTCATCGAGTCCTTCGTGTCCGGGGACAGGGGCTATGCGGACTGATTGTTGACATTGATAGACAAAACTATAGACAAAGAAGACAAGAGATATATGGAGGGATCCTATTGATGCACGAAGAAAAAAACTTCGTGCGTTGGACCCGAACTTAAGCATATGGATCTCTGAAGTTTTCTGATTGAGCATCTGAACACTTAAGGTCCAGCTGCCGAAGTTCAGGTCAGACATCTGAAACTTGAGTTCTTACATCTGAAGTACTTTAGATGTGAGAACCGAAGTTTTCCGGATGTGAAAACCGAAGTACTTCAGATGTGAGAACTGAAGTTTCAGATGTGTGATCCGAACCTCGACAGCTAGCCCTTGAGTGTTCAGATGCTCAATCTGAAAACTTCAGAGATCCATATGACCTAAACTTCGGGTCCCAAGCACGAGGTTTTTTTTCTCTGTGTGGAAGCGGGTGGTTGCAATGGACAAACGAGGTAGATAATTGACTAACTATAACAGCGACGAGAGACCTGGTAGTTCTCCCTTCATCATTTTCTCCCTTAATCTATAAGAATCACCCATTTCAACCAATAGGATCGCTCTATACTCTTTATGTCTTCTTTGTCTATCGCTTTGTCTATTAATTTCAATAATCTGTCGACTGGGTGGGACACTTCATAGCCGGCATCGACATCGTCCTCGTTATTAGATCCATCTTCCTCTCAGACCAGAGTGCCTATATATCGTCACTTTCCGGCCAAAGCATCACAAGCGCCATGCGACGATTAAAAATTACTGTCGCCATTTTATTTTTTTACAGATGCATTTATCGGAGATCGGAGGTTTACGATTTGTAAAGAAATGACTAAAGTTTGATTTCCGCAGAATAACCGCTAAACTGCGAATTCTTATACACAATGCATGCGCTGTTTTTCAAAATGCAGTCGCTTCGAAGCGAATGCACTTTTTTCCCCCCAACAAACTCCGGTTCTTTTTTGCGTAGAGTCAACCAGTTACGATCAATCTTGTTGTGTTAATAACGGGTAAATTATTATTTTTTTTTTTTTCGTGTGTATTTTGGCAGGAGCTTTGGTGAGCATTTACATAACAGCAGTTTCTGTGGGACAGATCTTCTTCACAGGGATCGGCATCTACATTTCTTACTACGTTTTGAACTGGATTGCGCTTGTATTAGCAGTGCTAGCACTCTTGTGTCTGGTCGCTTTCGTCACCGAGTCTCCGTACTGGTTTATGATCAGAAGGAATGATAAAAAAGCTGAAGAGAGTTTCAGATACTACAGGAACCCAACCGCAGGCGAGGGCGAAGAACAGGTATGTTGAACCTTGTTTTTCAAACTTCGACAAAAAGTACTTTTAGGTGTTTTGCTGTGAGTAAGCGCTTTTCGCCTTCAACACGCTACCTGGTAGAACCTGGAGCAGCAGCAAAGACATATGGCTGTCCAGCTCAACAATAAGAGAATGCAGAGACGAGAATGCACATAGATACATCCCTTACATCTGATTCTGTATGCAATACGCATGTCGTCTGACCACGAATATTTGCATCCAGGCGTTGCCATCACCAGTTACGCTTGCTAAAGAATTACGTATTAATATTTAAAAAGTAAACACAGCAGTTTGTTGAAAATCAATTTGCAAGTACTGCTGATGGTTTGAGTGTGATCTACCGCTCGTTTTCCAAGGGTTCTTGATGTTTTGCGAATCAATGCTGAGGTGCGTGGTAATAAAATTACATTTTTGTGTAACTTCTCGATTTTCCGTGTAAAATATTTTGATGATGGACATTAGACAACTCCTACAGCTCATAGATGCACCTAACACGAAACCGCCAGAAATAGAGATACGGTTATCGAGATACCTTCTTCATCAAACCTAACCCAACCTAATCAAAGGTAATAGAATTTTGGATCTAGCCAAGGTGTTGGATTTGGATCATTAATAAGGTCCTCCTTATTAGCACATAAACGTGTTTACTCTATTTACCTCAGCCTGAAGTATGAGCCTCAGCCTCAATCCTTACACCTTAGATCAACCCAACACTTTGGCTAATTCGAAAAATCTATTGGACGCATTTCTACCAAACAGACCTATGTGGAGGTGAGAAATATGGGGTGTGCTCGTCGAAGCTGCATAAGAAGCAATGTTAAAGTGGGCGTGATTCCTTTTGAAGAATTGGAAAAGCGGGATTTTACATTCTATCAAACAGACCTATGTGCCAACTGAATGCGGCAGTCATGAGCCGCGGGCATGGCAAGAGAGCGTTGTGGACAGGGCTCATGAGTTAAAGACTCCCTCCAACGAGCTCCCCGTTGTGCCGGCGCTCGTTCGTTGCCGCTGACGTCACTGGCGCTTTATTATTCTCATTAACTCTCACGCAAAGAGAACTAACGAGCACACCCCATATTTCTCACTTGCACATAGGTCTGTTCGGTAGAAATACGTCCTATTAGTAATAATTAATCTGCTAAATTTAATCAAAGTTAGTTTCACCATCGATTCGCAATATGCTTCAGGTAAAAGCAGCCCTGGCCGAGGTCCGTGCGACGGTAGAAACCGAGATGCTGTCGGCCTCCTCCTACCGCGAGATGTTCGGGAACCCGAGCAACATCCAGGCCTCCATCATCGTCATCGCCCTGTCCATCTTCCAGGGCGCCTGCGGCATCATCGCCATCCTCACCTACGCCTCGACGACCCTCCCGAAATACGACGGCTTCTGGCAGCCCAACCCCACCATCGCCGTCGTCAGCATCCTCAACCTGGTCACCAACATCATCTCCGTCGGGCTCATCGACACACTCGGCCGGAAACCCCTCACCATCCTCTCTAATGGCGGCAACGCTCTTGGAACCGCCATCGTTGCCTTTTACTACGTCATCGATGAGTATACTGACTACGACACCACCGACATCAAGTGGGTGCCGTATGTTGGGCTCCTGGTCTTCATCTCGTTTTATGGACTCGCCATGGCTACGATTCCCCACCTCCTCGCTGGTGAACTTTTCCCGGCGAATGTTCGCTATCAGGCCAATGTTATTTCTACTATCTGTTTTGCGGGTAGTTGCGCCTTTTTCAACTATATTTATCTGGGTGTGTGTCATAGTGTTGGTGTGAGTGTGATGTTTGGCTTGTTCACGTTCTTCAACGTGGCTGCTACTATTTTCTCGTGTGTGTATGTTTTCGAGACGAAAAATTTGACTTTGGCGGAGATACAGTTACTGGCGGCTGGGAAGGCGCAGCAAAGGGGTGCAGCGTAGGAGACTGACGTAGCTCCTAGAGATTTAATATTTTAAAGACCCTGCACTAATGAAGAAAAGTTTGGTCGTACGAACCAAAGTTCGGTATTCCATTCCATCCAAACTAATTTGGTTTGTCAAACCGAATTTCCGGTTTGTCAAATCGAACTATCGGTTCTCGCAACCGAACTTCAACGGTAAAGTGAACTGACGAACAGAGGTTGATCATATGAACCGAATGTTCAGTTACTCGAACCGAGAGTTCAGTTTGACAAACCGAACAGATATAATGATATGGAACACCGAATATTCAGCTCATATAACCGAACTTTTTTAGTGATCAAACTAACTAAACAATGTAATCGAGTGAGACAAAAGTTAAATCCGGAAACTAACAATATTTCCGCATACTGACGATTGATGAACAACTGGTATCGAATGAATTTTCCGAATAATGACTGATAATTGTCGGGGTGAGCGCGAATTTTTGCAAGTTAGCGCGTCAGAGAAGCGACGAATTGTGTTTAATGAGACTGAAAATTTATTTAGTTAGCTTCACAGTTATTTTTCATTATATTTATTCTTTTTTCTCGAGTAGGTTCCAATGTAAAGCTTTAGTCGCGTAACTAATGAGGGTTTTGCAAGGAAACAGGTGATTGTAAAGAGGCTGTGACATGTTTTATGATAATAAATGAGTTGAAAATTTGCATCTTTGTTTTCTTAATGCATTTGAATTTAATTTTAAGATCACCTTTTGTCTCTCCAAAAACATGTCTATATCCAGTTGCACGCAAAAAGTACCGTCAAGATGGATTTGATATTTAAAAGAGTCTAAATATTAGGCTCAAGTATTCTTTATCGTACTTCTACGAGTGAGTTAGCGTGCAGCCCTCCCTCCTCCCTATATCCTTCAAATTGCATTAGGATACTTGGACGTGTTGATAATTCATTGCTCCATAATAAGAGGACGATTCATTCATATGTAAAGTAACAAACGAGTCCTGATTGGTATGACATCTCAAATAAATAGGGTCACTTTTCACGTTTTCTGCAAAAGTATGGGGGAAATTCTAACATTTCCTTAAAAATGTTTCAACATGGCTTCGGGACCTGAGAAAAACTGATCCCATAACCCTGTCGGACCATCAATCTCACTTTATGACCCAACTCTCTCACAGCATCGCAGCGTCATACTTACGTGAACGATAATTCATCCCTCAAATGTGTGTATCAGTAAAAATAATGACGTGTTTATTTCCACTCCGAATTGGAAGTACCTTTTGTTATTCAGAGCTTTGAAATTTGTAACACTCATTATTTCATGCGAAAAGCGACTATCCCAGCGTGCGTTGCATCGTGTGTATTAAAAAGTGCATTGAGTTCCATGGCCCACAAAAAGATAAAAATTGATCTTGTGGATGAGGTAGATATTGAATTTTTTAGGCGCATCCATCTCCAACGTTTAGTTGGGAACAGTTATTTTTCAAAATCACTATTTTCAATCTTATAATTTCATAATTTTGATGTCATTTTCAATTGTAATTATTTTGATAAAAATTCGACGCACGTAAAAGTTGGGATCAGCGACCGAGTTTTTTCTCATATACTAGTTTAAAAACACATGTATAAAAATATGCAGTCGACTGATAAATTGGACGACTGGAAGTGGTCGACACTGGAATTTGACCGCGTCAAGCACAAAGGACCTAAGCCACATCAGTTATTGCCAAATTTAATTGGGCAATCTAATCTTTTACTCAAGCGGTTTTGCGGATTTTTGTGCATATTTTAGTGAATTTTTCGCTTAGTGCGAAGGAAATTCTCTAAAATTTTCAGTGGAATCCACACAAGCGTTCACTTGAGAAAAACGATATTGCCCGGTTAAAGGCACTATCCGATGTGGCTTGAATCTTTTCTGCTAAGCGCAGTCCAATCAAGCTACGATACGAGGAAAACAAACAAAGCTCCCTCGGTCAGTGTCACATGCGAGTCGTGATTTGCTGAGCATGATTTTTAGAGCAACTTTTTATGCCCAAGAGCTGTATTTGTAGCACCAACGAAAAACTAAAGGATTGAAAAATGTTTTTGTAGCATAAGCGAAGCATTGAAGAAGCTACCTCCTTTCCCAACCTCGCAGTGCTGTCCGCCGACGCAAATCCACGCTGCGGGTGAGGCGGTGAGTGCATGGAAAGTCAAAACGCCTTCAACTCTCTGTGTATGCAACATGGACATCCACGGAGCTCGAATAGTTGCATCCAGGCGTTGTGATGAAAATCGTTAAGGATTTGTCACATACAATACTAACTGCGAGTGCTTTGCTTGTTTCTTGTACACCTAAACTTAATTTCAGCATGCCGATGAAATAAACCATGCTGATTTTTATTTCGATATTGTTCATTTTCCGAAAATCATTGATTGTCGAAATGTATTACTGCGTTGCTGGTCTTCGAGATCGCAAAAAATTCAATATTTAGCGTGATTCGTAGAGCTTCCTTCACCTTTCTTTAAGGGGCCCTCCATTGCTTTAATTTTTCCTCCAAGTTTTTTCTTCTCTTACTTTAGAAGTTTCAGTGCGAAATTTTCATAGGACAATCCGGATCATTCGCTCGGGATTTGAACCCAAACGATGGCCATTTCGTCACTCCTCTGACGTAAGGGCGTATCTTGATTTCCATGTGAGCCTTGTCCTCCGTTTTACTCTATGCATTCCAGGGCTCATGTGGAAATTAAGATACGCCCTTACGTCAGAAAGGCGACGATTTTTTTAGGAAAAAATGGAATACGACAGGTAATCTATTTAATATCATCAGCCTAAATACAATTAAATGATTTTTTTCCAAATTATTTTAACCTTCATTTTAAAATTGGACTACATTTTGCAAAAAGGAACTAAGAGCATTGCAATGTTGCTAAGATTGTGCAACTTCTCTTCTCTTGGAAAAAAAGCTGGTCATCTATAAACATTTTCTATTTCACAAATTAAAAACTGTAAACTTATACCAAAATTACCATGTTAATTTCATATTTTTGCATGATTACAGTAATTATATTGCTAAGGGTGAAAACGCACAATCTTAGCAACATGGCAATGCTTCTGGTTCCTTTTTGCAAAATGCAATCCAATTCTTGTTACTTCTTTCATTGTTCTGAAGCTCCATGTAAAATAATGCTGATGGAGTAATAAAGAAACATTTCATTTTAACCCATAGCACTAGCTACCCAACGAACCAAAAAATGCAACTCTATAATTGATTCTTTCGAAAATGACCACCCGAAAAAGTAAGGAATGAAGTGACGAATCTCGTGCCTTCTCAACAAAATTTTCAGCATAACATGGTTGACACATTCTAAAATTGCAAAATTAACTTATAAGTGAGGAACCAGCGTTTTCTATGTTTGAAAAGTTCAACTTTTCGGTTAATATTAAAGCAAATACAGCTTCGGTCAAAAAGGTAACTAATATTACTGTGCTTCACGTTAAATATGTAGGAATTTTTAGAGTGCTAAATTTGCTCTTGGTACCAGGAGAAGTGTCTTGCAACAAACTAGAAAGGAGATATTTGAGGAGCCAATTAAATTCCACTTATTTGCCGAACATGAAAGTAGTTCCTGAGAGGCTGAGTTGGCTTACGTTAACTTTGGTATTTATCGGCCGCAAAAAGGTTTTCTTTTTTCATTCTAGCAAAAACAATAAATGTTAAAATCTCTTTCATACTTGTATTAATTTTGAACGTACAAGGAAAAAAGCTCAGATCAGCACCTCAGTTTTTTGGTTTAGGTAACCAAAAATGTTTTATTATAGAAATGGAATTTTACTTCAGCTACTCGAAATTCGGCTCCGGAACGAAACTTCGATCACCTGAGCCGAAAAACTCAATTCAATAGAACTCAAGTTCAGTCCCTGCGATCAAAGTTTCTTCTCATAGTGCGATATATCGAGGAGGTGTGTGTTTAGCGAGGAAATTTGATGAGATAAAATTCACTCGGATGCTCCAATTCTCAACTAATCCAGTTCTCCATTCACAAGTTTCGACGCGCAATTCGTTTTCAATCGTCGCCGAATATGTGCATCGGAAATGCATGGAGAGACCCTCCTTTGAATGTGAATGCGAGGTCTGAGACGGAATATTGAGCATTGGCTGAGGACAATTGCTATATTCTCAAGTTCGAGGTTCGTGGAGTTGTTGAACGGGAGGTTGTCGGGTCTTCGTAGTCTTAACCATTCCAGTCGAATGCACAAAATTGTAAATATCGTGTCTTCGAGTGAGTTCCGCACCAACGCGGATAAGTTTAGCATCCGAACTTTTCTGTTAAAGGACCTGAGAACGTCTTCAAAATATTGTGCTTTTCCTAAGCTAGACTTACAAGGGTATAATGCAAGTACACTCTGAACTTCGCTGTTTTTTCAGCCTTCGTCATGTATGTATAGTTATTTTGTGGAATTGCGATATTTAAACTCGAACCAAATCGGTTTCCGGTAAAAGAGTCTAAGTCTAAAAAACGAGATGAGGCAAAAAAAAGAAAACTTATTACCTCAACAAGAAGAATGACTAAAAATTAGAACAAAATTGATCGATAAAAATTAGTTTCATCGAGAAAAAGATGAATGAACTAATAGAAAAAGGATAATTCTCTGGGAAAATATCCATTAAATTTTGTTCAAATATCATTTCAAAAGTTTGGAGATCAGAAAATCCATGAAAGCCTGAAATTCGTTGACCAATTAAAGGGCTGAACTTTTTTGTAGAAAAGAACTAAGATACAATTCCTAGTTTCTCTATACGTAGGAGCTCTTTTGTTTAGGTGCCACAACTAACTACAGCTCGACGCATTTCTGAGGAGGTAAGAAAAGCGAAAGTGCCTTCAATTTTGAACATGCAACACGCACATCCATGGACCACGAATAGTTGCATGAAGGCGCCACAACCAACTCACAATCATTGCAGAATTTGTAAGTCGAGATAATCACTGAATCGGTCATCCTAAATAATACGAAAAAAACAATTAAAGACATTTTAATCGATACTACCATTTCTCAATCTCAGAGCCGTGAAATCGTCACCTTCCAGGAAAAGTATCACAAGCGCCATGCGACGTTTAAAAATTTCCGCCGCCATTTTATTTCTTTACTGAGAAATTGTTGGTTGAATCTGTTTGGAAATTTCACTAAATTTTATTGGCAGCACAAAGAAAATTCAGTGAAATTTTTGGACAGCTTCGTTGAACAATTTCTCCGTAAAAAAATAAAATGGCGGCGGAAATTTTTAAACGTCGCATGGCGCTTGTGATACTTTGCCTGGCAGGTGACGAAATATGGAAGCAATGAATATTTAATCACACCATTAAACTAATCAACAAATTAAAATGGGTCAATTATTAATTTCTAAATTTTTCTCGTGTTTTCATTTCTGGCGCTTGAGTCTTTTTAAGAAGGTACCGATTCAATCATTGGCCTTAGATACTTTGGCCCCGTATTTCTAACTGGTGATACTCTCCCTGTATACGCTTTCTGTACTTATAGAGTATTACAACTGAAGAGTCCTGTGCATATCCGACGAAGTGAGAAAATCGAAAGTGCCTTCAATTTGGAACACGCAACACCCACATCTGTGGAACACAAATAGTTGCATTAAGGGGCCACAGCATTTTAGTCAAGTCGTTGTAAAGCGGAAACGACTCCAATTTTTGAGCACGTAATCCCAAGATACTGAAAATATATGCAAACTGAAACGTCCAGTCAAACATCTTTTAGTGTGCTTAAAGTTAGTCATATTTATCTTTGAAGTGTAGTAAAATCTCCAAGTGAAAACAGACAAGTTTTTTTCCTAGAACCTTTCTCCATCTAGATGCACTTCAGTGCTAATAAAAAAAAACCCTTGTAAGCATTCAAATGTTGTCAATTTTCTCTCAGAAAATTTTTACTTTTGAAAAAAGTTATGAATATTTTTACTTCAAATGTTCAGACTTTTTAAAATCAAATTTCGAACGAAATCCTCCGAAAAACAGAGGAGAAATGAATCGCATTTAGCAAAAAGGAACCAGCGCAATTAACAGTGTTGTAAAAATGTTGCTTCTGCATGATCATCCGAAAAATCTCCCAGAATAGCAACTAGTTTTGACTTCCTACCAAAAACTTGTTAAATCAAAGGAAAATAAGTGTGCACATTTAAATACTGTATATTAAGTATTTTCAAAGGAATAGGAGAGGTTGCACGATTTTGAAAACACTGGAAACGCGATGGCTTCTTTTTGCTAGATGCGATCCAAATACTCATGAATTTCATAAAAAATTCGTGTTTTGTCGAAATAAATTCGGAAACGCCTGAAGGCTCATACGGCGTTTTTCTTTTGCGTGGCAGTGCAAACCCATTGACGTCACTATATCCACAACTCTGCGATGTCGTCCAATAGCTCGCCGTAAGTGCGCGATGAATTCAAACGCACAAGTGCCGGCGGGCCGGCCGTGTCAGGGGCATGAAATTTCTAATTAATTAATCGCATAAAATAAATAATTCAGGAGAGAAACATTCACGAATTTTACAACAAATTCTTAAAATCGTAGTAAAATTTCCAAGTAGAAACAGATAAGTTCTTTTCTCGAACGTTTCTCCGTCTGGATACACTGTCGTGCTAAGAAAAAACACCTTGTAAGCATTAGAATATTGCCAAATTTCCCCTCGGAATTCATTTAATTTTGAAGAAAGTTATGAAAATTTTTACTCCAAATTTTCAGACTTTTTAAACATATTTCAAGCAAAATCCTCCGAGAAATCAGAAGAAAAATATTCACAAATTTTACTAAAAAGTTGTGTAGACAGTAAGTTGGAGATATAGCCAAGGTTCGTTAAAATCCAGAAAACTGGAAATCTCAATACAGATTGAAAAGGCTCATTCGAGCAAAATTTTCCCTCAAAGAAAAAAAAAAAATTTTGTGTGTGTAAAAATTCGTGTTTTGTCAAAGGAAATTTGGCAACGCCTGAAGGCTCATACAGCGTTTTTCGGTTGCCTTTGGACGGTAGTGCACTCCCTTGACGTCACTAAATCCACAACTCCGCGATGTCGTCCAATAGCTCGCCGTAAGTGCACGATGAATTCAAACGCACAACGCGCGGAATAGTCGAATGTTCCCAAATTTCCTGCAATAAAATGTAGAGAAAGATATAAATATTGATCGTTGAGATTTTTGAATACTTTAGATCAAGTTGGGTATGGAATTCATTGAGAAATTGGAAGAAAGATTTTCACGTTCATACCAGAAAATTATTGGTTTATTAAAGGAAATTTGGCAACGTCCGAAGGTTCATACGGCGTTTTTTTCCTTTGCCTTTGGACGGCAGTGCACTCCCTTGACGTCACTATATCCACAATTCCGCGATGTCGTCCAATAGCTCGCCGTAAGTGCGCGATGAATTCAAACGCACAAGTGCCGGCCGCGTCGGTGGCATCGCCGAGGCGAAATTTTAATTAATTAAAGAAAACGTCGAGGGCACAATTATTGTCGGGGAGCAGGAGTTTCGACCCAATTCGCGGAACCCGGCGGAGTCGCCCCCGCGTAACAGGAAGCGCGGCGCTCTAATTAATTAAATGTATGATAATAAGCACACGCTTTTCTTGCCGGAACAACCCGGGACCATGCAAAACTTGGGCGGGGGTGTCGCCGAACAGGGATCCGCGCACATTCATGTGTGAATGCCCCCAATTCTCCCGTGCTGAGGAAGAACGCCGTATGGACCTTCAGACGTTGCCAAGTTCCCTCCGATAAAACCCGAATTTACTTGGATATTTGTGAATATTATTTTCCAAAATTTTCAGACAATTTTGCACGCAATTTAATCTTAAATATCAGAAAATTTCAAGGAAAAATATACATGCACTGAAAAGAAAATCTTTGTGTATTTACTAAGAAAAGGGTAAAATTACCAAGAATTTGGGGTTCTGTTTGATCCCAGTTTTTTCTTGGTAAAATCACCATTTATGGAATTGGTAATTTTACCGAGAAATCTCGGTAAAACTATTGAACTTTCTCGGTAATTTTACTGGACCTTGGTAAAAGCGCAAATATGTTTTATCGACTGTGGTAGAATTACCGAGATAAAATGGCAAAGTTACCGGGAATTGATTACCAATAAAAGTGGTATTCTTACCTGAAAAAACAGTAAAAATACCGGTTTTTAGGTAAGCTTACCAGTCTGTCTTAGTAAAATTACCAATAATTGGTAGAAAAAGTGAGATGATAAATGTACCAACGGACCGTGGTAAAAACGCCGATAATTTTTTTTCGGTGAAACCCAAATTTACTTGGAAATTTGTGAATATTTCTTTCCAAAATTTTCAGGCAGTTTTGTACGCAATTTAATCTTAACATCAGAAAATTTTCTAAGAAAAATATGCATGAATGTTGTCAAAAATACATGTTTTATCAAGGAAAATTTGGCAACTCTCGAATGATCATACGGCGTTCTTCCTTAGCATTCGTCCTGCACTTGTATTGCAGGGATCGCGGAGGCTCGTTAACTTCAAGGTTCCACGTTGAGCTTATTTCCTTCCTTTCTTTCATCAAATCGTCACCTTCCGGCCGAAGTATTTCTCGAAATGACGTGTTCCCGGAAAGCAAAGTTACACTTTCTATGTGGCAAAGCGATAAATGGACGTATTTCTGCCAAACGGACTATGTGCATTATGACGTGAGCCCTGTCATGCATATATTGTATGGGTCTCAGGGCTCTTGATATTACGATCTATCATGAATTTTGTCATTATTATGTTAGATCCTAGAAACTCAAATGCCAACTGCCAAGTAAACACCAGGAATGCTGGTTTGACAACTGCGATGAAGGGTAGCCCCACTCTAAGAAAAGGTCATACCCTCTTGGAACTCCCAGATGATCTAAAGAAAATTTATGATGCAAAAAATTTTAAAGCGAAATTAAAAGAATATCTAATTAACGGCGAGTACTATGAAAATTAATGAGTATATTCAGGATTGAATCTTAGTTTGACCTACTACTATGTGATTTAATTATTTTCTATACTTGATAAATGTATTAAAATATTAATATAAAACTTGACATATTTGTATTAGCATTTTTGTGCAGAAACAAACAAATAAATAAATAAATAAATGTCTGAATGCACATAGTTCCGTTTAGCAGAAATAGTCCAAATAAGCTATTTACAGTCAAAAAATTGTCTTTTCATTCCTATGAAACTTCTACAAAATAGCAGATTTAATCTACTTTTGTAATACAAACCTGCTGTAAATAAGAATGATCTATTTTTGAATACAGAATAGCTATTTAATTGTAATTTATCGTAATAAGAACGCTACTTCTAACAAATATTCTTGACTATCTAACTCACCAAATTTTTAAATTTTCAAAAATTACTTACTTACAATTTTTCATTCTACAATTCTTACTTTTGAAAACTCTGCTACATGAGTTTTGCTTCCTCTTCAAAAACTTATTTGCGAGATACGACCGTATTTGGAAAAAAGAGTCCCAAAAATATATTGTGTCCTCAATCACTTCGTCACCTTTTGACGCTTACATCAAGCAGAGACCCGCTTTCATTCAGCGATTTTATTCTTGATTCAAAATTAATCTTCTTGACAGCGTACTCAAGAATGTTTCTACCTAAATTCAGTAACTTTTATTCTCTAATGAAATTCCAAAATCATGCTAAACGTCATTAAATACGGATGCTAGGACTTGGTGAGTTTTTGGAGTTCCACTCTCTTTTGTGCCGTAGTATCTTGATTTATTTTGCGAGGAAAGCTTCGTACTCTTAAAGAATGCCTGTCATTCTTACATGTTGGAGCGCCTTCAATTTCGTATGATGCCGCGCAACACCTGTGTTGTGGAATAGTTGCTTGAAGCGCCGTGGTGCGATGCGGTGCGGCGGGCGGGCGGCCAGCGCCTACAAACCTAACAGGGATACTTCACGCATTGCAACACGACGCGCTGGCAACACGACGCTCCGCTCTGTGTCAGGCTCTAATGCTTCAACTCGCAGAGTCAGCGTTTTTCAATAACTGATGATTTTGAAATGTTTGCACACTCTGCATGGATTATTCTCATTTAAATTGATGATAAAAAAATGTATATTAAAGGAAAATATAATGTGTGTTTTGTAAAAATCAAGGTGATTCCGAGTGGAAAAAAGAGTCCCAAAAATATGTTGTGGCTGCAGTCATTTCGTCACCTTTCGACTGAAGTATCAGAGGCATCGTGCGACTTTTCAAAATTTTCGCCGCCATTTTATTTTTTTACAGAGAACTTGTTCAGCAAAAATCGGATATAATTGAGAAATTGTTCGTCCGAATATTTCACTGAATTTTCTTTGTGGTGCTGATGAAATTCTGTGACGTTTTCAAACAGATTCAACCAACAAATTCACTGTAAAAAAATAAATTGGTGGTGGAACTTTTGAAAGCCGTATGGCGCTAATGATATTTCGGCCGGAAGGTGACGAAAGAACTGCAGACAAAATATATTTTAGAGACCCTCTTGTAGAAATAAAGTCATATTTCAAAATAACGTTTTTGAAGGGGATGCAAAACTCTTGTAGCAGAGTTTTCAAAAGTAGGAATTCGACGATAAAAAATTGTAAGTAAGCAGCTTTCACAAATTCAAAAATTGAACGACGAAAATAGTCAAAAATAGCTGTCAAAAATAGCAATCTTATGGCGATAAATTGCGATTTAACAGCTATTCCGTATTCAAAAATAGAACACAGCGATTTATAGCACGTTTTTATTTCAGAAGTGGATTTAACTTGCTATTCAGTAGAAGTTTTATAGGAATAAATAGACAATGAATTGACCATAAATAACACATTTATCACTATCAATCTTGAAATTCTGCTACACGGAAAGTGGAATTTTACTTTCCGAAAAAACGTCATTTCGAGAAACGTTCCAACGAGGCACATCTGTAGTATAGAAATTACTTTTGGCAGCAAACACACCATAATAAACTTACGAGACCCGGTGCATCATTAAACAGTTCTGAAAACCCCGCTAAAGTCCCTGCAAACGTTGTGAATGATCGGCACTCGACCGTGTCGTTCAAAGAGCATTCCTCATGAAAAATTAATTTTCCACAATATCTTTAAGCTGATAAGTCCCATAAAGACTGGAAACATCCGAGACTTCATATCAAAAAGCGATAAAAGCTTTTTGCTGTCTGAGTTTCTCGAATTATTATGCACTTTTTTTCTTCCCGTGATGTTCGCACCAGACGAAATCACCCGAAAATCACGAAGCGCACGGAGGTTTTCTTCTTTTTCTTCTTTTTTTACCCGGCGAGCAAACTCCTGGCTTCTCGTTTTATCTCTTCGTAAATATTACGATGCTCCTCCGGTCACGTGCGGAAAACTCAGAAAATCTGAACAATGACTTTGAGACTATTATCCAGAGCCATTGTCTAATATTTGCAGGTTTAGTTGCTGGCAGTGTAGTAAGCGTACTATCATCTTCCCGGCAGCGTCGACTGTTGCACTTACCGTTCATGGGATATTTAACAGTGTTCCGATTTAGAAGAAAATGATCCAGACAGCATGGCTGTCCGCAAACAAGGGATATTTACGTCAAATACTCGTTTGCTGCGCTGGTGAGTAACATTTCTGAGTCTGGATCCGTTTTTGTCTTCAGATGAGACTGAATTAGTGGCGATTTTTGAAAGCTGGCGACACTGTTTTTCCTCCGTTTAAATGCATGTAAAACAATCGATTCTGGTATCGATTGAGGCAGCCGCCTTCATATAAAATCGATATTTTTAATGGATTTAACTAGAGAAAAATCAGTGTTGCCAACTTAAAAAATTGGCAGTGGACAGAGTTAAGCAAAATGACCCTTACCGCAGCCGAAAGGATTAATGTTACATCGTTCAACACAGAAATAGTCCTAAAAATTGATACTTCAAAAACATTTCACAGTCAGCAAGGCGCGATAAATTTTGAATTGGAAAAACACTGTGAAAAAAATTTGACAGCACTGTCGCCAGCCTTAAAAATGATTCATTTCCGTCGCCTAAAACATTTTTCATAAGTCAGATTATGGTTGAAAACGTTCATCCCAAGTTCTAAAGATAAGTATTATGCAGGGTGATCCAAGGTTGAACCGCCAGACTGCAGGAGCGTGTCCTATGGGTCAAAATAGGACTTTTTTCTTCTTTGAAAATTTTTCAAAAAGTGATTTTTAAGGTAGTTACAAACCCCCTCCCCCTAATCCTTGGAAATGAATCGTACATTCCGGTAAAGACAATGCACCGAATCTTATTTTAATTATTGGTATGAACACATAATATGAAACTTTAAATTCATTCAGTTCTCAACGGAGCTCAAAATTGCCACTTTTGACCTTTCTCCCCCGCATTCGGCTCTTCTGGAGGACAATTCGCTCCTTAAATATTACAGGCGGATCCAGACACTTTAAACGGGAGAGAAGGCGGCGGATGGGACCGCGGGGCATCCCGCGGAAAATTTTTATAATTTTAAAGCATCCAGTCCAGTATGCAGTTTGAGTAAATTTAGTCACGAATAATTACCAATTATTAGCTTCCTTCTCTCTTCTTTCCTTCGCTCCTTTCTCCTTTTTTTCTTCCCTTTTACCTCTCCCTTTTCTCGGGCGAACGGGGGGAGAGGGCGTGCGACCAGGGTGGCATGAAACGTAAGGAAGAAATAAAATATTAGTAATTTCAGTGAAATATTTCATGAAATTTCACGAGGCTGTGAAATTGTTCATAACTTTCAGGGGCTAGAGTATAACCCGCACTCAAAAACACAAAACTAGAAAAAAGTCACAATCCTCACGTTTTGCGAAATGAACCGGTATTTTTCAATATCTTTCATAATATAAACCGCTCCGTAGTACGCTGTGGTGGCCGGCGGGCGGCTAGCGCCTACAAACCTAAGGGGATACTTCAAACATTGCGCAATGCGTGGAGTATCCCCTTAGGTTTGTAGGCGCCAATGCGCGTTCCGCGTTGGCAGCACGACGCTCCGCTCTGTGTCAGGCTTTAATACTTTAACTCGCAGAGTCAACGTTTTTCAACTCACGATTTTGAAATGTTTGCACACTCTGCATGGATTATTATCATTTAAATTGATGAGATAAAAATATATATATTAAAGGAAAGTATAATGTGTGTTTTGTAAATATCAAGGTGATTCCGTGTCAAATTCAATGACTTCCAAAGCACTTTAATCTTTTCTGCACTTTTAGCATTTGAATTTTAGTGAAATCTTTCATTATAGATTTCACGAGGCTGTGAAATATTTCATACTTTTCAGGGGCTAGAGTATGCAACCCGCACTCAAACACACAAAAATAGAAAAAAGTCACAGTTCTTACGCTTTGCGAAATGAACCGGTATTTTCCAATACCTTTCATAAACTTCTGAAATTCCATGAAATATTATGCGTAAAATTTCAAGATTTTATTTTTCATGAATTTTGCCACCTTCAATGCATATCCACTCACGTCCCCCTACCTACGTCCCCCTACCTACGTCCCCCTACGTCCCCCTACGTATTCTTACGTCTCCCTATGTCCCCATACGTCCTCCCACGTCCTCTTACGTCCTTCATTCCCCCTACGTCTCCCTACGTCCCCCTACGTACCCCTACGTCTCCTTACGCCCCCCTTTGGATCTGTCTCCTGATCCCTTTCCACAGATCCTACGTCTCCTATGAGCCTCAAGTTACGTATCCATTCTAATGCCTCTTCGGAATGTCCCAGTGAGCATCCTGCCGTTCGTCTACGGGCTGGTGCAGACGTGGCCGAACCTGGCGATCGAGGAGATCCTGAAGGGGGAGGCGGGCTTTGCGGTGGACCCGGAGGACATCGCGGTGATCGTGTCGATGGTGACCCTGGGCGAGTTCCTCATGCCGATCCTCTTCGGGTTCGTCCTCGTGCGGCTCGGCCGGAAGACGAACATGCTCCTCAACGCCCTCATCTACGCCGTCGCCTGGGCCCTCATCATCTTCGCCCGATCGCCGTTCTGGCTCATCGCCGCCAACTTCGCTGCCGGCCTCGGCTGTGGCATCATACTCATCATCGGGCCCATCTACATGGCCGAGATCGCCGACTCCAAAATTAGAGGTTAGAATTTCTTGAAATAGTCTATTAATCGCCCGGGCTGATTATTGAAATTGATGGACGAAGTCATAGACAAAGAAGACAAAAGGGATATAGAGGGATTCTATTGGAAGAAGCGAGAAGTTGCAATGGACATAGGAGTCAACAATCGGGCCGCAACAGGCCGATTATTGAAATTGATAGACAAAGTTGTAGACAAAGAAGACGAAAGGGGTATTGTATGGACAGGGTTGCACGGTTGAAATGAAAAGTACGAAATATTGAACGAAATATTGAAAATTTCCGTGAAATATCTCATGAAATTTCCCAAAATTCTGAAAAATATGAACATATTCTCAGGGGCTGGGTATGCAGCACGCACTGAAAAACACCAAAAAGCAAACACCAGTCGCTTTTCATTTAATTTTGAAAAATGTTATTCTATATTTTTCAAATTTTTCTGCAATTTCATGAAATATTTCATATAAAATTTCAAGATTTTATTTTCCATGAAAAATTGCAACTCTGTGCACAGAGGGATCTTATTGGTGGGAGCGGTTCTTCGTCGTGAATACTCCTGCGGGCTGATTTTTGAAATTGGTAGACAAAGCTTTAGACAAAAGAAGACAAAAGGGATATGGGGGGATCCTATTGGTGGGAGCGGGTGGTTGCAATGAACAAAGGAGGTAGGTAATAGACTAAATAACGGCAACCCACGAGAGAACCTATGGTTTGTCCATAATTCACTCCCTTAGTCTATAGGAACCACCCACTACAATCAATAGGATCGCTCTATACTCCCTATGTTTTATTTGTCGATAGCTTTGCTTGTTTATCGATTTCAATAATCAGCCTGCAGAGATAAGATAATTTAGAGACCTCGCACTAAGAAATCTATTTTGCGGTATCATATCCAGTATGGCCCTAAAACTCATTTTTTCCTCAGAAATTATCAGAAGCTACTTTTTAGGTGTAAGCAAGATTAGGAATTGCCATTGATTGATTTTACGCCCAAGAGACAATTCTGAACAATGCTTGGTTTATCATCGTGAATTTACGACTCTTTTTAAGAAAGCAGCATAATCTTAATACGTTTAGACAATGAGAAACTCCATCTTCATATTTAAGTCACAAAGAGGCCTTGATGATTTAATTTGAAGTTAAGCACAACCAAACGATGGCAGACAATAATTACAACTAAAAATAGATAAATGCAAGTAAAAAGTTCTTTCTTTAAAAGTTTTATTGCTGAAAAAACACCTAGAACATGATGAACCGATTCATGCTAATTCTTCATCAAAGTAAAATTCGTTCAAGTAAAGTCAAACAGTAAAATTGGACGTTTCAAACAATGGGATCGCATTGAACAAGAGGGAACAAGCACGATTGCAAGTGTGTTTAGAAGCATGCATGAGTTTTTTGTATGTTGTCTATTCTCTGCTTGAAGGGGGGCTCTCCTCATTGAACTTTGTTGCAATAAAATTAAAATAGGATGCAGTTTTTCTCTGCATTGCAAATTTCCTACCTGTCCCACACTACAAATTTCCCTAAATTTCCTTTGTAATTCCGATAAAATTCAGTGAAATTTTCAAACAGATTCAACCAACAATTTCTCTGTAAAAAAATTAAATGGCGGCGGAAATTTTAAAACGTCGCATGGAGCTTGTGATACTTTGGCCGGAGGATAATGACATACCCCGAATTAAGTCCGTTTTGTACTTTCAACAGGTGCTCTGATAAGCGTGTACATCACAGTGATTGCCATCGGTCAGATTTTCATGACAAGCGTTGGTATTTTCATCTCCTACTTCGACATGAACCTCATAGCGCTGATCCTGTCCATCGTGGCTTTCTTCTGCATCCTCGTCATTGCCGTCGAATCCCCCAGTTGGCATCTCATTGACAACGATGAAGTCAAGGCGGAAGAGAGTTTCAACTACTATTGGAATACGGGCGAGGAAGCTGATAGACCGCAGGTTTGTCTCCATCAACGAGTGACTGAGTGAAGAAGAGAGGAGAATAATATGATAACATTTTGAAGCAATAGCAGAACTACACAACCGGATAAAAAGGTTAATTTTGCAACACTTCTTCGCTTACCTGACATAAGGGCGTAACTACACTCCGCAATGAACCCTGTCCACCATACAATCCAATGCTTTCCCGGGCTAATCTCAATGTGTAGTTAAACCCTTATGTCAGCCAAGACGATTCGCATGGCCAAAAATAATAAGCAATAAATTAACTCAATGTAGCGGGCTAATTGTTGAAATTTATAGACAAAACGATGGACAAAGAGGACTTAGGGAGTATGGAGCGATCCTTATGGCTTAAGTAATTGATTCCTACAGACTGAGAGAGGAAATGATAGACAAACTATTGGGTCTCTCGTGGGTTGCCGTTAGTTAGTCTATTATCTGCCCTCTTTTTCCATACCGTCCATACCATGTCACCACCCGCTTCCACCAATAGGATCCCTCCATATCTCTTTTATCTTTGTTTAGGGCTTTGTCTATCAAAGTCAATAATCAGCTCAAAGGAGTATTCACGACGAAGAACTGATACGTTGGAATGCCCTCAATATCGTATGATACTGTGCAACACCTCTGTTGCGAAATAGTTGCTTGAAGCGCCGTGGTACGCCGCACTTGGCGCCTACAAACCTAACTGGGATACTTCACGCATTGCGCAATGCGTGAAGAATCCCAGTTAGGTTTGTAGGCGCCAGTGCGCGTGTCGCGCTGGCAGTAGGTCTCTCTGCTCTGTGTCTGGCTCTAATATTTGAACTCGCAGTCAGCGTTTTTTAATTGATTCACGATTTTGAAATGTTTGCCTACTCCATTGCAAAGCATGAAAAGGAACCGGTATTTTTCAATATCTTTCATAAATTTTTGAAATTCCATGAAACATTTCACGTGAAATTTCAAGATTCTATTTTTCATGAAATATTGCGACCCTGCGAACACCATGATACTCGATTCTTTACCATAGCTTGAAGTGGAAAAATATCTATGGTCGATCACTGCGCCTCGCCACTGAAAACTACGCTTTTTTCTCAGGCAGGAGAGGCCCTGGCCGAGCTGAAAGAGACGGTGAAGCTGGAGATGGAGTCCTCGAGTTCCTACCTGGAGTTGTTCCGGACACCGAGCAACATCCGCGCCTCCATCATCGTCATCACCCTCTCCTTCTTCCAGGGGGCCAGCGGGATCGTCGCTGTACTCACATACGGCTCCACCACCCTACCCAGGTACAAATATGTGAACTTTCAATTAATATGAATTGGACTACCTATATTTCATAAAATGGACTAACATTCTCTGGCTCGGATTACAAACCATATACCTAATATTTAGTTTCCTCATGCACATACGTGTTTTTACGGATGTGTCAAAAATTGTAGTTCTGGATAGCAAAATGTAGTCCAATGGACCACTAGACAAGGTACGAAGTTAAGCATTCTGATACTTAATCAAAATTTAACATAGAACACGATCCGTACAACGAGAATTACTGAAATTTACTCCTAACCAAGATATTCAATGTTTTATGTTGCGTGAATTCAAACCTCCCGCTGAGAACACTATGGTATACGTACGTCAGATCGCAAACTATATGTTACCGTGGCAGTCTCCACTATACGAAAATATGGCAATCTCAATCTTGACGCTTTGGTTCAGCTATAGCAATTTTTTTACACTTTGAACAATGAAGGGTGGGAAATGAACACTGTTTGTTTGAGAAGCCTGCCAAAACCGATGCGCGATTTGACTCACCTAGAGTATTGTGTTTCTTGTGACCGGGCAATTCAAATTTCTCGTGACCAATGTAAAATTAAAACGTTACTATCTTAGTTAAGAGTTGATTTCAGAAATGTTTAATGCAAGAATCGTGTTCTACGTGGAGTTTTGGTTAAGAAACTGTATCAGAATGCTTAAATTCGTACTTGGTCTAGTGGTGTATTGTGACCGTCCGTACGGGGAAACACCTAAAACCATATTAAGAGGAACTAGAATCTAAAATTAAGGACATTTGTACTACATTTTGAGATTAGAAACTATAAATTCCGGCCCGGTTTAAAAACAACGTATGTGCCATTAGTTTCCCTACGTACATACGTGTTTTTTCAGTTTATAGCTCCAAATTGCAAAATGCAGTCCATTTAAAAGTAAAATTTGCTCCGCACAGGAACTTATTTTGCGAATTTGAAATTTTCGAACAACTTTAAAGCCAAAAAGGTCTTATTGGCACCTGTCCTCTATGCATCTCTGCGCAGGTACGATGGGTTCTGGAAGCCGTATCCAACGATGGCCCTGGTCAGCGCCCTAAACCTGGTCTTCAACCTCGTCTCCATCGTGCTCATCGATAAGCTTGGTCGGCGGCCTTTGAGTATCGTCTCCAACGCTGGCGACGCCCTCGGGACCGGGATCGTGGCTGTTTACTTCTTCCTCGAGCAGAACACCGAGTGGGACACCACCAACATCAAATGGCTCCCCTACATCGGTATGATCCTCTATATTTCCTCCTATGGAGGTGCCATGGCCGTCATACCGCACATTCTCGTTGGGGAGCTCTTCCCGACCAATGTCAGGTAATTTTAAACGCCTTCCTTCCTTAGCTTGTGTCACAAAATACTCCATCAAAATATCACGGTCAGGTGGTGTGATTAGTTTATTCGATGACTTGCACCAATCACAGCACTTGACCTTGATATTTTGATGGAGTATGTTGTTAGTGTGACACAGGCTCTTGGCCCGTTTCAATCAAATAAAAGAATTGAATTTTCGGGCCAAATTTTGCAATGGAGATGTTGCATGTGTGAGGAATTCGCGATTTGATTGTTGATTCTTTGGTAAAAGTTTGCGAGAAACATGATGGTGCCACTGGTTTTCTCTGAAATCAACTCCCAAGCTCAAAAAAAGCTCTCAAGTTGAGGCCAAAATGGAGGGGATATCCCACGCTATCCTGAGAGTCCACTTCCGCATTAAGACAAACTCTCCATGCGAAGATAGGGAGCAAATACATTAGCAAGGTTGCCGTGTTTTCAGTTTTAGAGTCCCCAAATAAAATTGCAGCCCTGTTAATGTATTTGCTCCCTATCTTTTAGCCCAGGCAATAGAGGATAGAATAGGGGTTTACCTTGCAAAATTTAGGTGAAATCAGGTTATGATCGATTCCTATGTAATTTTTTACGCTGAATCCGAATTTTTGGTTTCCCAACAAATTTNGATGGTGCCACTGGTTTTCTCTGAAATCAACTCCCAAGCTCAAAAAAAGCTCTCAAGTTGAGGCCAAAATGGAGGGGATATCCCACGCTATCCTGAGAGTCCACTTCCACATCAAGACAAACTCTCCATGAGAAGATTGGGAGCAAATACATTAGCAAGGTTGCCGTGTTTTCAGTTTTAGAGTCCCCAAATAAAATTGCAGCTCTGTCAATGTATTTGCTCCCTATCTTTTTATGGAGAGTTTGTCTTCATGTAGAGAAGGACTCTCAGGATATCGTGGGATATCCCCTCCATTTTGGCCTCAACTTGAAATCTTTTTTTGAGCTTGGGAGTTGATTTCAGAGAAAACCAGTGGTACCATCGTGTTTCTCATGAACTTTTACATAAAAATCAACAATCAAATCGCAAATTCCTCACACATGCAACATCTCCATCGCAAAAGACGAAAATATGGCAACCGCGCAAGCTTTTATCGAATTAGATTTCAAATGATCATGAATTATCGTTTATTTGAAACATCCTATTGTCCGTATGACTCATATTGATTTTTATTTTACTTACGTATGTACATTGACAATACTGCCTAGCTAGAGTAGCACGCCGTATGAGTCTTTAGCCCTTGTCATATCTCCTCTGATACAAAAACGTATTACTGGGAAAATTATTAATATTTTCATTCGAATTATTCAGACAATTTTGTGGGCAGTTTAATCTAGCATATCTGCAAAATTCAAGGGAAAATATGCATGACTGCCCTGAAAAATGCATGTTGTCTCCCAGAAAATTTGGTAACTCTCGAATGTACGTACGGCTTCTTTCCTTAGCACGGCAGGATATGAGGGGTTCAAGGAGACTTCAACGAACAGCTAGAAACATGGAGGTCACTTTCCAACACCACGCTGACTCTGGTTCATGTAATTCATTGATGTGTACATTACTTGTTTGGACAATAAGGACCTATTACTTACGTTTCGGGAATCATCCTTTCATTGACAGACATACACAGCAATGCTAAGGAGAAACGCTGTATGAACATTCGAATTTTGTCAAATTTGTTAAATTTTAGCGGGTAGACTTTGATTTACAAAAAAAGTCTAAAAAAGGGTTGAAAATAATAGTGAATTTTTTACCGTTGTTTCTGTTAAGAGTTGTTGAAAGGTACTTTCTAAGAGACGTTGGGAATAGGGTCATCTAGACCTTACAACGGTGCGTGTAAGTCCGTAACCACGTATCTCGTTTAGGGCACAGACGTTCGAGGCGCCCAACTCGCGGCGAGACGTGCTCTTGCCAAAAATTAAGTTGCCCGATCAAATTGGGCAATGGCTGATGTAACTTGGTTCTTTTTTGCTGAAGGCGGTCCAATTACTGCAGGGCGTCTACTAAAACAGGCTAGCCAAAAATCAGTACTTTTTCCAGTGCATTTCCCAAGAAATTCAGTGCCTCCTCAACAGAAAAATTCAGTACGTTTGTAGTATCTCTAATCGACGAAATTCGAAAAATTTGAAAAATGCGAATTTCTCGCTCAAATTGCTACAAGAATGACGAAAAAATGAACCAAAATCCGGACCTTTGAGCAGACTACTTTTTCAGTGCTTCCGGACCGTCCCCAAATGAGCAGTACTATGTCCGGACTTGTAGATACCCTGCACTGATTTAAATCAAAAGCTTTGATTGCTTTGATAAAAACTTGATTATATTGAGGAAACGGCTGTACGGTCATATGTACAACCGACAGGAAAAGACAGCTCTACACCAACATGAGGATGAATTGGGGCACCATTCTGATTTTGATTTGCCCAAAATTTTAGCAGTCGAGTCCCGGGACTTTGCCAGAGGTGTGTTGGAGATGATAAACATCGTCAAGAATAGACGTGAACTTTAGGGCTGACATAGATGGATTGAGCGCATCCTATCATCAGTTTTTCTGTGGTAGAGAAGAGCCTCTATAAATACTCCTTGGTGGGTATAGAGGTTGGCCTGAGATCAAGGAGGTGATAGTGCCCCTTTCCATCTTTGCTCTGTTTTTCAGTTTGCACTGATTCCTACCTCGGTCAGTTGCATGCTCATTTTCTTGTTTTAAGTTTTACATTTTTTAGCTTCTGTTCCAGTTAAGAATGGGCATGTAATTGGCCCGAAACGTCCTGGTTGTTTATGTATCCTCTAGCCTTGTATATCCACCCTAGTAAAAATTGGCAGTAGAATCTGTGTTCCAAAATACCATAGACCTACAGCCGGCTGTAAGATTTCCAATAGCTTCTATAGCCGGCAACACAATTTCTTATAGTCTTTTATAGCCGATGGCGATTAATCAACAGCCTGGCGATAAAGTGTATTTCTAAACCTTACTAATTACGGATGCTAGGACTTAGTGAGTTTTTGGAATACTGCTCTCTTTTTGGGCCGCAGTATCTTGATTTAATTTGCGAGGAAAGCTCCGTACTTTTGAAGGATGCTTGCCATTCCTAATATGTTGGAGTGCCTTCAATTTCGTATGATACTGTGCATTACGTCTGGTGTGAAAAAGTTGCTTCAAGCGCCGCGGTACGCTGCGGCGCGGCGCTGCGCACGGAGGGCCAGCAGCCAAGTTTAGCCGGACAAAAGTCCTCAGAGGCGCCTGAACTTACTAATAGGAGAGAATATGTGTTTTTAGGGGTAATTTAGGTCGCTGAATCCATATTTTGGGTTTCTTTTAAGAAATTTTGAAGTTTTTGATGAGAATTATTAAAAAAAATTGCTTTATCAACGGGTAATTAATGCAATTTTTCACTCAAATCTTCAGAGGTACCTGAGTTTGTTTTGTGTGAAGAAATTGGTTTCTGAGGGTTATTTTGGTGAGTAAATTACAGTTTTGCTTTCTTTGTTCAACATTTTTCAGTTTAAAATTCAAAAAATTTGAAAAATGATGATTTATCTCTGGGTAATATATCGACGGTGAAACTACCAAACCACGTATCTCGTTTGCGGTGTTTAAAAATCTACGCTCACATTTTATTTTTTCGAAGTAGACCAAATCAATATCATTCCTTGAAATTTTCACGGAATTTTCTCCGCACAAAGAGGAAAAATCACAGAAATTTTCAAGACTGGATGTTAAGTAGTTTTTCATTTAAAAAATAAAGTATGACAGGAAGTCTGCGACGTCGCAAACCGAGATACGTGGTTTGGTAGTTTCACCGTCGATATGGGAAATATATGTCGCGTATTTTTCAGCAGAATTAGCGTTGCATCTCATCTCGCCCAACGGAAATATTCATAGCCCAGAAAACTGCCGAAAACTGCTAGTGAACCAAAGAAATTCCCAAATTTCAAAGTGTGCTTTTACTTAAAATTGACAATTTGAACCCTTCAGACATGTCCAGAAAATTCAGGAGTCGTTTGCATGTCGCGTATTTTTCAGCGTAATTATAGTATTGAATCTCATCTCGCCCAACGAAAATACTCATTGCTCAGAAAATTGCAAAAAATTGCGAGTAAACCAAAGAATGTCCAAAATTTCAGAGTGTGTTCTTACACAAAATTGACCATTTGAACCCTCCAGACATGTCCAGAAAATTCAGGAGTCTTCTGCTTGTCGCGTATTTTTTGGCGGAACCAATGAAAATATTGTTTTGAAGAATGCACTTCTTTTGCCAGAAATTAGAAGATATAAAGGCAAAGCCGGAATAAAACCTTGAATTAGAAAATTTTATTCAGAATCAGGCATAATTTAACCCCAGAAGTCGGGCCGCAGTTGTATGGACATCTATAATAACAATATAAGAAGATTAGCGTAGGATAGCGCCATTATACGGCATGCTTGCAATTTGGCAACACTGCCTTTCATCCATATGAACACATCTACGATAGAATCGATATATATCGAAAATCCTAACCTAAAATCGATTTTCGTTAGTGTATTTACAATGAGAAAGAGCATTGATGCTAACATGCAAGAATCGCCAATACCTGGCACGTGAGTGATCCAATATAAGAAATTAGCATAAAATCCTCGATCTTGCGTCACAAAAAAATGCATAACTCACGGTAAGGCAAGAAAAGGCAAATGAACCAATGAAAATTTAGATGTTTAGGATGTATTGAACCACATGGTAGCGGTCCGTAACCTTACAGATCTTTACAGAAAATTGCAGACCTCTTTAAACCTAAAAATTAGGACATTTTCGTGCCCAGTTTTTAATTGTGTGTACCAGACTATACAATGCACAAAATTGATAAAAATACCTTAAAGTAAAATGAAAACATGTTAATCTAACTTGGTAAAACACTCGTTATGTTGGGAAACACTCGAAGGTTTGTGGAACATGACCTTTTGGATGAGCGTTGAACCAAGCCAGCATACAGGATAAATAAACACACCGCACGCGCTCGCGAAAATCTTGGCATCGCAGTCTTATTAGTGATAAGACCCCCAAACCCAGTGATGTACAGATACTCCATGATATACCTTATCGCTCAGTGGTGTCTATTTTCGAATTTTCCGGACAAGCCAAAATGGACTTTTGTCCAGCTAAATTCGATTCCTGGCCCTCTGTGCGGCGGGCGGGCAGCCAGCGCTGAACGCGCATTGGCGCCTTCAAACCTAACAGGGATACTTCACGCATTGCGCAATGCGTGAAGTATCCCTGTTAGGTTTGTAGGCGTCAGTGCGCCGCCGCTCCGCTTTGTGTTAGGCTCTAATATTTAATCTCGCGGAGTCACCGTTTTTCAACTCATGACTTTGAATGTTTGCACATCCTGTATGGATTATTCTCATTTTAATTGATGAAAAAAAAAATATGTAGTAAAGGAAAATATAATGTGCGATTTGTAAATATTAAGGTGATTCCGTACAAACTTAAGGATTTACAAAGCACAAGAATTTCTACACAATTTCTTATAGTTTTTTATAGCCGATGGCGAAAAAGCAACAGCCAGGCGATAAAGTGTAAAGCCCGGCGATAGGAACTATAGCCCGGCTGTATAATTTTTTATCGCTTCGTGTAGCCCGGCCGTATGATTTTTTCCACTTTCTACTGCCAGCTATATGATTTTCTATAGCCCTCTTCAGTCGGCTATAAGAACTCCTAAGGTATTTTGAAACGCAGCTCTTATCGCCAATTTTTACCAGGGCATTTGTTTTTTGTATTTTAGTGTGTTTTTATTCTTGATTATTTTTTTTATTTTCAGGTACCATGCCTCCGTCGTCTCGGTGATTTGCATCGCCGGGAGTTGTGCGCTGTTCAACTACATCTACTTGGGCGTGAGCCGCGCGGTCGGGGTGGCGGCCATGTTCGCCATTTTCACCGTTTGCAGTTTCGCCGCCGCCGTCTTCTCCTGGCTTTACGTATTCGAGACGAAGAACATGTCCCTCTCGGAGATCCAAGCCATCATGACAGGGCGGCGACGGACGGGCAGCAGGCCATCACACGAGTTGAACGATCTATCTTAACTTATTTCATCTGAGATCTTCTCGTATAACCGAATCAGGGCGGCCTCAGTCAAGGAGGGCTTTGCGATTTGACCGTCGATTCTTACGTAAAAGTTCGCGAGAAACACGATGGGCACCATCGTGTTTCAGTGAAAATGTTTGTGAAAAGGAGTTGTCAGTCAATATCCATCAGTTAGATGACCGTGGGTGAAAATAAGTGGGTGGATAATTCCTCTACCTCTGGCAGGTAAACTGTGGGTGAGTAGGTTACGTGTCCAGGCATTCCGGGGACACGCTAATTAACTGCTTAGGAGACGCCCAGTAGCATCTCCATTCACCGGGCAGTGAAAATCTCTGCGTAGGTACAACGCGAATGGAAGTTCGATGACGGGATTTTGGAGATTTTTCATCATTCGAGCCTCGTGGTTCAAGAGAACCGCTGATTCTTGAATATCGATTTTTCACTAAATTCAAATATTGAGGGCGCATCCATTTTTTAAAGAGGGAACCACATCATTTCTTTGACATCGATTTTTCATCATAAAATCAAGTCTTTTCCAGCAGGTCGATTGTTGACTCGCTATCGAATGACCTTGATCGATATATAGCATTGCCAAGATAGGGCTTTATCGATCAAGCTCATTCGATAACGACTCAACAATCGACCCGCAGGAGCAACAAGAGCGACGCTCGTCGCTCGTGCGAAGGGCCGAGCGCCTTTTCAAATTTCCCGCGCGCCATTTCGAATTCCCCGCCTTTTCGGCCTTCTGAAGCTCAGACTCCCATTGGCTGCGCGCTAAATGCCTGCTTAGGTGCGGGATGTTTCCATTTATGTAGGTTCATCTATTTAGGAACTGAGCTAAAGACAAACGGGAAAAAACACTGTTAATAAAACTGCAATATTTGAATTATATGGGATTGTAGAATTTTATGATGATACAATCCACAAGCAAAGGGACCTTTGGTGTCGAGAAATCCATAATTCATATACTAATACAAATTATCATATCACCTGAAGGCATGTTTTATGCATCAAACACACATCATTTACCCAGAAATGAAGAACCAAATCAGAGTGCTGACAGGCTGGCATTGGTCTTGAAGCAAAAAAAGTGCGACAAAGATGTACCCAAAAACGGTGTGCAGGGGGTGAGTCTATGTGGACTCAAAATCGCGAAAAATTAAAAGCTTGGCTGATCCTAATTTGCGATCTCGCATTTGAAATTTTCATAGAAAATTCAAGTTTTCTACTCATTTTGATCAGTTTCTTCAATTTATTTGTCCATTGAATTGGTGTTGATCGGTTCACGTATTTATTTTTCGTTCGATTCATGTCGATCGAATACATGCTCACTAGTAACATGCACACTACCAATCATGCTCTTTTTTTTAACTGAACAATTCGCCTTCTGCTGCGTCTGCAGCAATTGTTGTTACGAATATGTTGTGCGTGCTGATTTTACTACATTACATAGTCGATCTTTTGAAGGCGTTTTATGTGCGCAAGTGGCGCGATCCGTCGAAGAACAAACCAAACAGGAATTGAGCGATTCATTCAATCTTTATTCTGTAGTTCTCCGACAGATAGTGCTACGTGCGCACATAAAACGCCTTCAAAAGATCGACTATGTAATGTAGTAAAATCAGCACGCACAACATATTCGTAACAACAATTGCTGCAGACGCGGCAGAAGGCGAATTGTTCAGTTAAGCACAAAAAAAGAGCATGATTGGTAGTGTGCATGTAACGAGAGAGAATGTATTCGATCGACGTGAATCGAACGAAAAATAAATACGTGAACCGATCAACACCAAATCAATGGACAAATAAATTAAAAAAACTTATCAAAATCAGTAGAAAACTTGCATTTACTATGAAAATTTCAAATTGCGAGATCTCGAAATAAGGGTCAGCCAAAATTTGATTTTTCACGAGTTTGAGTCCACATAGACTCACCCCCTGCACACCGTTTTTGGGTAAATTTTTGTTTTGTTCTGTTTTTTTGCTTCAAGACCACTGTGCTGAACTATGCAGTCAAAGTATTGTACTTTTAAGAAAAAGTTGCATCAAGTTTTAGTTCCCTAAGATTAGTGTGGTTGATGTGCATACTTAGTTGAATTAAAATGTAAAATGTCTTCTATCGGCACAAAAATGAACTAGATTGCTCGCAGCTTCTTCTCCAAAACAATAGTATTTTGTATCAAAGTCTAAAATTCAGTTTTTTTTACCGAAATTCATAAACACTCCATTCCAGGGGGATATGTCTCAGATAGTCTCAGATCTGACTAAAGTTAAAAAATACGTACCGCCATTGCAGCATTTCAGAATCTCCTATCACGTATGATTCTTTTGAAGTAATATCAACCAGAAAATATCCTGGAAATTCTGCGTGGAAGTTTTTGAAATAAGGAAAAAATACTCAGAAAATTTCAATACATACCATCCAATATTTTCCTTAAAAAAGAAAGAAAAAAAAAACAATTAATTGCAGATGCGTATTTTTTACTTCAGCTATCGATACAAATTGGATAGACTTTCAGTATAGTTAACTTCTCAGTTTCATTACATGATAATGATGATTTTAAAAAATGACTTAAAAAGACCATAGAATACTGAAGACCATGGCCGGATTTACCTACTTGCCACCCATGGGCCGCCTGTATTTTGCCGCCCTCTTCTCATTAATTTTGAAACATCAATAAAAACCATCAAATGAACAAGCCGGAGGGAGAAGGATGCATAAGACGCGTTCACTCGTGTTGGACACATTTTTTGCGTAAGCCCTGTCAACACTACCAGCAAAAGTTCACGGAACTTCGCGCGAAAGTTCAGCTGCGTAAACCTATCTCTGTGGGGACAAGGCCTTTCATTTGTAAGAAATGAACTAAAAAATTCAGATAGAACAAACATAAATGTGGTTTAATAATTTTAACTTCCGCCGCCGTGCCGCGCTGAGCACACTGTGTTTGGCGCAATGCGTGAAGTATTCATGTAGTCTTGTAGGCACTGTGCGTTTCACGCCGCGCCGCGCCGACCGCTGTTGACCGTACTGTGTTTGACGCAATGCGTGAAGTATTCATGCAGTCTCGCAGGCGCTAATATGTGTTACATGCCGACTGCCGCGTCGAGGGCTTCTCCTTTTCATCTCAAGTCCTCGTCATCATTTCTCTTTGCGCAGCGTCGCTCAAGGCCAAATTACGTGTTTGGTTTCTCTCTTAACTCAACTAATTAAAGGTGTGCAGTATTTTGTATCACCGAAATACGACAAAATTAGAAATAAATGAACTCTCAGGAAATGAGAGATTTTGTCACCTTTTCTTGTTTGTAATTTTTTTCTGAATCCGATTTTTTTGTACCTGCATTTAGAAAAATTGCAAAATTTGCCGCCCCCTAATTTTGCCGCCATGGGCCGCGGCCCATGTGGCCACTGGCCACCCCCTTAATCCGGCCCTGCCAAAGACACTGTTAAGTTACTGTGGAACGTCACTGGAAGGTAGATCCCCTCCCTTCTCCTGATACCTAGAGCATCTTTTTCTTAACACAATTCATACCTTTCATTTACATATACTGTGTGCAGTTTTTATGTTGAGCACTATCAATATAGTATCCAACAGAAACTTGTTTGGATGTTTTCATCAATATATCGAGTCGGGTAAAGCACGACTGTTGGGAATAAAATACACAAGACCGTTAAATAACATGATCGTATTTATTTCAGAAACTGTTATTACAGGACTAGAATTACATAAAATAAGCTACTCTTAGGTGCAGTAAACTTCTGTACTCATGGATAGATTCATAAGGTACCAACCAGATGGCAAAAAAACGAAGGGGTTCGTTGGAGCACCGGGCAAATCTTGAAATCTAAAACTATTGTTCGATTATAAAGAAAAATGAAACAAAATAAATGATAAAAATTACAAGACATTTGTAAATAGTTACAATTTAGAAGGAAAAGAAATGTCTTTAGCGAGGGGAGACCAATATTTTCAGCAAATTTTTGAGATCAAGGAAAATAATTGAGGAATAAAATTTATTCCATTGTGAAAAACCCCGCTACTTTGCTCTCTTTTTTGTCTCCCGCACGAAAGAGCGTACCTCGATTGCGCTGTTTTGATATTTCTTACCTATGCTTTATTTGCTCATGGAAAAATTTCCACATGAATTTTCCTCATATTTTTACCGATTTTCTTATCCTTATGTGAATAGACTCTGAAATTTTTGGACTAATTGTGTGATGGTTCTCCGATGAAAAAAAAAAGTTTGCAGCAATACTGAAACAGCGCAGACAAGATACGTTCTTTCGTGTGGAGGATGAAGAATTGTATCTGAAATTGCTAGGTAAGATAAGGGATCATAACAAATTTTACAGCTGACCTAAGTTTAATGGAATGCAACTTGAAACATAGTCATGAAGATAGATCAAAAATGCATATTTTGAACAGAATCTAATACAAAAATTAATTCTATTAATCAGAATCAACAAAAACTGGTGTGGAGGCAAAAATAATAACTAAACAATGGTAGGGCTGAACCCTACAAACTAAGATCATACAAGTCAGAACATAAATGCTGAGTTACAAAGAGTAACTCGAAAATTACATTAATTGTATGATTAATGAGAAATTAGGATCTGCATTGTAGGTTGTAATTAAGGTTTCCAAAACAAGACATACAACCAGAAATGTTTCGATGCAGAAACACGAGGAAGGTACACCACATCCCTCTTAGAAAAATTAGGAAATTATCTTTAATTTTTTGTGAGAGACAAAGTGGCGTCCCCTTCCCCTCCTCTTCTTCCCTTAGTCCATCGCAGAAATCTGTACAAAATAAAATTACTAAGGAGTATGAGCTGTGATTTCTGAAAAATACAATAATGCGCCTAAAGAATAAAACCATTTCTCAAGGCAAAAACCTGATTTTAATCTTAAAGCGTACTTATACAGAGAGACGAGGGCATCTAATCAGAACACAGTAGTAGTTCAAGTAAGTTCTTGTTATTAATGTTATCTGTTGACTTTTTAGCTGAATTGGTTCTATTTCTAGTTAAGCTCATTATAATTGATAAACACCGAATTTGATAGGTTGACTAAATGTGTAAAATTGTAAATATTTAATGATAGGAAGATGAAATTTCTGATTGTAAAGTAACTCACATCAAACAGAGAAAAAATTAGAGAATGACATTTTTTCCCGTTGATTTTTATTTTTTTTCCCCTTCCATGATGGGAGACAAGAAGTATGATGCCTTCACAAAGTTCAAGATTTGCATTATTACAATATTTTATAATAATGACTTTAATTAGGTTGATTTATTTGCATCAATTACGAGGACAATCGCTGATGCAAAGTTAATGTACATTTAGGCTGAGTTTTATGTTTCAGCAGTGCCGGACATATCGACGCTGAAACTGCAGGCTTGCAAATTGCAAAGTTTCAAAATCTCCTTTTTCATTTTTTTTTATCTATAGAGGACAAACCAGCACTCTTTCTTGTAATTTTCACAGAATATTTTTCAAACAGAAGAAAAAAATCTGGAAAGTTTTCAGAAATTATGTTGAGTATGTTTTCATATAGAAAATAAAGCACAAGGAAGTCAGCAGCGTCCCAAACCATGATACACGTTCCTGTAGTTTTGTCGATATTCCATGACCATTCAACGGAGAAAGCATAAAAAATTCAAATTCAACTAAGCTAGATATTGGTAATTGCAAAAAACAAATGCTCCAAATGAAAGAAAAGATAAAGCATACTTCTTTTTTAATTAATTTGATGAAAATTAAAATGACAAACTTTATTTCCTCTGTAAGAAGATTCGATTCCGAAAAGATTGTATCTCAATGCTGGTGCATCAATTTTTACTTTTAAATTTAAAACAGGAACATGTAGCATAATACTTGAGGCCATACCTTGTTTATTGGCTAGTTTTACCTTTTGAAAGACAAAAACTAATATTCTAGGTTTCAAAAAGACGGTTGCTAAGTCTAAAAAAATACTTAGCAAACCTGTAGCGCTGTAGTATTTAAAATTCATACATTCCTGAAGGCAAAGCAATACATTACACTTCAATTCAGACAGTAAAATTACAGAGAGTACAAATTCTGTCAGGCAAGTCTAAGTGTATATTGAAGCAAAAAGAAAACCTGAGGCGCTTAAGAGTAACTATTGTGGCCAACGATACAAATATTGTCATAAAATAGAATACATTAACTGAAAAATCCCTAACATATAGATTCAAGCACCCCGGTGAATTTTTGCTGGCTTTTCATGGCAAGAGCCAATTATGGATAAAAGCCATTAAACAGAGAATAAAATCTGCTTAGATACGCGATTTAATGTATGTGAATACATCTTCCATCTTCTTCTTCTCTCTCTATTTACCTTTTCACTACCTACTAATTAACTGCTTAGATTATTTATTCCTTCCTCAGAATATAAAATGAACGGCATTAACCACAATTAGTTTATTTACATTTAACAGTGCCGCGTTTCCAATCATGATTTATGTTATTGCAAGAAAATTAAGCTACATTCCGCCTTGAAATTTTGAGAGTGTATTCTATATATCTGGGAAAAATTCACAAAAAGTTTCAAGGCGCTGTGTTGCGTATATTTTCTGAAAATAAATTAAAACAAGAAAAGAAATTAGGCAAATTGAAACAGTTACAGGTACCGATTCTGCTTGAATCGATCCAAATTTTGTTCTTTTTTTTTGGAATTTTAAGGCGTTTCTGGAGGATCCCCCAGCTTCAGAACTTCTCCAAACTAACATAAGTTGTGATAATCCTCAAAATTGTCTATCTTGAAAATCCATGTGCTAATCTAGATCTACCATAGGAAAAATCGACATTTTCTCCATGAAACCATTTAAAATAGGACGTTTGCGGGATTTTGAAGCCAAGGAAATCATAGCCAAGGATATGCCTTAAATTTCCGATCTGATCCTAAGCATAAAATTTAACCTGTTGTTGCCTTACTAGTCATTTTATTTTAAGTGCTACTCCCAACTTAACATGAAAATAACTTCATCACCCCATAATAAGTACAAGAAAACATCTCAGTCCAGCGTATAGGTTGGAAAAGAATATAAGAACAAATTGTTTAGGGATGATTATGATCACATTTTTGAATGGTGTAGAAAATAAAAAACAAATAAAATCAAAAGGACAACATAATGCACAGTATATTAATTTTTCAATAAGCTATGAGAATGGATTTGGACTAAATGTAAACTATAATTTGCTTTAAAGTTTGATCAAAGTTACGGTTCAGAAGTGCCAATTACCAAAATTAAATATTAGTCTAAAAGCACATTAAAGAACAACAATAACAACAGAAGAAGTTACAAAACTACAAAGCACTTGTTTTTCTGATATAACTACCCAGGTCTTGCCTACAAAGAGTGACGGAAAACTATAATGAAACACATATAATAATTTGATGCAGTTTTCCTCATCCCCTAATACTTGCAGAGGACTTTCTTTTAAACTATTGATTTATATGTAAAAAGATAAGAAGGTCATAAAATCTTGTGCAATATTGTGTGATAGCGATTGGCGACTCTTTTTTAGAATAAATAATACTTATTCAACTACAGCTATCAAGGCTAAGCCCCAGAGAGCACCAAAACTAGCCAGCTAAAGAAAATAATAAGAGAAGATACATTATTTCAAAGGGTAACTAAAACAGACTAAACAATAGCATAAAGCTACAGTTAATAGACTGCATGAAAATGCGGAGCAAACAAAATTGTACAAGCGCGAGTATAGAATGATACAAAATTACATATAAAATTTCTATGTTCCAATGATATGTATTTTTATACAGAGTTATTGGAACAACTATAACGATAACTAAGAAAATCAGACTAAATTGTGTAAAAATAATGTTTGGGAGAACAAAACAAGTCAAATGATCTAAAAAATCACCGGTTGCATATCGCTTCAAGTAACAATTATAGTTTCAAAAAGAGTTAAGTAATTTACCGGAAAAAAACCCACGAAGATACAAATGAGGGTACATACGTATACATGTCAAAAGATGATTCTTCACCTTCAAGAGAGCTTTATCGGATCCAAAAGTTTTCGGACAATGAATTAAATGGAGACGGAAAAATAGGTAAAAAATAGTGTATTTCCTTCAGGTAATACACTAGAAGTTCATCAGGAATGATACGAAAAAGAGTTGTACTGAAAGTAAATGCATCTGATATAACTTTGATAGATGAGATAAAATAAAGATTTTGCGGAAATCGTGGACGAATATTCATGTTCCAAATTTTTTACAAATACACGAAGACTTATCATCATTGATGATGGGCTAGGGGCTAAAAGTCAATTTAGATTTTATTTCTGACAGCGGCGGGAGAACATACTACTAACGCTATTTTTCGAACGTTATACTTACTACTCTTATGTTAGTGGCCTTGAACATGTTGCCTAATGCTCGGAATGAAATGCCATGTCAAACTCAATTCACGACTTTTCAGCACCTTACAATCAGCCTGCTACTGTTGATAAGTCTTCATTTGTACATTAATTGCATTTTTATCTTAAGAGGACTGACCAATATTATAGATAGATAGACCCATATCTCTTTCCGCCAAAGGTAAATTTCATTCATCATCAAACTAAATACAATTGACAAGAAGATTTAAAACTGGATAAAAAATAATGGAGATTTGGCTTACAAAGTAATGATAAAAGTTGCAATACCAAAACTGACAAAAGCTGCACTGATCCAATTTTTATGATTTAGTTTATCATTTGTACAGAAATTCTAGATTTTTAGAATAAATACATGAGAGGAAACAAATAAAGTTACATAAGAAAAGGGGTGAGAGGTGCGATCCATGTTTGGCTGCTCACGTGGGCTTGAAACACTTGTAGGGAGCAAAGAGTTAAGAAAGAAAGACTAGAAACATCCGATGGGTAAAATTTGTTTCTTGTCAAATCTCTAGTTAGTAGAATTTTCGAAATGAAAAATCTCATTGAAACTTCTTTAAACATGCAAAGCTCCTGATTCCTTGATTAAAAAATTGAGATTGAATTGGCAAAAGAGGTCTACTCGGAGATAAAAAAATTTCTCAAAAAAAAAAAAAAAAAAAAAAAAACAAACACTAAGATTTAAAAATGAATGTTCTTACAAAAATTTGTATGGGAAAACAAATGAGCTCTGAGCAATTGTTACTTTTTCGATGGTTTCAACTTTGATGCTTTCGTTGCTTTCATTGATTTTAGAAAAAAAAGGAGGGAAAAATAGAAATATTTGCACAGGAAAGTATGATTGATTTGCGGTTCATCAGATCAGTTAGTCTAATCAGTTTATCAAGCAGAAGATACATGTACCAGACGTTGCACTGATAAACAGGAGGGGCCTTGAAAGTTTTGTGCTTAATAGACTGTAATGGCTTGTTGGATTAGTTAGAGAATTGTCTTTTGATGGTTGAACCCTCTGCACATGCAAACGTGAGAAAATTTTCCAAACACTCATTTCAATATTCAATATGAATGGAGGAATTACCCTTGGAACAACACAACATTTTTGGCATCGAAGTATACAATTGTTCCTTCCACCTTGAACGTAATGATCAGTGAAGCACAGATTCACATTGATCTATCTGTACATCATTGATAAAATTGAATGCCTTGTTTTGACAAGTGCCTAACTCTTAATATTAATTCAGTCAGAGAAATCAAGAGTACACAGACCTTAAGAATGATAATAACCATTCACGTTTTATACGTATGATGATCTCTGTTAGCTGGAATAGTGGCATTCTCACTAATGTTATTGCCTTTCTCTGCTCTATAAGTTTTAATAATTATGTGGAGCACAATTCTATGACTAACACAACTGACCCATTGTGAGAATACATAATATGATTTATCTATTTTGACGTCTGAAGTTTAATTAACCAGGAAAGTAATAGTAAATAGTAGTGCAAATTTGGCAGTTGTAATAGTCATTATAACAAGAAGGAAGTCATTATTTGATCTTTCGTATAATTTTTCAATCACAAATACATTAGAATAAGACATTTTTCAACAATTTTCAGGGAGTGCGGCTTTGGGAGGTTTAGGGACTGTGATGGTTGGACATTGCACAGTGCCAGAGAGCATTGTGAAAGTAACTTTAATGTACGAAGAAATAAATAAGCATGGAGAAAAAAATATTCACTCTAAATAAAAACTCTACAAGGTAACGCATAGTAGACTGTGAGGACAGGAATATGATTTTTTTTCATAAAATTATTGTGGAGGGGATAGTGTGATAGAAATTACATTTTATCTATCAAATTTTTGTGTAAATATATGAATAGAAGTGTCACCTTCAATTTGTTGACGATTTAATAACTTTTGAACAGGCAAAAAAAGTTACACCATTCTTGGAGAACTCTCTTAAAAAGTAAACAGAGAAATCAGATCTAAGGAGCTGACTTCAGCGATTCAAATATTTGTGGTTGGAATTCAGAATAAATGCAAGCTTTTGTAAACTAGAGTAAAATTTGGATACAAAAATATCGTCTCTTTGGAACAACAGCAAACAGTGTTTGACGAGAATAAATAATATGTTTTTCAAGATTTTTTCTTCTATTAGGCAGCTCTGCTATTACATGCACTAACTTCAGAAATTGAGTTTCTTAAAAAACTGTCGTACAAAACAATGGTTTTAATCAATGGACGCTCCAATAACTTTGATTAGACCAGCAAGACAGCAGTGAAATTTACCAAAAACAAAACGCAGTTTTATGAGAGCTAATGACAAGACTTGATTTGGACCTCCCCCCATCTTCCCCTGATACTGACGATTCATGCAGCATCTTGGATTTTATAATAACCAGAGGATAAAAGTCACTGATGTTACCTACAAGGGATACGAAACGATATTTCAAGCATGTCATGTGAGTGACCACTTAGTTGAATAATGTATTCCAAAAATCTCAGCTATCAGAAAAAATAATGATATTATTTCAACGAGAGGAAAATCAAAACATTGCGAGGAAACACACAGATTTGAAGCAAGAAAAAAAATAAAACAACTAAATCTGACAGCAGACAAAAAGGAGATGATCCCAGGTCAGAATGAAAATGACCCATCCCCTTCCTTAAAAAGGGGGTAAAATTTCCATTTCAAGTTTTTCCATAACGCACAATACATCTACAACAGCTCCTCACAAGTGCATTAACAACCAAAAAATTCTAACCGTAAATTATGGTTTGATAAGGTGAGGAAACGATAAACCCTCTAAATTAAAAAAAAAATGAGAATGAATATTGGACCATCTAAAGGAGAGTAAATTTAGTCCACCAATACTAAAATTCAAGTTATGGATATTAGAGCAAAAAGGACTCCATTTAAAACAAAACCAAGTTAAGGTGGTTTGACGTTTCTAATTCAAAAAACAAATTTTAGAGCAAAATATATTTTAAATTCTAACTTTCCACGTTCAGGGCATAAAATTGCTGGAATGTGATACAATTTTACACCTTTGGGAGCTGTAGTAAACCATTTACATCAAATGATTTTACGCAGATTAAAGACAGTTTCAGGACAAAATTTCAGAGATCGAATTTTTTGACCCTACAAAAATCACTGAACAAAAAATTTTGCCTCTTTCAACTAAGGTCCTTTGTTCTTTTGGATAGTCGCAAAAAAAAAAAAAAAAAAAAAAAAAAAAAAAAAAAAAAAAAAAAAATCCAAATTTAAGCTTGATTATTTTTCCTCCACGAACAAATAGAATGGCATTTCATGCTCGCTGTAGGATTGAAAACACACAATTAAATGCAAAAACCGGATTACAGCTGCTTTGGCAGGATTCAATGATAGATCGTGATGATCTACGATAAAAATTTACAAATGAAACAAAAATTAATCCAGCTCATTAAAAAAATGACATGGATATGGGAGTCAGACAAAAAAGGAACGAAACTAACCAGGTTTAAAAAAATAGATTCTAAGATTTATGGTTTCAAACTTCCTTCATCGGAGAGTCGTAACCTACCTTTGGATTAATTTCAAGTTACAACTGATTGGCTGTTTTCAATTTATTAGTCACCTATTTCGGACAATTAAGGTCCTGGGATACCCAATGTTGCAAAAACACCATTGCACTTTTTTCAATCTAAAGAAAGGGATATCACACACCTCGAAAAACTTTCCAATTTCATGTGAATGTCACGTTTGCATGTAGTTACAGAATTGTATAACATTTGACTGAATTTCTTTATTAGAGAGCTTTCTCATTCGGAAGCTTCACTTGCCACTAATCTGACAGATCGATAGATGCTTGTAAAGATTAGATTAGGTATATGAAAACAACACCATTTTCAGGAACTCTAAATTTTACATTTCACAAGAAAATTAATCCAGTCCTCAATGGTTCCCCGAAAAGGTTGCAGAGACAACAAAAACGTTGCAACAACGTTTTTGCAAACCTTTACGGCAACTATTAAGCGGCAGGAAAGTTCTACGGTCTAAGTACTAAAAGCACGTAAGAATCACATTTACTCACTGAACATCAAATTTACAAGGCAATAAGTTTGCTTCGGCAATTGTGTCGCACCCATTTCTCTATAAGGACCTGATTCTGAACAACTTCATCGGGAGAGAGTACCGGACTGACTTTTTCTTGCGTCGAGGCTTTCAATTTTCGTGGGTCCAAATTCGAGCTCAGGCTTTGAACACCTCGAGCGAACCTTGAAAATGGAGACGAAGGAATGGAGATAGCTGTGGATGCAACTGAGCTGAAACTGAACTTCAAGTTACGCAATGTTGTCTCGGAATGGGACTGTTTGATGTTCATGACCAAGTCTTTTTCAGAGCTGCTTCGCACAATAGAAGAGTCTTTCTTCGACAATACCGAGCTTGAAGACACTGATGTTCCTTGATTTAACGATAAGACCTCGGAGGAACGAGAGAATAGACTGTTCATGTATGATGAATCAACGAGGTCTGATTTATCACAGGTGCTTGATATCACAATATCGGGGGCTTTTGAGACACTGGAATGCGCCGGACCAACATTCAAAACTAAGTCCGTGCGGGAATGTAAAAATGGGTACTTGCCGTGTACTTTGTTCTGATCACAAACTTTTGACAGACCAACAGTGACCACAGATTCTGAGACCGAGGACTCTTTTGGCTGAATGAAATGGATTTGCTGACAACTTATCAAAAGTCCTACACTTGGCAGGTAAAAGTCTACACGATGAAGGGGTTCCTTTCCTCCAGAAGAACGCCCGATATTAGAAACTGCCTCCAGTTTTGCGTCTGATGCTAGTTCCTCCTCTTCGCTAGATATCTCAGCACTTTCGGCAGTATTACTCAATTTCGAGGGAGACATCTGAAATTTGAAGAGGCAAAAAAAGTTTAGAGAGGAAAAATGATTTCAGAGAAACCTTATTTTGGAGCTACACACAAGTCATTTCAATATGAATCGGACAACAATTTTTTTTTCCTTCAATAAAATTCAATTTCGCTTTGACTGAAGTCAATTTTGCTTTCAATAAAATTAATTATTTTCTATTTATAAAATTAAAATTTGGATTTGTATTACATTTCCATGACGCAATTCATTTTTGACTCTTTGAATAACTGTCTCAAATAGTAAATGGCAAAGATTTGTTGACCCAGAGACCCTGGTCGATAACATTCCGTTATTTCCATGTTTTTAAACTTTTTAAAAATTTGGTTACTTTCTGAGCAATAATACCTATACAATAATTTATTTTTTTCCGAACAAAGAAACGTAACACCGTTCTAAGGATGCAAAATTGCATGATAAGAGGAGTGAGGTAAAAATGAATTAAAGCAAGAGGGACCATGTGCATACTATTTGCGTGCGACACAATTCCTTTTGATTGTATTGCTTTTTGCATAGTTCATTATAGCATAAATGTATCTGATTGACTCATGCAACTCAATTTTTTACAAGAATATGATCTTGCTAATTCTGTCGAAAATTTTGCGAATTTTTGTGTAGCACTGAGAGAATATTCGGTTAGAAATGCCAAAAATGTCTGAGTTGATACACAATTTACGGACAGAAATATTGCAATGCTGAAATTTAATCATTTTCTTTCTTTCACGAATTGTTTCAATTTTGCTTTAGAAGATTGATTACTGATGTTGCTACTATTTATTTCTAATTTAATGTTACAAAAACAATAAATAAATGAATATAATTTATAAAACTGATTGTTTAAAAAATTATAAATATAAAAGTAATGATGAAAAAAGTAAAATAAATGCTTCAATGCTTCACTTAAAGAGAGAAGGATGATTAAAAAAGAGCTGAGACTGAGTGAAAAATATTCTTGACTTACCTCTACTTTGGGTTTCGTTCGAGACTTGAAACTCTGACCTAACCTATTCAGTTTGCTAAATCCTTGTGACATACTTGTTAATGCTTTAGCACCTGTAATAAAAGAGACTTCATAAAATAGGGGTATAAAGAACAAGATAATCCCGGATTATATAAAAGTATATCTTTCAACTACCAAAATTAATACCATTCACATATTTGGTTCGTACTATTTGATTTAATTATTTTAGGAACCAAATACTAAAGAGATAATCCTATATTAAAGCCATCTGTCTGGATTTCATACTCCTGATGATCATATGAAATAAAAGCTTTCAGAGGGGGAAGAAAAGACCATTTTGGAGAGAGTGGCTACGCATAGAAGCTCTTCGAAAAAACCAACGAAGAAAAAAAAACCTACAAGATTTCTTGCAAAATTATCTGGTAGTATAAATAAATGGAATTTAAAGGATAAATTATCGCTAACCTAGCCTAACTTGGGGTTCCGATTTTTAAAAATCCAAGGCTTGCGAACTCATAGTTATGAGAGCAGTGGAAACGAACTTCGGGAAAAGCATTTTTCTAGACAATGACTTTTTAGAACAGCACTGTTTACAGTGATAAAAATACACTTGTTTTGCATACCAAGTTCTTCACTCATGCTAAACTCAAGCATTCTTGCATCAATTGTCTTACTTCAAAAAGTTCTTAGAGGTGGTAAGGTCCTTTTTCCATAGCCAATTGTGATCTGCATCACTTATACTTGAGACACTTTGAAGCATCATACATGTGTGCTGATAAAACTTTAAATACATGTATGCAAACATTACATTGAAACTAATGAGATTAAGAAAGCTTGAAAAAGTTTTCGACACTTTGATTGGTCATTACGTACTTTAAATGGAATCTCTACTTACCGACATTCTTGAGGGACGAAAGTTGCGTTTCAGATGAATTCCTGGACATAGACTCTTTACTTAGAGGAGCAGGGTCTAGCGGACCTTCTTTCCACTGTATTTCCAATCCAATTGCGGCTGCAGTCTGTACTATTGTGTCTGCAATGATGTTGAATGACTCTGTGGAAACAAAAGGACGTGAGCAGAAACATTGACTTAAAATGGTCATTCATCACCAAATTCCAAGTAACAACCTGTGACGGAATACTATCAGAACAACCGTGGGACTGTGCAAATGTTGGTTAAACACACAGGTAGCTTGATAGTAAAGCTTAAAATTTCAATGTATACAAAAAATTTCCATTACAATAATTTAAATAAAAACACCTTTTTCACGAAGTATTAAGAATTCTTGGCATTCAAGGGGGCAATTTTAGGGGTGCAATGTAAATAGGTTAAAATCACACTTGTTATAAAGGTCATGGAAAAAAATATACATAGTTAAAATAATTTCATGTCTGACAGTAAAATTGTGATATTCAGATTAATAAGGGAGCATTTCATTTCTGCATTATGCAGTCAATATTAGATATTTTAACCCTTTCATTACCGGAGTAGGAGTCCGGTGCGCGAAACCCTAACACCAGGATAGGGAAGGAAGAACTGGAATGCTGGAATTCCCCATGCGTTTCCTGTGTGATTTGTGAGGGCCGATTTTGGCGCACTCTATCAAGATTGGTCTCAATTTGTAGTTCATATCCTTCTAGTTAGATAGCACTCATCACAAATAAAATTCGGAGAGCTGATGGTGGCGCTAGAGCGTAAGAACTATAATGAAACGATTTTTTAGGAGTTTAAAACACTACACAAGAGTAAAATTTAAGATTCTAAAAAATTTTTAAAAAACTTTTAAGACAATTTTGAACCACTCACTTGCATAAAATCTTCTTTTCACGGAAGCGGACGCGTTTCGGAGGTTACCTGCCCTCCATCATCGGCGCGACTGGTCAATTCCAATCAGCTGATTTCGGTCCCGGATTATTTCCCGTCCCTCCATCGTTGTCACATCTCGAGTGTATTGTTGTAAACAGTCTGTTATTTACTCCCGTTAGATCCGTATTAAAAATGTTGTTCTTATTTTGGTACATGTAAATACTTTCCCATATGTCTAGTTTATTTTTCTCAGTGACTTTTCTTAGTAGTTTCGGTTCAAACGATATTTCGTGTCCTTCTTCCCAGTAGTGTAGAGCTACTGCTGATTTCTCTGTTTGTCTATTTCTAACACATCTTTTATGTTCTTGGGCTCTTACTTTCAGTGAACGGCTGGTCTGTCCTATGTAGAATTTATTGCATTCTGTACAGTTAATTTGGTAAATACCTTTCTCCTCGTTGTCAGGTCTTCTGTTTTCAATCTTCCTGCTAAATTGTTGGGCAACATTGAACCTATTGGTGAAGCTTAGTTTTATGTTGAACTTCTCAAAAATCCTACGAAAAGCTGGGGCATATTTCGGATGGTATGAGAATTTCTTAAACCTCATCTCGGCTTTCTCTATATTTAGCTTTGATGTTTCCTTATTTAGGGTTCTCTGCTTCACTTTTTCATTCAATTTCTTGATTTCTCCTTTGTTAAAACTATTCTTTTCTGCTATCTCTAAAATTTTCTCTATTTCTATTTTGTAATCAGTTTCGTTCAAAGGAATGCTGTTTGTTCTGTGTAGCATGAAGTTGAAAGCTGCGAGTTTGTGTGGTCTGTGGTTGAACGCTCTGTTGTTGATATATGTTTCCGTGCTCGTAGGTTNTTTAGGGGTGCAATGTAAATAGGTTAAAATCACACTTGTTATAAAGGTCATGGAAAAAAAGATACATAGTTAAAATAATTTCATGTCTGACAGTAAAATTGTGATATTCAGATTAATAAGGGAGCATTTCATTTCTGCATTATGCAGTCAATATAAGATATTTTAACCCTTTCATTACCGGAGTAGGAGTCCGGTGCGCAAAACCCTAACACCAGGATAGGGAAGGAAGAACTGGAATGCTGGAATTCCCCATGCGCTTCCTGTGTGATTTGTGAGGGCCGATTTTGGCGCACTCTATCGAGATTGGTCTCAATTTGTAGTTCATATCCTTCTAGTTAGATAGCACTCATCACAAATACAATTCGGAGAGCTGATGGTGGCGCTAGAGCGTAAGAACTATAGTCCGTTTCACGAAATCTGCAACTTTTTATTCGGCATTAAAATCCATAAATGGCAACGGGTCAGTCTCGCACTCGGGTGACCGGACCGCGCGCCGGACACCTTCTTTTGTTCAGCGACCATTGGCCAGCAACTTGTCCATTGTGAGGGTAGGAACAATGGGCACCCTTCATCCCTTCCTAATGAGCCCTAGTACCTGGACCGAAATTTTTTTCTTGCTGAAAAATGCATCTTTTGGCGTGAAAATTTTGTTCCAGCGTGAAATTATGATGAACGCACACTAAAATTCCTTCCAAGTATCGTAATTTTGAGCTGACTTACGTTATTTTGCGGCAAATCGCGGTCACACGCAAGTGCCGTACATCAGCTCAAAATTAAGATATTTGGACGGAATTTTAGTGCGTTTTCATCATAATTTCACGCTGGAACAAAATTTTCACGCCAAAAGATGCATTTTTCAGCGAGCAACAAATTTCGGTATAGGTACTAGGGCTCATTAGGAAGGGATGAAGGGTGCCCATTGTTCCTACCCTCACAGTGGACGGGTTGCCGGCCAATGGTCGCTGAACAAAAGAGGGTGTCCAGCGAGCGGTCCAGTCACCCGAGTCCGAGACTGATGCGTTGCCATTTACGGATTTTAATGCCAAATAAAAAGTCTCATAGTGGACTATAAGTGACTTTTCGAAAACAAGAATACTCGGGCGTGGTGCACGGTGCGTGCTTTTCGTAGCCCGAGTATACTCGGGCGTGGTAATGAAAGGGTTAATAAATATTAGGAGATTAAATGTACAGCTTTTCCAACCTAAAACTAATTCAATGAGATACAATGCTTCAATAGAACGTACTACAAACTTAGTTAACTTTGTTTTCTTTGGTTGCCGATAAGCTGTCAAGACTAAAGAGGTTGAAATATCGTAACTATTAGCAGAATTTCTTTAATAAAAGGAATACTAATTATTGTATTTGAAAATATTAGAAGTTCTCATCTTACCAATCATCTCTTCTGGGCTCTTAATGATGGAGGTGACGTTGTTGAAAAATCTAATGTTGGTAGAGCGGAAAGTATGATAGTACATTTGGCCGTTTCCTATATTGTACTGTATTCTTAAACAATGCACGGAGGCAGGTTGTTTTTGAGTGGATTGCTTGAACAACTGGAGAGGGCCCGATGCAACAGCGTTACCAAAAGACAATGGCCCTGTTTCGATTACTACTATGTCCTCCAAAGGAACTCTTTGATACTTCGATATTTTGTCCATTTGATCATCATAACTAAAAAAAAGTAAAACAAGACAGTCAGTTGGTATACTTGAGCTTTTTAGGCTGTAAGTTTCGCTCAGCTCATTTCAATATACATTTGGTAAATGGATTTTTTGATATGGTATTTTTCTTGATTTTCTTTTATTTAAATATTAGTCTGCAGAATGTGAAAGATATTAACGATACAACTGCAGGGATGTGTACCTCGTTTGCCGTGTTTCAAAATCTTTGCTCTCATTTTGTTTATCAAAAGAGAACAAATCAATGCTATTGCCTGAAAGTATAGATTATTCTTCACACGGAGAACAAAATTGAGGGAAATATTTAAAAGATGATGTTGGGTACTTGCCTATTTAAAAAATAAAGAATGACAAAAATTCTGCAACATCGCAAACCAAGATGTTCATTTTTCCACTGATATCCAATTTTTATGTAATGATTACATAACAGGAAAAGACCGCTGCGGTTTTGTTTACTGAATTTTGGCAAATTTTTCCATATTTTTATCTATTCATGACAAAACACCATGACACATAATTGAATTATCAAAGCTATCACAAGGACTGTAAACAAAATAAAGAAAAGTGTTCTGACTTTTACCATTGTTTCCTCAAATTTTAAGATGGATTAATTTTCTAAATCTGTGAGCTTGTCTGGCCCATGGAAATAAATGCAAATTTTCATAATTTTTTTAACATCAGTTCTGCAATGAAAATTGATAGAAAATAATTTTTAAAGTAAACTGTAAGTACCTTCTTTTTCTATTTGTAGAGAAAAATTGGTTAAAAACTTACTCGGCAACGTAATAGGAGTCTTGCGTTAATATTAACACTGTATCCATCTCCGATTCACTCAGATCAGTAATTCTGAAACACGAAATTGCAAAATTGATGATTGTAATAATATGCAATAAAAAAAATAAAAAAACAACTTTGAGTTCTAATTTTTGAAACAAATATTTGTGAAATCATTTACCTTTCCATTACCTGAATTAATTTTGAATGGGTATTTTCTTTCTACATTTTCAGTTTACTTTTTAAAAATTGAGAGGATAAACATCATATTCTGAAATAAATTTTCACTGTACACTTTAGATTAGTGAACAGTGAAAAGAAGTCCTAAGATAAGTTTGACGGGGTTTGAGTTTCAATGGGGCTATTAATACCAGTCACAATAATAACATCATGGAGACAGTTATATCTTTATCTCCGATTAGCAGAATGCTATTAATCTATAATTCCTATTGTTCGAAAATGATGATTCAGAACGTATTACATGTTGGACATTATTCTGGACCATCTTTAAATTATTAATTATTTTAAAGATGCACTGTATGACCGGACTATAATCCATCCAGCCCGCTTTTGTGGCTAAGACTTTGTTCTAACATTACTTTAAGAAAAAACTTGTGACGAAGTTGTGACAACATTTTCTCATACACTATGCTCAATAGGATATTACTAGCTTCTAACTTGATAAGGTAATGCTTACAGACTATGAAGACTGCGTATTACAAAAGCATCTGACCTGAGGGCAGAAAGTTCAGACAAAACTAGTTGATGTTTTACGAAATACCTGGCAGTGCGATGTGTGAAATTTAAGGAACTTACTCAGATGCATTTATGAGACCCCACGCTCCTCGCACATGATTTTGATCACTAATTAGCAATTTTTTACAGTCCTCTATTAGTAATTTGACATGCTCAGCGTTCATAGATTCATCACCATCAACTTCATCTTCGAAGTCCTCTGAGGCTTCTTTAGCTCCTGTTACAGGCTCTTCGACTGGATTACCGAGCATTATATCTATTGTTGCTTGTCTCCATGTGTCTTTGAAACGACTTAGATAATACCTAGAACAAACAGGCCAAGAGAAATGAATACAACATTAGGGAAAAACAAGATCAGGGACAACAAAGAAATTGGAATTAGAGACAAAATATATCTATTAAAAATCAATATTTCTCCAGATGTACCGAAATAAGAAAATAACTTCCAGAGAACTGTTGAGAAATTGTCAATTCTTCATGTTTTGTCAACATCTTTATGTATCTTTCCAACCTTACTATTACACATAATCACAGAAATGTTACTCAACATATCCATGGCTAACGATCAATACCGCCTACCTGCAAACTGACGATTTTGCAGAGCGAAGAGAAACCTTTGTCATTTTTGAAGGTTTAAGATTAGATTTGCAATTTTTTCCATACATTACGGCATCATTGAAGCGCTCCCCTACAGGATTGGAAAAAATCTAAAATCATCAACTTGCGTATTTCACACTGTAAAATGCGGCAAAGCTGCTGACTCTTTTTTGCCAAAATTCGGTTATAAAAATACACTGTAATTTTATAAAATATACAATGAAATTGTTAGTTTTCTTGTTATGTCAACAAGGTAACTGTTCAACTGAAAGGGGCTAAATAATAAAAAAGCTAGTCGAAACACTTTGTCCAAAGGGTTATGTAGAAAATTATCAAAGCACAGACGGTAAGATGTCGACAACATACAAACTCGAGTAGAGGATTTGTTATGTTCGGAAAGGAAACTTGCGAAAATGTCTCCTTTGTATGGAAAATGTTTTTCATTTGATTTTTATAATTTAGTAATAAACCAAGATTTATCTTTTTTTCCAAACATGAAAGTTTGCACTCCGACAATGATTGCTTTTTTAAAAGAGAAGTAATAAACAACCAGCGAAAAAAAGAAGAAAAACGCCATAATTAAAAAAACAAGGCACAAACTTGACAACAGTACGGACAAGCAAAGTAAAAGATACACAAACTCGAGGGAGGCTAACAATACAAAAAGTAGAGGTCTGAATAAACAGAGAGGTAAATGCAAAAAACGTGTGAGCGAGCTTTTTTGGCAAACATTTCAACAATGAGAGATGAGGATTTTTTCAGTAGTGGCTAAAAGAACAGCAGCGAAAAATTTCATTTGACACTTAGTAGTGAAGCACTGCTGAGAAAACAATTAATAAACAGTCAAGAAGGTATGCAATTTTAAGAAGAAAAAGCAGAGCAAAATCCATTTTAAATCATTGGAAAAGGAAACATACAGTGAGTTTCAATAAGAGTGTTGGTTTGGTGCACCATCGAGTATTATACCTTCACCTGTAAAAGGGGGTCTATTCGAGGTTGTCTCTAAGATTTTGAAAGGATTCATTCCCAAGTCCTGTTGTAGACAAACCAGCATTCGGAGTGTTGCTTTAGTTAGACCAAAAATCTAAATAAACTTTGAATTTCACTGCTACAGTCAACTTTCAATAATTTTAAACTCTCGTCAGTGTTTATTTAAACGCCAGTCCCCTGGACCTCATTTTCTCGGAAACAGTCAATGTATAATTCCCCTCTCCAAATTTCGACTTTTTGGAGTTCAGCGTAGACCAATTACCTTGGTAATTCAAAATTTTAGGACAAGGCTCTCTTCACTTTGAGAATTTTAGTAGACAAACATGGAGAAGCTACCAAAGTAAGTATTGATTAACTGAATGGGTGGTGTAATTTCTAAAGAGAAAGCAAACATTTTTACCAAAAATTAAGGTTTTGTGGAGTTTAAAGCCGCTGACAAGTAACTAAAAAAATTTAAATACTGTTATTCAGTCGTGTTTTACTTTGAAATTCCTTGAATACTCTTTAATTCAAATTTTTTTGGATCAACCCCCCTCCTTCAAAAACTTCACTGATTTGAAACTCTCATCGATTCAAACTTTTCACTCGGCTCTTGAATTTCGAACTGTACAGTGTACTGTGCATCCAATTTGTCTTTGTGTTCTTCTCAAAACTAAAACTAAATTAAACTGTGTCTAAATGTTCTTTTTAAAACTTCCATCATCTAACCTAAAATCTGAAAGACATGCAAAAAAAAAAAAAAAAAAAAAAACAGTTAATGCAAAAAACCTCGTCGAATTGATGATTTTTCATTTTTTCTGTACTAATAGTTTTGTGTGATTGAAATTTTCCTACATTCTATCAATATTAAATTAGTTTTCTTTTCCTCACTCTTAAAAATGTATAATGCCTTAGGGTAGCTGAACAAATGATTTTGAGGAGGAGAGACAGGCAAGTAAAAATCTCAGAGTTGATACAAAATGCGACACGAGTAATGACTGCTGAATGAAAAACTAACCTAGAGAGTTGTATGAGAGTAGAAGCAAGTGTGAACTCATCTATGATAGTGGAGAGAGGGTAGCTGGTGGTTAGGTCTAAGTTGGGGAACGCAAAAGAAGGGATAAGAGAAGTCGACTTTGTAGGTGACACTTGTTCACCTTGCATTAGATCCAAAGCGGCCTGAACGTAATCGTCCGAGAAATGAGATAGGAAATAACTGAATAACAAAATACTCAGTATTAGTGTTGACGTTGAGACAGACTAAAACTAACTTTCAGAAAGGATGATCAGAAGGTGCTAACTTGCAGAGATCTCTTCGCCATAAAGCCTTTCAAAAGCAGCAAGCAGAGTTCGAAAAGATTCAATGGATCAGGGATACTTGTTCATATTTTTTTTTATTTTTTATTTATAAATTCATTTTCTGAAAGTACAGTGAATTAAATTTCTAGGAATTTTTAAATTTTTCTTCACCCTAAATGGCAAAGAAACTCTGTTTTAAAAAATGCAAAAAATGGGACCCGTCTGAAATAATATTTTTGGCAGGCTTTGATGACGTGGGCAGGCGGGAGAAAAAGCGTTTGCAAATTGGCTGAACTCAACTTCAGACATTGCCTTATTCTTTCAACTCCACTGCTGGCTTTTGATTAGCTTTTCCTCCGAGCCTTTAGCATAATTTCTTTTCATTGTTTATTAAACATTGAAAAAAAAAAAAAATAAATGAATAAAAATTGCACTTGAGAAAAACTGTACTACAACCCTGCAACAATCCCTTGCCATTGCCCCTTCCAAATATTGAGCATGTTATATGAATGCCCAGGTTTACTTAATTCTATGGCTAGGAAGTCATTGATTCAAGGAAGCATGCAGGATTAAGCACCCAGAATTGGACCGCGTTTAGCAGAAAAACGCAAAGTCACATCAGCTGTTGCCAAATGTAACTGGGCAATTTAATTTTTTACACAAGAAGGTTTGTGGGGATTCCGTTGAAAATTTTAAGGATTAGCTTTGCACTATGTAGAAAATTCACTGAAATTCGCAAAAAAAAAAATTGCACAACCGTTTCCATGTAGAAAATTAAATTGCCTGATTAAATTTGGCAATAGTGGATGTGGCTTGGAGTATTTCTGCTTAATGCACTCCGATTGCCCTGCCAAAAACACCTAAGCTGTATGCACCCAAAAAGTCTCACAAAGTAGTCGCAAAAACACCGCCACATAGCTACTGATGTACATAACATTGTGGCAACATTTTTGCGAACACTTGCCAGACTTGTAGGTTGCAAAATTCCCCATTTATCCTTGCTGAAAAACTTGGTGCGTTCTTTTTGGTAAAAAGCTCAACATAGAAATAAAGCATAAACATGAAACGACAGACCTACGTATACTTGATCAATGTAAGATGTTCAGAACAAATTTCGATAATGAACCTGGTGCAACTTGTTTATGACAGTACAACTTGAAATTTCAATTTAGAGTGTTTACTTCAAAATCATGTTGGATAAGTTGGCACTTGCTTACTTTCTATTTTGCCGTCCAATAGCATTTGAAGATTGACCGAGGGCAATTTACACTGCCGTGTGCAGACAAGTAAATTGGACAACAAACTGCGCACGATGGTCAAAAGTAAACAACTGTCAATTCATCTGATGTAAGTTCAAACCTGACAGGCTGTTTAAATATTTCATGATGCACCAAGAAAGAGACAGATTTCAGCTTCAGGGTCTCCTGCAAAATTTTCTTCCCCTTTCCCCTAACTTTCCATGTTTTGGGGGCGTTGAAGAGAGATGGCCAAACGAGATATTAAAGAATGAAAGGAAAAAGAAAAATTAGAGCTCTCTTGTCCGAAAATCTTCTTAGAAAATATTTTCAGCAACCTTCAGAACCTATAATGCATAATGCAATGTTTAAACGGCCTTAGGTCTGCCTCATGCAGTACTGTTACAGCTTAGGTGCAGCTCCTAGAAATGTCTACTTCACATGCTTCATTCCTAATGATTTTTATAACACTGAGATCCAACAAAAAAATAGGCGGTCCTACAGTGGCCCTGGGCAACCCCCAAACAATGATCAATTTTGTGTACCAGAACCATAAAAGAGGCTATGGGTAAGATGAAAAGGTCGTGAAAAATTCATAAAACAAAGCATGAAAAGTTGGCGATATTTTGACAAATAAATCCTTAAACTTTCCCGAATAATTGCTTACAGGGTTACAAATTTGGAGGACTAAACACTACGTCTTCAAAACTGCAGTCATGCTGCCAATTGAATCGGCTTGTGCAAAAACGTCCGTTATCAAATACAGGGTTTCATAATTGCAGTGGTTTCTTTTGCCCCACGACACTGAGAATAAGATATATCTCTTTAGAAACCGTTTAATTATGCTTACAGGATTTTTTTTTTAAAATTGTTCTATATTCCTAACGTCTTAAACACATCTTTAACATCTTGTGTCTGCAAGTTACGACCAAATCATCCAATCAAATTCTGAAACACTGTATTGGACATTGGACTTTTTCAAACGAGCCAATTCAATTATAGAAGTGATTTTTTGTGTGATTGGTCTTGCTGGAGAGGAACAATCCCTACAAGTCACACAGGTTAGTCGCCTTGCATCGTTTTTGAGATCCACTGCCTTGCCAAAGATAACCTGTATGGCTTTTAGACAGGGCATGAATTAAAGAAGAACACTGTATGAGCCCACAGACGTCGCGAAATTTCCTTCGATGAAATATTGATCTCCAAGGATTTCTGGGAACATTTTTCTTTGAATTTTTCAGAGAATTTTAATCACAATTAGATACAATGTAAGTTATCTGAAAGTTAAAATTTCAAGAGAAAATATTCATAGCTTTCCTCAAAAATAAACATTTTATCAGAGGAAATTTGCAAATATAGAATAAGCGCGGCAGAGTAGTAAACAGGTTTTGCTTACTGACACTTTTGACCACCGAGGCAAAAAGCTTTAAGAGAAAGCAGGAAGAGATTTTGTCCATGAATTCCTCTAATCTGTGAAATCTACGGAACCCGTTGGTGGTACTTCTAGTCAAAAATTATAGAAGACCATGGCAGTGTGCAAGGTCCATTTGATTTAATGAACTGCAGGAGAATTTTTATAGGAAATGAAAATAGACATCCAGTCAGTTACTCACCGATTTGCTGAGTTCATTCCGTCTTTCATGAGACCAGAAAATTTCCTCTCTCCAGTGCGAGTGTAGTCTCCCTATGGAAAGAATAAAAATAGATATAATTTGGCGGGAAAACATATGAAAGAATCTGATTCTTGTAGATAAGAACATAGCCTAAAAAATTAGTGAGCAAAGAGGACAACTTTTTGTAATAAAGAGGTTACAATTCCAAGTGCATCATAGCATTACTCAAAATGTGCTACGTCCATAAAACATTTCACGACTGTCAGAAACAGTATGAAACAGACTGACAGGGTGTTTAGGTTGGAGCAAACATCTACTGGCCTGCTGCGGGCGGTAAAGTAGGTTCGTTTACTGAAGATCTAGAAATCTGAATATCTATGCATATCTATCAAAACAGATCAAGCGATCATCAAACTTTGAACAGTAAACTCAGTTGGTTTCAGGACATTCCATCAATGATTTTTTGTCCACGCACCTGTTTTGTTCAGTAGTTTATGTCTGCGCATAGAAAACGCAACAATGATTTGGTCCAAGCATTATATTTTAGTCCGTATGTAAAATTATATTGACAAAATCGAATGAGAAAATTGAGAGAGAAGGTGTTGTTAAGGTAACTCATTTTTTAAATGAAATGTTATTTTCTTCTGTTGATTCATTTTTACAAATTGTCATTGGTGAATATTTGGTTTTATTTCTATCCTTAAAATTTCCGACATTCAATATACCTTACATGTACTTTTTTTTTTTAAATGAAAATATTACTTCATTTTAAAAATATTTACATTTTTAAAACGTGGCAGACATTTGTAAAACATTTTCCCAACAATGGTATCAATATTAATCTCAATGAGCCGTACTTGTGTTGAAAGTTTGAAAGAGACCATACAAAAAATAATAAAAGAAGAAAAAACCAAGGAAAAAAAAAAGGAAGGAAGGATGACTGTGGGAACTACAGAGGGTTAGCGGTGACAGGAACGATAAGTAAAATTTATGGGAAAGTGTTGAAANTTACTCACCGATTTGCTGAGTTCATTCCGTCTTTCATGAGACCAGAAAATTTCCTCTCTCCAGTGCGAGTGTAGTCTCCCTATGGAAAGAATAAAAATAGATATAATTTGGCGGGAAAACATATGAAAGAATCTGATTCTTGTAAATAAGAACATAGCCTAAAAAATTAGTGAGCAAAGAGGACATCTTTTTGTAATAAAGAGGTTACAATTCCAAGTGCACCATAGCATTACTCAAAATGTGCTACGTCCATAAAACATTTCACGACTGTCAGAAACAGTATGAAATAGACTGACAGGGTGTTTAGGTTGGAGCAAACATCTACTGGCCTGCTGCGGGCGGTAACGTAGGTTCGTTTACTGAAGATCTAGAAATCTAAATATCTATGCATATCTATCAAAACAGATCAAGCGATCATCAAACTTTGAACAGTAAACTCAGTTGGTTTCAGGACATTCCATCAATGATTTTTTGTCCACGCAACTGTTTTGTTCAGTAGTTTATGTCTGCGCATAGAATACGCAACAATGATTTGGTCCAAGCATTGTATTTTAGTCCGTATGTAAAATTATATTGACAAAATCGAATGAGAAAATTGAGAGAGAAGGTGTTGTTAAGGTAACTCATTTTTTAAATGAAATGTTACTTTCTTCTGTTGATTCATTTTTACAAATTGTCATTGGTGAATATTTGGTTTTATTTCTATCCTTAAAATTTCCGACATTCAATATACCTTACATGTACTTTTTTTTTTAAATGAAAATATTACTTCATTTTAAAAATATTTACATTTTTAAAATGTGGCAAACATTTGTAAAACATTTTCCCAACAACGGTATCAATATTAATCTCAATGAGCCGTACTTGTGTTGAAAGTTTGAAAGAGACCATACAAAAAATAATAAAAGAAGAAAAAACCAAGAGGCACGCAATCATTGGGTTTAACCCATTTGTGCGTCAATTTTTTAGAATAAAATATGTCTAATTTTGAGCGTTTGGTTGTGCATACACCACACTGTAGCACAAAAGCACAAAACATAACAGAAAAAATTGAAGCTTTTTGGAAATCATTAAATTTGACATGGAATCTCCATAATATTTACAAAACACACATTATATTTTCCTTAAATACATATTTTTAATCTCATCAATTTAAATGAGAATAATCCATGCAGAGTGTGCAAACATTTCAAAAACATGAGTTGAAAAACGCTGACTCCGCGAGTTTGATATTAGAGCCGAACAGAGCGGAGCAGCGTGCTGCCAGCGCGACACGCGCACTGGCGCCTACAGACCTAACAGGATACTTCACGTATTGCACAATGCTTGAAGTATCCCCTTAGGTTTGTAGGCGCTAATGCGTGTTACGCGCTGGCCGCGTCGCAGCTTGCCGCGGCGCCTCGAGAAACTATTTCTCAACAGAGGTGTTGCACAGCGTCATAAAAAATTGAAGGAGCTCAAACATATTAAGAATGACAGGCTTCCTTTCGGAGTACGGAGCTTTCCTCACAAAATAAATCAAGATACTGCGGCACAAAAAGAGAGCGGTAGTCAAAGAACTTACCAAGTCCTAGCATCCGTATTTAATAACATTTAGCAAAATTTTGGTATTTCATTAGAGAAAAAAGTGACTCGATTCAGGCAGAAATTTTCTTGAGTATGCTGTCAAGAAGGTTTTATTTTTAATTAAGCTGAAAGCGGGTTTCTACCTGATGTAAGTGACTTTCCTTTTTATAAAAGCATCTTTCCTTCTTTACACAAGCATTATTTTCTTTAATGATTCATAAGGAAATCTTCTCAGCGGTAAATTTGAGCATGATTCTGCTTAAATCAAGTCAATTTTTCCTCTAATGAAGTTAAAAAATCATGCTAAACGTTATTGAATACAGATACTAGGACTTAGTGAGATTTTTGACAACCGCTCTCTGTTTGTCGTTGTCACTCGATTTATTTTGAGAGGGAACTTTGTGCTTTTGAAAGATGCCATCAATCATGATACATTGGGATGCTTCAATCTTGTATGATACTGTCCAACACCTCCAAGGCAAAATGGTAGCTCAAAGGGCTGCGGCACGCCGGGGCCGTCGTTAAGTTATCGTACACAGAAAAAATCTATGTGCCTTTAGCTGAGGCAAATCAGAAAATTTATCCGGTTCAGGTATAACAAGATAGGATTTTCTTGAAAGATAATTAAGTCCTATTACACCGAAGAGGTGTAGAGAGTTTTAATGAATTTTCCCTCATGTCATGGAATTGCCGCTCCCCCATTTTTACCAAAAATCTCAATTATATATTTATCTCCATAGGACCAAACAAACAAAAAAGAAAGCAAACCCTTATTCTTCCAAGATGTTTTACATTTTCATCCAAAAACGTCGTGAGCAATTGTCGTTTGTATTTACAAGTCAACTAAAACTCCCCTGGTGAAAAAATGCAGAGACGTAAACTACTAGAAGAAACAGGTACGCGGATAAGGAATCGTTGAAGAAATGTCCTATAACCAGTCAGGTAGTCTTGAGAGACTAAGTTTTTTATAAAAAAAAAGCAAAAAATAGGGGCCTCATATTCATAAAAATAATACTATAAAATTAGTCTCATTTTCCTGGTACTTAATCTTGCAAAATATTCTTGAAATATTGAGATCAGGGCTGAAAAACTATTTTTCAAGAGCTACACCTGAGTATGGTTGTGTTCATAACTACATACATTTTAATTTCCTCCAGCTCTACAGAAGAAAATTCAGAGGAAGTCATAAACACAAAAATATATATAAAAGGCTTCTGTGTCGACTTCTCTGATGCAAGTACACGCGCCCATGAAAAAGGCAAAGATAGGCAAAGAATAAAATGTAAATCTGTAATATAATGCATCCTTAAAATTTACCTTCAAAGCATTTGTTCCTGCATATTGTTTGCTGATGTGATCTCCATTATTGGCCCAAATTAGCTGAAATATTGTTTTCAAGTTGTCAGGAAATGTACCCTCAGGAGACACCAAGCCCAGCTTTGTTAGTTGAGAAGTTATGACAACTTTCGCAAGGGCAGTCTAAAAATTAAATCGAACCAAAAAAAACAAGAGATAAATAAATATATATGTACATATACTGCACAACAAAGTCCAGGAAAAAAATAAATTCAATCAATCCGTTTATGCTGTTTACTTTTAAAGTTATCACAAAGTTCTCAGTTTTCGATCGATCCTCTTCAAAGTTCAAACTTTCGGAATTCTTTCCTCCACAGGTTTTCAAAACTAATTTTTTGGATAGGAGGGGGAAGGAGGTAAGATCTGAATTGAAAATTAGGTCGAACTTGTACATACCTGAACAATGTTTGTGCGATCTAGGCAATCGATACAATTAGTCCTTATGATTCCAGTTTGTGGTTTTATCAGCCCATGTTTATCCCTCCAACAATAACCAATCTGATTCAAGACTCCTTCTTTTTCCAAATGATGAATTAAGACGGTCACGTTCTCAAACTTCATGCCTCGGCTAAAACAAAGATTGAGCAGTTCTTTAATTCCATAAATCAAAACGATTCATTAAATTAAATTAAAGAATCAAAAGTTTACTTTCCGCTTCTCCCACTTCAAGCGTGACATGTACGAGAATATAAGGTTTTGGCAGCTTAAAATAAGAACTATCGGCTAAATGTAGCATTTAAAAAATTTTAACAGCCCTGAAATTTTTGATCACGGCGCATTGCAAAATTAGATGATGGTCAAGTTAAAAATCTGTCCGACGGAATATAAAATTTAGGGTGAAGTTGAGAATTGTCAAAAATCCAATAATAATTATAAAAATGAATCTAAATGAATTTTTCAAAAAACAAGAGAAGAATTCATCAGTCCGATTTGAGGGGAGAAAATTAACATTTTGCATTCAATGCGATTAAAGCATGGTTTACGGCACTCATTTTCTTACCACTGAACCTGGAATATGAGCTAATTCTTTAAAGTATGCTGGATAAGTAATATACATTTCAAGAGGATCAACTGGTTCCAAAATGCTTCAAATTGATCAGAAATGCACTCATTTCAACATTAATACTACCTGCCAAAGGAAAAACGCCATAGGAACATTTTAAAATTGCCAAATTACTGAGAAAAGACGAATTTTCTTGAAAACTCGTGAGTTTTTCTGTTTTAATTTTTGCAACAAAAAGAATCGTTTCTGAAAATTTTATCAGCTTCATCAAATTTTATCCCTTTCATACGCGCCAATTGCAATTATGACTGGACAAACAAGGCTTCAGCCCTATCTTAGAAGAAAAGAAGAGGGGAGTTTTGGAAAGTCTGGGGAAAAATAATCTTAAATATTCTTAAAAATAAGTTTTTTACTGAGGGAGATTTGGCCACATTCAAATGCTCATACGGCATTCCTCCTTGGAAAAGTAGAGTGAACAAAAGAGCAAAACTTTATTACCAGAATTCATGGAAATCAAAAGTAACATAGGTTATGTCAGTGTTATTGAACATTATCACATGTTCTGTGTAAGCATCGAAAATGACACTTTCTTTCCCCGTCTGTTCGACCAAGTTTATTATCGCCACTGGTCCGTATAATGCTAATTCTTCATTAAAATGTTTTTCAAATGCTTCATGTGTTTCTGCTTTAGCTGAAAAACAAATGAGTTTAAAATTAAACAAACAATATTAATAACATTAATAAAGAACTGCTTCACATTCAATCTAATAAGAGGCCGAATTCTTTTTAATAAGATTTCACAAACTCAAATCCTGTCTCACAACTCAATGGGTCTGTTGCACACAAAAGATACATGCGGCCAAAGGAATAGACTTTCTACAAGTAAAATTTTACAAAAATTACGTTCCGCATATCATACAAGTCTGAAATCATCTCCTTGGCACGCAGTCTGCGTAATTTATGGCTAGCTTTTTCAACTTTACTGCATTTGCCAGCAGTTATTCTTTGTGGCAGGTAGTTAAGTTTCCCCAGAGAGTGATTCGCAAAAGATAATGGAACTCATCAGTAAGGCTCCCTTTCATGAAGAAAAGTTGTATCATCGCTCACCACGTGTCAATGATGTACAGAGAAAGACTCAGCATCTTATATAAAAATCCAATTATGAAAATTCCTGCTGATAATTCATTTCTGTACTACAGCTGATAAACGTGTGCAAACCTTTGCAGGATGTCCCTCATTTAGAGAAAAAAAGAATAAAAAAGAATATAGACGTTTTTAAGAGAGTACAGTGATTGGTCTTTCATTTAAAAAATAAAATATAATAAGAAATTTCCAACATCATCAACTGTTGAAGATATAATGTTTTTAATTTTTATCACCAGTTTGAATTGAGCCAAGGACCATTTAAGGTGATTCGATGGATGCCATATTTTGTGTCAGAACGGCGTGCGATATGTACATTGCATCAATTGGTTCCATTTTTTCAGCTACTCATAATATTCCTCCAATTTTGAGATCGCAATTCTGTTGTCAGGAGACTAAAGCACTCATTTACCAATTTTAACAAAGAAATTCAACGTAATAAAGGCGTGGTTTTTTTAGAGAGAAAATATCGCATTCGAGTGCAGTTTTGATATCAGTATCGAATGCGATGTTTTCTCTCTAAAAAAAAAACCACGCCTTTATTATGTTGAATTTCTTTGTTAAAATTGGTAAGTGAGTGCTTTAGTGTCCTGACAACAGAATTGCGATCTCAAAATTGGAGAAAAATGACAATAAGTAGCTGAAAAATGGAACCAATTGATGCGATATATTGCATGCCGTTCTGACACAAAATATGGCGTCAATCGAATCACCTTAACAAACAATATTTACCCACTACAGAGAGAAGCAAAGACAAATATGAATTCTACTTACTTCTATGTAACCTAGGCGGAGGTCTATATTTATAGCCGGGTTGACTCCAATACAGAGGTACGGATCCTCTTACTTGAACAAAACTAACACAATGGTGCTTATAACATACAATCTGCTCCGTTTCAACATAATTAGCACATCGCCCTGATTCGTCAAGGCCCCTTCGTTTGTAACGAGTTCCCGCTCGGAATCTGCTCCTTCGACTGATTATTGTTAATGAAAATGCCTGAGGAAGACGAAAAAGTTTCAATACTTAGAGACTTAAATAGTGATGGGAGAAAGAAATTTTGAAGGAAATTACTATGTTCATTTATTTCTGCATGCATGTAGGCCCAAAATCTATTTTTAAAAGTTTTGAGTGGTTTTTAGCTTTAATGATTATTCTACTAAATTTCCAGAACCTCCTTGATATTACTGCAATATACCAGAACAATACCAAAAAAAACTGCTAACCATTGAATTACCGTTTGAAAAAACCTATTGATAAGGTCAACGGTATTGCTCGACCATGTTCTAAATTCAACGAAGTTGGATTTGAAAAAGTATCTGTTGACTGTCATCATTACAAAAATGAACTAGACCACTCGTGGCTTGTTTATTGAGGTGCTAAAGAAGATTTTTGTTAAAAACCCATGTGCCAAATTTTTATCGAAAGCTGATGAAGTTTACCCGCCTTAAAAATCTCCATCCAAATGGTGGGTTCTCTCTCCCTAGAGATGATCAAAAATAAGTAAAATAAGGCATTCTCTCCTGCACAGAATAAATCATACAATGTATAATATTGACCTGCTGTTAGAATGACCACAATTTCATTTCATCCATGTTTCTCTCCAAAATTTTCTCCTGTATACATAGTGGTTTTCACTTACAAGTACTAACCTCTTTCTTACAATCTAAATGCACCGTTTCGATCTGAACGAAGCCTTGAATGATGGGAATAATCCAAGGGTCCATCTGCGGATCCTGAAAACAAAGGTAAAAATTATAGAGAATTAGATTCGAACAAAATAAATATAAGGCATGATAAAATCATAAAAATTTTCATATCAGAATATCGATGGAGTAAAATGGATATCTCCGTCTCATGAATATTGTATAGTTGTAGGTCTCCGCTCATGTTCCATTTAAAGTTTGGTTCACTATTTTTTTCGGAACTATCTCCCTTCACATCCATGGGCTATACATATTTGTTTTCTTTAATCGCTTCTCATGAAAAATAAAATTTTAAAAAAGTCTTCAAGTAATTTCAAAGCATACAATCCTTTATTTCATGGAAAACGTAATGTTTAGGAATTAAACAAAATTAATAGAAAATAATGAACGATTTGAAACGTTCATATTCAACCAAAAGATTTNCCTTTTGATTTAATTCGGAATCCGGGTTAGCGCATTAAATCAAAGGGAATTACATATAGTTCCTTTTGATTTTATTCGTAATCGCTGATTCCCTGTTTTGCGATTTTTCAGGGGCTGATTCCAGGGGATGAAATTAGTATTTTGGGGGCATATTTACGTGTGAGAGCAGCCTATTACATGGAGAATCCAGATCCGTTAAAAACTGAAATTTGGAAATTTGGCGCTTAGTTCCCTTTCGTATAAATACGTCCAATTATGACTGGACAAACAAGGCTTAAGCCCTATCCTAGAAGAAAAGAAGAGGAGAGGCCTGGAAAATCTGGGGAAAAATAATCGTAAATATTCTTAAAAATAAGTTTTTTACTGAGCGAGATTTGGCCACATTCAAATGCTCATACGGCATTCCTCCTTGGCACGGTAGAATTGGACAAAAGAGCAAAACTTTATTACCAGAATTCATGGAAATCAAAAGTAACGTAGGTTATGTCAGTGTTATTGAACATCATCACATGCTCTGTGTACGCATCGAAAATGACACTTTCTTTCCCCGTCTGTTCCACCAAGTTTATTATCGCCACCGGTCCGTATAATGCTAATTCTTCATTAAAATGTTTTTCAAATGCTTCATGTGTTTCTGCTTTAGCTGAAAGACAAATGAGTATAAAATTAATCGTTACAATAATATTAATAAAGAACTGCTTCACATTCAATCTAATAAAAGGCCGAATTCTTTTTAATAAGATTTCACAGACTCAAATACTGTCTCACAACTCAATGGGTCTGTTGCACACAAAAGATACATGCGGCCAAAGGAATAGACTTTCTACAAGTAAAATTTTACAAAAACTACCTTCGGCATATCAAACAAGTCTGAAATCATTTCCTTGGCACACAGTCTGCATAATTTATGGCTAGCTTTTTCAACTTTACTGCATCTGCCAGCAGTTTTTCTTCGTGGCAGGTAGTCAAGTTTCCCCAGAGAGTGATTCGCGAAAGATACTGGAACTCATCAGTAAGGCTCCCTTTCATGAAGAAAAGTCGTATCATTGCTCACCACATGTCAATGATGTACAGAGAAAGACTCAGCATCTTATATAAAAATCCAAATATGAAAATTCCTGCTGATACTTCATTGCTGTACTACAGCTGATAAACTGTGTGCAAACCTTTACAGGATGTCCTTCATTCAGGGAAAAAAAGAATAAAAAAGAATATAGACGTGTTTAAGAAAGTATAGTGATTGGTCTTTCATTTAAAAAATAAAATATAATCAGAAATTTCCGACATCACCAACTGTTGAAGATATAATGTTTTTAATTTTTATCACCAGTTTGAATTGAGCCAAGGACCATTTAAGGTGATTTGATGGATGCCATATTTTGTGTCAGAACGGCGTGCGATATGTATATTGCATCAATTGGTTCCATTTTTTCAGCTACTCGTCAATTTTCTCAAATTTTGAGAGCGCAATTTTGTTGTCAGGAGACTTGAGCACTCACTTTCCAATTTCAACAAAGAAATTCAACGTAATAAAGGCGTGGTTTTTTAAGAGAGAAAATATCGCATTCAAGTGCAGTTTCGATATCAGTATCGAATGCAATGTTTTCTCCCTAAAAAAACCACAACTTTATTACGTTGAATTTCTTTGTTAAAATTGGTAAGTGAGTGCTTTAGTCTCCTGACAACAGAATTGCGATCTCAAAATTGGAGAAAAATGACAAGTAGCTGAAAAAATGGAACCAATTGATGCGATATATCGCATGCCGTTCTGACACAAAATATGGCGTCCATCGAATCACCTTAACAAACAATATTTACCTACTACAGAGAGAAGCGAAGACGAATATGAATTCTACTTACTTCTATGTAACCTAGGCGGAGGTCTATATTTATAGCCGGGTTGACTCCAATACAGAGGCACGGATCCTCTTACTTGAACAAAACTAACACAATGGTGCTTATAACATACAATCTGCTCCGTTTCAACATAATTAGCACATCGCCCTGATTCGTCGAGGCCCCTTCGTTTGTAACGAGTTCCCGCTCGGAATCTGCTCCTTCGACTGATTATTGTTAATGAAAATGCCTGAGGAAGACGAAAAGGTTTCATTACTTAGAGACTTAAATAGTTTGTAAATTTGAATGAAAACCAAGGTGTTGTAATGAATATTTATTAACTACTGAGGCACCTTTCGGCTTACGCCATCTTTGGAGTACATATTCATCGGAACATAAGTGAGCGTACGTAGCCACAATCAGCTGATTCGAATGTTTACGATTTTATCAGGAGTATCGCTCTGAACTATTTGACTTTCGCGTAATTTAGACTTTTTGTATGATGTCCATGATGTGTATATTGTTAAGCTTATGACAACTAGTGTAAAATAACTGTGATATATTTATGTTCCGATGAATATGTACTCCTAAGATGGCATAAGCCGAAAGGTGCTTCAGTAGTTAATAAATATTCATTACAACACCTTGGTTTTCATTCAAACTTGCAAATTAAAATGGTTTTGTTCCAATCAAATCTTATTAAACCTAAACAGTGATGGGAGAAAGAAATTTTGAAGGAAATTACTATGACCACTTATTTCTGTACGCATTTAGGCCCAAAATCTGTTTTTAAAAGTTTTGAGTGGTTTTTAGCTTTAATGATTATTCTACTAAATTTCCAGAACCTCCTTGATATTACTGCAATATATGAGAACAATAACAAAAAAAAGGAATTGTAGAGTTTCAAAAAGCAAAATTGACTTCGTTTAAAATTGCACAAAATTGTTCGTAAAAACAACCTATGTCTGGAGAAAAAAGAAAAATTATCCTAATAGTTATAATTATTACCGTTTGAAAAAACCTATTGATAAGGTAAACGGTATTGCTCGACCATGTTCTAAATTCAACAAAGTTGGTTATAAAAATGTATCTGTTGACTGTTGTCATTACAAAAATGAATTAGACCACTAGTGGCTTATTTATTGAGGTGCTAAAGATCCAAGAGCCAAATTTTTATCAAAAGCTGATGAAGTTTACCCGCCTTAAAAATCTTCATCCAAATGGTGGGTTCTCTCTCCCTAGAGATGATAAAAAATAATTAAAATAAGGCATTCTCTCCAGCACGGAATAAATCATGCGATGTATAATATTGACCTTCTGTTATAATGACCTTAATTTCATTTCATCTATGTTTCTCTCCAAAATTGTCTCCTGTTTACATAGTGGTTTTCACTTACAAGTACTAACCTCTTTCTTACAATCTAAATGCACCGTTTCGATCTGAACGAAGCCTTGAATGATAGGAATAATCCAAGGGTCCATCTGCGGATCCTGAAAACAAGGGCAAAAATTTTAGAGAATTAGATTTGAACATAATAAATATGAGTCATGATAAAATCATAAAAATTTTCATATCAGAATATCGATGGAGTAAAATGGATATCTCCGTCTCATGAATATTGCATAGTTGTAGGTCTCCGCTCAAGTTCCATTTAAAGTTTGGTTCACTATTATTATTCGGAACTATCTCCCTCCACATCCATGGGCTATACATATTTGTTTTCTTTAATCGCTTCTCATAAGAAATAAAATTTTAAAAAAAGTCTTCAAGGAATTTCAAAACATACAATCTTTTATTTCATGGGAAACGTAATGTTTAGGGATTGAACAAAATTAATAGAAAATAATGAACAATGTGGAACGTTCATATTCAACCAAAAGATTTCAGAAAAATTAGTTCGGAGGAGGAAATTTTTCAAGTAGCTGCTTCAGCTAAAGTCAAGTAAGAATAATAATGATAATCAACACTGAAAACTCACATTAGTAAGTATTAAATCCTGCAGCATGTGTTTATTCCAGAAAAACCGATCATCCACAAGCCTCCAGCTGAATGCGTTTGGTTCTCGATCAGAATTGTAATACTGTTTCTGGACTGAGTTAGTGAGATCACCCCCATTTGGGCAATAATAGAATGAATCGGTGCCCGTGAAAATTCTGAACAATTCATCTACAATTCGCTTCTCAAATTTTTCTTTTTCTTTGGTTTCTTTTCGGAGGGAAAACCCAGTTTTGGAACTCTAAAAATAATACAAACAACATATCTTAATATTGTGAGATTCAGAGCAAAGAAGCAGGGAAATAAAATTCAAACTAGACAAAAAACATGGGTGTAAACAGAGGGATAAATTGATTTACCAGTAAGAAGTCTTATAGTTTGCAAACTTTGAATTTTCCTTGGTTTTTATTTTAATACAGCAAATTGGAAGGCTCTTTTGATCTCTTTTTCATCAAGGCGTTTGAGATTGATGTTTGGCAAATATAAAAGTAAGAGAATCTTTGAACTGAATTGATATCACGTTTCACTCATTTAATTGAGGAATTTAATAAATTCATGGTTTGTCTCTAATGATACCTAGTTCATGGAGAAGGAAAAACAATATAGAAGGTACTTTAGATTCAGCTTAACTTTATAAGTTGATTTGCTTGAGAGGCATTTTTCTTTCATCATACTCTACTAGAATAGATTTTTATTTTGCGTGCAATTCAAATCACATGATTAAAAATCTTTGATTAGAAGAGATCAGGTGACTGACCGATTGCATGAATCCATGCTGTGTTGATGATGTTTTGATGGATGAGGTGGCTGATTTTATGGAGCCCCATGTTTTGGCGATTGCTGCTTTTTGGCTACTTGCGGCTAAAAGATCCAACTGTTGCTTGTGGTGCTTCCTGCATGGTTTCAGTCCAATATCATTTACACCCTGTGAATTACATGAAAGTTGCTATATAAAACAAAAGAAAACAACAAAGCAATAAAGGTATAACATTTAGGGCTTGCAAGTCCACTGCTAAAGGCGTCAATCCAAGACGGTATTACAGTATGTCAGAGGAAATCCCATTGAATTCTTTGATCATCACACTGCCATCCCTCACTGACTTACTTACCTGACAAACTTGCGCACCGGGCGTGCTGTACCTCAAAATGGCTCTAGGAGAGAAAAGACATGCAATCTCTTGGATGAGAAAGGAGAGCTATCAAAAATAAGAAAAGTTGTGAAGAATTATGTTTAATCGCCCTCTAAACTCTCCTTGCCAACAGCTGCTCAGCCTCCTTGCTATCTCTAATCATTTTATTCATCTTTCACAAACTTATTGTGGCTCAAGATTTTCTTCCAGCTAACACTTAGAACAGCAGACCCAGGGACACGAGCAATGCCAAAGTTTGTCTTTCCGCTATGATGCGTCATGTCAAGTTCTCATACATATAGAGCCGCTTTCATAGCGCTCTCTGGCGCTCTGTTACGCCTAGCCGCCAAAGTCTCCTATCCTCCCAAAGCCCTTCAGGGAGTTGGCACCCCTTATATATTTCTTAAACCTCCTGTTGCCACTCTTTCACAGGGCATCCCCTTCATCTCCTCCCAGGAGGAACCCAATCAGGCATCTTCTTCGGCAGCCCTTCGTCCGTCATTCTATTGACATGACCATGAGTTGGACCGCGTTAAACAGAAAGGAACCAAGCCAAATCAGCTATTGCCAAATTTAATCGGCTAATTTAAATTTTTACATGAAAACAGTTGTACGGATTTTCGTGCAAATTTCAGTGAATTTTCTCCATAGTACGAGGCAAATTCCTTAACAAAAAGGAATCCGCACAAACGTTTTCTCGTAAAAAATTAAATTGCCCAGTTAAAATTGGCAATAGCTGATGTGGCTTGGTTCCTTTCTGTTAAACGCGGTCCAGTTCTCATCTATTCAAATACTTAATGCCCTCCCATGGGATATTAAAATCCGCTTTCAAGACGGGAAATTGACTATGTTCCTGAACAGCCTCCATAAATTTCTTCTTTCTAAAGCCCTTTACTCTGTTAATGAGCTGTTGAAGGGCTCCAACAAAGTCTCCTCCATGACTAAATACCTGTCGGCCAGCCTCTTTTTTATTTTTTTTGCTTTTTACCTACAGTCCTTTGATCATAATATTTTATTTTTTCAATTTTTGTTTTCCTCTTGTGCTGACTTGTACCACAACCCTACAAGACTTTTAAGTAAGAAAAAAAAACAATTTTTATCTTTGGTAATAGATGTACCTGAGCAGTAGGCTGGAGTATTGCAATGGAGGTGATGGCATTGACGACATGCCCTGATGGTAAAGTACCAACAGTTGCGCACTCTTTGATCAATAACAGTCTATCATCACAGTCAGCCAGCCGAATTCGCCCGATGAGGCCATAGAATATTCCGAGACATTCCGGATCTTGACCATTGGCTAGCTCCCATCCTTTGGAAAAAAGAAATATAAGCATACATTATAGAGACAAAACCATACTGTAAGGATTAGTCTTATTGAATCAACGGAAGGAAGCGAAAAACATCCCTTGTGCTGGAAACATTTTTTCAATGAAGAAAAGTTTTACTTCATGGTCACTCAGCGTTACATAGTGGTCACCAAGGTAGTTGTCTTCGGCAGAAAATTTCTGAGGAGAAAGAAAGGGGTATGTGAATTTTTATTTTCTTTAGCAAGTAACCGTTAAGTATGCGGGTAAAATTCAACAAAAAGTAGGTTAAACATGCTGAGAAACTGACATAATCTTCTGAAAATATTGACACTCTCGCCCCCGTCCTTATTTAATTTCTTCTGTCTCAACCATCGGGTTGGTGGCAAAAAAGTCAACCTCGGACATGGTAGAGAATGCTTCTTTGTACTGTGTATTCATCTGTATCAGGATGAATAACATTCCTAGACAAGAGAGTAAAATATTAAAAGGCATAGAACACAAAATGTTTTCCTACACATTTCTACTATCCCTTGTAGATGATAATTGTGATGTCTGGAGTAAGTAAAGCGGTTCATCTGTGCGGGTAATTTCAGTGTTCCTCTGTAGGTTTAAGGCTCCCTATTAGAGTTGCAACCCATAGCGAAGTTGCTTATGAAGGAATTTATGCCAGATCTACTACACAAAAAGTTTTGCAATTTTTTTGGTGAAGATTTAATCATCTTTTAACGGCTGCTGTGACCGCAATAAAAGCAATCTCCCAAAATTTTCTTAGCGATGGAGAGTAAAAAGATGCAGGGTTTGGTACTTATACCATAACACTGATACGTCTGATACTTAGATATTTATTTACTTAATCAAAATGGAACAAGGGCTAAAATAGCTGCATAAGGAACTGCAAGAACTCTAGTTTCAGCATACTTAACCCCTGTCCTTTCTATCGGTGATAAAACAACAACGCACGACCCACACAGAACAACAGAGAAGCTTGGACCGCAGAAATTTCTATGTACAACTATCAATCCTCAGAAATTTGGTATGTAACACATTTTAGAACTGGTAGAAATGTGGGAATGGTGGATTTGGAGGTAACATATTTGAGCGGACCAGTGCCCCTTGGTTACGCTGGTAAGAGGCTTCAATAATGATTGGAGTTTTACCTGGCTTGGCTTCAAACGCCCCAGTTTTGCGGTCACACCAAAGACTGTGTTCTCCGTTTAACAAGACGTAATATTGATGGGTTTTAAGCAGTTCCATCTAGTTAATTGTGATCACGTCATTCCTTCCTTCTCTTATCACAAAGGGTTGGACGCGAACATACGGAAATGAAATGATGGTTGTTAAGGAACTACTTGAGGAAACGATGCATGGGTAATAAATTCACTTCTAGAGAGGTTATTGGGGAATAATTTCTAAAATATATTATGACATTTGCGTTTTTCCCGATCGAATTCTCTGTGGCAAAAATAAATAGGAGAACATCTACACAAACAAACAAACCACAATCATAGACTAAATGACTACCACATAGGTCTTCACCCCATACACCAACTGCGGTTTAAATTTTCTTAGATTATGGTGAAATCGATTTCCTACTTTGAGGAAATGTAACTGGAACGGATGAATAAACTATTTCTACTTGATTTTTAAACATTTTTATAGGATTTAAGTACCTTTATGTCATCAATATAATAAATATGCAGTTATTGAGTCCTTTCAAGGCAATTTCAAGGGCTCCTGTATAATCGGAGAACCACCCACGTGGGGTTGCTACTCTTCTTGGAGAAAACTCTATGCTGTTTGTTTATTTTTGTAGGGCGAGAAAAGTTGCTAGTGATAAGTGATAAGAAAGGGGTTTCACTTCTCTGGTTCTTCAATACAATATTATTTATATTAATATTAATTTTAATTAAGTTACCTCATCCATAATGATTCCGAAAGAGTCTTTCAAAATCCACCTCGGTTAAATAACTTTTTGGAAAACAACTTTGTAAACCAATCTTTCAATTTACCTCTGCTTTGAACTTACCAAAATCTCAACTTACTCAAAATGGGTTCAAATTTTCACATTGCTTTCTCTAAGATGATTCTCAAACAATATTCCTTTTGCCAAAACTCCTATGTTTTAAGTGTGAGGAGCCATTATTTTAAGCGCACAAACTGTTTAAGAAGATTCTCGACGTTGAAGTCAGATACTACTCATCCATTAACGAAAGAAAAGGCTGATGAACTTGTAAGGAATTTAAGCCCAGAAGAAAGGGAATACTTGCTAGAGTCAATTCATCATGTGACATCAGATGAAACCAAAGCAGACTACAAAGGTAAGTGTAGCTGTCTCTCTTGGGAGGTTCATCAACTTGACGTTTTAATCCAACATTCTACCCTCTCACACTAATATAATGTAAACCCATTGACAACTTGACTGCTTGTCCAGCAAAATTAATACTGAACAGAAATTAAGACTTATGACTACAGCTGGTAGGGAGTCTAATATCATATTGGTAATGAAAGTTCAATCTGACCTCTTGATGAAAAGCCTTTCTGGTTATTGACGATTTATATATTTTTTTTCCATTTTTTTTTTCAGATCAATTAGCTGCATATCGATGGAGATCAGAGTTCGGGAGACCAAGTAGGCTTGCTCAACTCGGAGATGTTGATCCTACTGGATCATATTGTCCTTTACCAGAAGATTGGTTGCTGCAAAAGTATAGTAAGTATTCGCAAGATCAGGGCCTTACCCTCTGTTATTTTACAATTATACAGCTTTAGGTTTTTTTTTTTTTTTTAATTCAAACTCCCGACTTCCTGTCAACTCATTATTAAACTTACTACTACTGATGATAGATATGATACATTTTGATAATCTTCTCTGTTGTCGTCTTAGCTGAGCTTGCCCTCAAGGCTATGCCTCCGGATGACCTTCTTAAAGCCTCAAAATTGACTATGATGTTATAATGTCTTTTCCAAAAGTTAATTTAGTTGGGGAGAATTTTTCAAATTGCTGCTCCTCTGTCATATGTGCGAATCTCCATTTCCATGTGAGCTCTGTAGTCCATAAAACTCCATGCTCTCTGGTGCTCTTGTGAATATGGAGGTATACTCGTACGTCAGAGGAGCAGAGAACATCCACGAATAGCACCAAAAGTAATAAAAAACCATGAGAAAGTTTTAGGATAATAAGCCCCCCATTTTACAAAAAATGTGCGGTAGGATATCGATGGCTAAATGCGAAAAATATGTAGCTCAATTGTATGACATTAGAAAATTTCTGTTTAAGTATTTTTTATTTATTTTATAGAAAATTAATCAATAAGTTTCCTGGTAATTTTGTATGATTTCTTTACATTAAGTAAAGAAAATTCACCAACAATTTCAATACTAAATTTCAGTCAGCTTTCTGTTAAAATAATTGAACATGAGTGGAGACTTACAACGATGAAAACTGAGGTACGTATTTTGCGACTTTAGCTATCAATATCTATGTTTAATCATATAATTTGAAATTACAGTCACCTCCACCAAACAGGTCAAACAGTTCAGCACACAAGAAAAGAATCTTACATGTCCATATATATTTCAACTGCATGTAATATTGATATTTTACCCCTGAAATGTCCTTTCAATATGTTAGTTCGCTCAATTTTCAATTACTAATTATTTCTTTTTTTCTATTGCTGCTAATTTCTAGATTTGAATCGTAAGTATATTATCTTGTATAGATGTTTCTATGTTTTTGATAAGTGAAACGCTAAGGATTTAAAGTCCGCTGTGTTAAAATTTGGGAATCATTCAATTTATTGTAATCCTAAAGATTGGGTGAGCTTCTCTTAATGTACTTTAAGTATCAAAAATTGTCTGCATATTAGCGGCAAAATTATGACAGTGTGTTATGCAGATAAGTGATATGGGTCACTTATTTTAATAGGTATATCAGATCATTTTCAAAATTTTTACACCACAGAATGGAAATTGCAGCTCTTCATACTGGACCTGTCAAGTATAATTTTAAACTTATTTGGGTGCTGAGAATAAATGAGCCTACATTTTTCTTATTGAGACATGATTTTTGCCATAAGAGCTTTGTAGCAAGCAATTTTCAAAATAAGGGAGATAGAGCCAAGTATCAGATACAAATACCGAGCTCCATCACAGAATTAAATGAAATTAAGTAGTACCTAGATCCATTTTAGAATTGAATTAAAGCTTAAGATATCACTGCCTTTTTTGTGCTCTATTTGTGACCATATTTTTTCAGCAAATCGACACATGGTCGTATTGACAGAGCAAAATGGTCTCTCTTTACTTTTAATGTGAAGTCTAACCACTTTATTTCTCTGTATTTTTTCAGCGGAAACTGTCCCACAACCAACGCGTAGTGATATCATAAGAGGTATGCCTTAACAACTTTCTCGTATCTTTATCCTCCTTTTCCTCTTTTCTCCATCTACCTTTGGATTTTTAATGCAATCAGGTACTGTTCCACTGACGGGGGATTACAGACTAATAAATTTTGTCAAGAGGACTTTTTGCAAAAGTAACAAAGGAAGTGATAAAGAAGTTCAAAAATATTATCAAACTTTGCCAAATACTAGTTGAAAATTAATATTTTCTCATTGGTAGTTCTTTGTATTGGCTTCAGTACCTATACAGCATGTCAGTGTAGAAAAACTTTATGGTGCCTTTGTATAAAACCTTGCCACAGATACAGTTAATATTTTGAAATTAAGTATTCAGTACAGCGAACCAGTTTTTTAATTTTTTTTTTTGCATTCATGAGCAAGACCAAATTGAGTAGGAGTGGAATTATGGAATTGATTGGTTGCATGAAAGTGGCTCTTACATCAAGCCTGTAACTGTCTGAATAATTTACTAGCTAGGTTGCGGTTTCCAAAGAGGGTCCAAAGTTGGGTTCCTCAATCGTCCAGAGAGGAAAAAGAAGGAATCCCTAGTGAAAGGCGGTGATAAAGGGTTGAGCAAGATTTTAAAGGGTTTCAGACCTTTGGAGGGCGATAGAAAGATGAACAGCTTTGGCAGTAATACGTCAAAGAGCCTTGGAGGTCACTGGAGAAGGCAATTTTTGTGAATGTATAATGGACTACTTCATCAATGTTCCATTGAAGTTAGGAAGTAAATTGTTAACACAAACTTTGATTACAAAATTTTCTCAATTCTCTGATCGGAGTTGTAACAAAAGGGGTTCAGTAGTGCCTTATAGTTATCAGTCGATTTCTGCTCAGACTTTTTTTCTTGTCTTTCTCTTTGATGATTAATAGTTTAATCCAGAAACTATCTCAGTTGATAATAATTTAGTACGGCTGACAACTAAAATATTTTCTTGGGATGTTCTTCAAAGAAACCTAACAAGATGCTATTAATGTTTTGTTTTTTGTTCTTTCAGTTGCCATCTTCAATGCAATCCCGTTTATTGGCTTTGGATTCTTAGATAATTTTTTCATGATCACTTTTGTAAGTCAATTTTTATCAAGCCTTCTTTACCATTCAACTTTAACTTTTTCCTCATTTTCATTTTGTAACTAACGAGAATTATCATGGTTACTATTCATTTTTCATGATTCTTCAGATTGAAGTGGTTGGCTCAGTGGCACCAATACAAGGTCAAATCCACAGAGGGAATGTTTGAAGAATTACATTTCATGCATCTCAAAATATTTTCACCTTACGTTGTTTGCAGCAAGAATAGTTACAGTTCATCAAGGAAGAATCTAAGGCTGCATCTATTTTTTTTCGAGCTTTTTTGCTCAGCATTAAGTAGCTCAGTAGCCTCCCAATCTTCTTACTTCTTCCTCTACAGAGGAAATCACAAAGGGAGGTTCCTTCTATTGTGTTTTTAGGAGGTATACAACATGTTTTCTAGAGGGCCATCAGTCACTTTAGAAACTAAACCTTTGTCATCAAGGCCTGGGATGCAGAAAAATGATATGTTCAGGTTTCCTGGATCACGCGTCATGGCCATTATCTTTTGCATATTTTTTTGCCCTATAAATTTTACTGGTTGTCACAAAAATTTAGAATGCGTTGTTCATTTTGGCTATTGTAGCCATCATCAGGTGCATTTGATGAAAGCAAGAACTAATCAATACTAAAGCCAGAAACGATACTAAAGTTCTCTCACAGGACGTTATGAAACTGAAGATGATAAGAAGTTCAGTGTCATTTTTAGCTTGAGTTTTGTCAAATGCTCGTTTTCCTCTCAATGCGTCTGACAGTAGCTAAGTATAATAGCAAAAAAGGCCATTGTGTTCCAAGTTTTTGTGAAGACTGGTAAAACTCATCGCGCAAAAAAGAGAGCAAAAAATAACTATGTTGAAAATTTTTAGCCTTTCCATTTTTTCCAAATTGCCCTTCCTGTTGTAAAAATCCGTTTTCCCACAAAGATTTCAAAGTGATGGGTTTTTTTTTTTTTTTTGCTCTTTACTTAAAAATTTCTGCAATTTTGCTGAAAACAAATGCGAATGTATGCAGTCCTTTCCATTGTTGCACTCGAACAATTGTAATCTGTAAATTACAAGGTTGAAAAGCTTTTGCAACCCCTGCGGGGCGATTATTGAAATGATATCGACTGTATGTCAGCGCTTTGTCGTGTCGCGCCATCGACTAAGCCATTGCTTAGTCGATGGCGCGACACGACAAAGCGCTGACATACAGTCGATATCATTTCAATAATCGCCCCGCTGGTCAAGGTAGTCAGCTAAGTTTAATGTTCTGTAAGGTGCAGGAACCTTTAATTGTTTTAGAAAAAAACTATAAAGATTACTAAAACCCTTTGAGATAATCTCTTTAATTACATTTTGTATCCTCCACTTAATTATTGAAAAATTTAAAATAAATAAAAAAAAATGATAATTTTTCAGGGTGATACTATAGAGGCAGCACTTAGTGGATTCATCGTCATAACAACAATGACAGCAGCTGCATTAGGAAACACGATATCAGACATTCTAGGGATTGGCTCTGCATGGTACGTTGAACAAGCTGTCAGCAAGCTTGGATTTCAACCTCCTAAACTTCTCCCTGTTCAAATGGACATGAAAATTACACGCCGAGCTGCAAATATGGTAAGTTACTCTGCTAAGCAAAGGAAAAGTCTTTTTGAAAAAATTTAATCATAGGTTTTTTTTTTTTTTAAATTAAAGTGCCTGAATATTTAATAGATTCTTTTCACAGAAGTACCTGAAAAACAAGATATTGAGAAAAAAATTTGGGAGAATCTCTGCTACTTTTCTCAAAATTAAAGGGTAATTTATTTCTCTGTAAAACAAATATAACATGAGAGAAAATTAGGCATCATGAAATGCTCTTGTGCTGATTCTATACAATTCCATCCAATCGGTACAGATATGTCCACAAGTTTTCTCACTGGAGATAAAAAGATCTCATGATTTTCTGAAAATACATGTCATGGTATTCTGTTGGAGTCTGTATTGAACATTAGTGACAGGTCATGATCTTCATAGCAATACAAAATGATTGACAGCTTCTCAAAACAACAGATCCAAGTGTATGTTCAAGAGTGGAGGAGTGGGTTGTATGGGCCAGTAATTTCTCCAGGTTATTTTTTAATAAATGGAGAATTTGCTAGGAAAAAAAGTTTCTCTTTCCATATTTTCATCACTAGTTTTTTTATCAATTTCTTTATGATTCGTCATGTTTTCTCTGCCTTCTTTTTAGGGTCGTACAATTGGTGTCACAGTTGGTTGCATACTAGGCATGTCACCATTGCTATTTTTAAAACCAAAACAGGAAATTGAGGAGCCGGCAGCGGAGTTTACAGATTAGTATATCTGCCTTGTGCAATTTTTTATCAGTTGCATGAGTTTTTATTTTTTTTTAAGTTAATGTTTAACTTACCTTCAGTATACTTTTAAACACATTTCTGTCATTGATAAAGTATATGAGTAGAAAAAAGGTTCACCAGTTGAATTGAATCATGCAAAAAGGGTGGAAGTATGAAAACTTACAAGCTCTAGCTCTCCTGGTATCCTGGTAAACAGTGGAAGCCAGGGCTCATGAATTTTTGGAATTTCGCTCTTTTTAAATGAGTTCATTCAATTTTCAAGTCCATAGTTAAGTACATATCCACAACTACAGACTACTGCTTTGCTTTTGAAATAATTATTTTGTCAAATTTTGAGTCTTGGATTTTGCTCTCCTAGATTTTGAAAGTAGGCCCTTGCAGTTACCGCATTATTTTTAAAAAGTAAGTACAAACTTGCCATCAGTTTGTATTAATCCAAATTCGTGTTTTTTTAGGCATTTTTGCTTATCATAATAGATTTTTGTCAGTTATGTAAAAATATTAGAAGTGCGCTTTGAAGTGTGTCTCAAAGAGAGGAATAGCGAACACCCTTACTTAGGGTTTGATTTGAGTCTATTGATGTTGGACATGAGCTATGAAGTTTTGAATCCATGATCTGGAGATTGAAATCATCTCCTTGTTTTTACACCGAAGCCTGGTCCTATTAGACTTTGTTATGATTCAACCTGTGGTTACAATTTTCAATAGGCGCCTTGGATGTCTGTCTGTGGGCTCAAAATGGTGTACACTTTAGTTTCTCCTTGTTCAAATGTCATCTAATCTTTGAAGGAAAAGTCTTCCAGCCTAAAAGGAAAACCATTTGAAGTTTTTATTTCAATAGATATTAGGACCAAGCCTTAAAATAAATAAATAAATAAATAAATTAGAATCTCTGAGGTGGTCAATGAACTTATCTGATTCTAAAGCTCTCTGTATAGTAATTATTCTACTATGTACATATATGTGTACAATCGATTCTCCAATTAAAGCTCTCATCATCAGGCTTTGCATCAGGAGAGAGGCAGGTCTTTCTCTAATTGATTTAAGTTGAAAAGAAGTCAATGAGTATCAGAACCTACAATATTGACCTTTACTAATATTTTTCCTTTATTCGCAGGAAAAGTTAGTTTTTCAACTCTGACCATAGACAAAATCACTGAATCAAGATATCATAGTCAATTAGTCATATTACCTTAATGCTCCTAGTGAACATAATTTCGAATGAAAAAACGTTTTTTCCAATAAAGATCCTGTAACCATTCCTCAGACATGTTCCCTCACATTGAGGAGTGCTGAGTTGATCTAGTAATCAATGAGCTTTTTGAGTAATATTTAATTCTTGCCCAGTTAAAAAGAAGCACTTAGTCCACATGGATTTTTCTGAATTTTACCCATTAAAAACGAGTTCAAAGTTGGATATTTTGAGCCTTCATTTTATTACACATCGTCAAGAAAGCCAAAGCGGCGTCCGAAAATATCATTTCCGCAGGGGGTGCATTTTTACGCTGCCCCCTTTTGGTGATTTATGGCCCATGTATCTATTATCAATGCATTCCTGCAGGAACTATGATTTGCATCATAAAGTTTGCGCTGTCAAAAGTATACCTGCAGCACGGAGGATCGTTTTGGGAGACATCTTGGCTTTCTCAAAGATGCAGGTTTAAATGGGGGCTCAAAATATGCAACTTTGAACTTGTTTTTCATCGATTGTATCATGAACGAATTCCTGTGAACCAAGTGAAGTCTTTAGTCTTCAACAAAAATGCAAGAAAAAAGTATTACTGAGCAAATTCATCGCTATTTTCTTCTCTCCAATAACCATGAAAGCCTTTTTGTTGCCAATTAATTAGTTTATTAATGAACAAACACAAGACAAGTAAATATGTTTGCAAATGAATTGAGCTTACGCTAAATAAGTGGATCACCTTTTGGAAAAATACTTTTTGAATCTGCTATCTTCCATTATGCATTTAGTATCAGTCCTAAAATGAAGACAGTAAATCTTTCATTGCACCCTGGAAGTCCGACAAATCTACCCGGTGAGAGAGATTCCTTTTTGTTACCTTTAATTTTGTACAGATACTCAATTTTTTAAAACGCACAAGATACCAGATATATTTATTGATTAATTTCCCTTACTAGAAGGGAATTGTTCAGTATTTTGTCTTTTAAATTACTGAGCGACTGATAAAATATAACTGACTTTTTCTATTTCTGAATATTTGGTCAGCAGAAGCTTGAAATGTAACTTGTAATAATTGTCTATTATCGTTAATGTTGCTAGACTTTCCAAAGGAGTAACCAGAAGGCGAGGCAGAAGCTCCCATAGAGCAATTTCTTGTCATTCTAATGAGATGTTTACAGGAAACTCTCTCTAGTATCGTAGTCTTTAAGGTGCTAGTTTAATTCTTGTTCATTTTAGGTCAATAAAAAAAGTAGATTTGCATTAAAATTTGGCAATTTCATACCCTGAACATGCCACATTAGAATTTCAGATATGACTCCCTGGAATATTTTTTTTAACCACACCTTTTAAACCGCTATCACTGTAGTTTGGTTTGATATTTGGTATTTTTGCCCCAAAATATTTTTAGAAACTCGCCTATGCTTTAATTTTAACAACTCAATCTCAATTTATATGGAATAAGGTCCTTTTTCCCAGGAACAGTCAAATTAAAGTACTTTTACATGCATAAAAATACATAGTCAATTCTGCTGAGCTATTTGTTGCTTAAATAATGGACGAATTACTGACAATATGCCGTCTTATTTTTCCTAGGTGAAGTATTATACAAATGCACTTTTAAAACAAATTCACGGAAAATGTTATTTATATTTTTTATAAACCCTAAATCATTGCTTGTACGTCTTTATATTATCTTATTATTCTTAAATAATATTTCCGCCTGACGTAGTCTTAGGCTTACTTGATTTTGATCAGTATTATTGTTTACCAAACTAAGAATAGTCTAATTGAATGATCGCAAATTCATTGATAAGATTTTGACTTGTTTTCAATTTTTTCTCACAAAGGAATCTGATTATTAATTTATTTATTAATTCATCTATTTTTTGTAATTTTGCCGTGCAATGTACTTACTTAGTCATTAAGTTCTCCAATAATCAGGGTATTGCAAACAGCGAATTTTGTAAAAATTGAGCATCGACGGCTAAATTCAAAAAATGCATATCTTGGATTGCAACATTGTAGCTAAGTCAATGCTCGTATTTAATTTTTTTAAAGTGAGACTAGCCAATAGTTTCTACTGAAATTCTCTGTGTATTATCTTCGCTCATTCTAAAAAAATCATACAAAATTTCAAGGAAACATTTTGGTAAGTCTCGCCATTAAATCTTGCTTAAAATTTCCTCAGTTTGGCTTACACCGAATCATTAACATACCCTCCATTATTGAGAGCAGAATTCCATCTCTATCTATCTTTCATTGTTGTTGTTAACTTTTTATGTTCACTTGTTAATTTTCATTTATTACTACGTATTCGTAATTTTAATTATTTTTGAGTGCAAGCGTTTAATCATTGTTACTTTGTTCTGAGTTCAAAATGTTTCACATGAGAATAAAAAGTATTAAGTTTAACCCTCGCCTGTTGTGACTTATCAGTTAAATACCCTTAATTATTCCGCCTTGTTGAGCTATACTGTAGAAAACCATGACAACATATACTTTAAATTATCAGCTGTTCTAACCTCAATATAATCAAAACAAGAAAAGAAATGCCCGTATGCTTGTCAAATGATTAAAAAACTTGTACCTTGTGCAGCGCTACTACTTTACTCTCGCGGGTTTTGTATTTTTGGGAATCCTTTTGCTGACTGGCTTGTAAAAAATTCCGAGACAAAAGGCCCATTCCTAGCCAGCCTGCTCTTCTCAAGTGCAGCTTTGATATTTACTCATAGATTTTTCATTCCCTCCAGGAATATTCGCCCATTGCCATATTTTCTTGGTACCTTTTTTGATGTAAGTGCAAATAATTTTTGTTGTTATTGTAGTTTTCCCATAAACGTTGGCGTTTTAATTTAACTGTGAAGTTTCCCTCAATATGGAGTTATTTTGAGCTGTTTTACGTAGGCGTAGGCTCTTAACATGTAAAACATCAATAACAAAATAAGTTTTTACATTTTTCTTTTGCATTTTTTAATGGTATGTGTTTCTGCTCCTCATGGACATATTTTCCCATGAATGAACGGTCATTGACGTGATTAATTATGAATCCATTAAAATTGGAGGGACTTAAACAGAATCAGCCTAATGTTACATTCAACGTTGCCTAATTTTCCATGATGTTTTATTTTTCAAAGAGAAAACGAAGCCAGACTAAGCCTTAAAATTTTGTGAGAATATTTTTCATTATCCAGGGTAAATTCACCAGTTTAAAGGCGTCAAGCAGTTGAATTCTCTGGTAAAAAAGTTAGAACGGAGAGAAAATTAGGCATCGTAAAATGCAGTTAGATTGATTTTGGTTAAATCAAATCCGTGGAAGTAATTATTTCTCCCAAAGAAATAATTTTCAACCTTCATATCTTCTATCATTATAGGGATGTTATATGTTCCATCTTGGGGGCTGCCTTTCAATTACAGAACACATAAATGTCTTTTTCAACGATGCATAGCGATATTTAAGGTAGGGGGGAGTCAAATAGAGCGTACCTAACATGGGATTTAACATTCAAAGTCGTGAAAGTAAATAAATGCGTTTTTGTTTGTTTTTATCTAGTTTTGGTTCTCTTTGGTCGTTCTTGAGATTTCGTATGCCCTCATTTGGAGGCCTATAGAGCTCTTCATCCTTCTTCACTTACCATATTTAGTCCATGACTTTTTCAGTAAGTGACCACCATAATAATATTTTCCCCTTACTTGTAATATTGATTCACTTATTCTTCTAAGTTAAACAAAACTTCATCACTTACAGTTTTTGATCACTAATGAATGCTCAAATGGATTGCATTTTGTAAAAAGGAACCACTAGCATTGCAATGTTGCCAAGATTGTGCAACTTCTTTTGTCTTGGAGGAAAAACCCGAATATCCATTAATAGTTTCTATTTTACTCGCCAAAAACTGTAAATTTAAGACAAAAATTACCATCTAAATTTCATAGTTTTTCACGATTTCCGCAATTTTATCGCAAAAGATGAAGTTGCACAATCTTAGCATCATTGCAATGCTAGTGGTTCCTTTTTGCAAAATGCAATCCAAATATAAAGATCATTTCGTCCACAGCTCATGAAAATGATCAAATTCCCATCGGCAATAGAATCCAACGTTCATTAAAGCCTCTGAGTAAATTAAGTCAACATGTTGGAACGGTTTTGGACTCCGGTTTGAAATTGATCCAATATCAGGTTCTAGTGCCTAAATGAAGAGAATTTGAATTCGAGGTGATTTTGATGCAAAGTTTAGTTTGAATGGTTCAAAATCGCTACATCTCCTGAGCGGCTGCAAAATTTGCATTTTTCAACTTCAACAGGGTACTTACCTAGAAACTTGAAAAAAAGTAAAAAGAAAAACATTATGCTGGTATTTAGATGCTCTTTATGCTCAGTGTATTTCTTACAGTTAGTTTGACAGCAGTTTGTATACACGAGCAGAGCCAATTTCTGGTTTCTTCCCAGTTGAAACTTGAGTGCATGAATAAATGATAATGCACATGATGAAGTTTTTACAGTGTGACAAATTGATAAAATATGACTCGACTGCACACATCTCAAATACCTAGCAACGTTTCAACTTTTTAGTGTATGCCATATTTTTCTAGAAAGAAAAATCCCAAGTTTTGGCTCGAATTTTCTGTGGTCTTCTTTTACTTTACAGTAAAATTTCAGCCTTAAAGTTTTTTTTTCGTTTTTTGGGGGCTGAAAAGTACCTAAAGTATGCTCGGAAAATTTTGAGCTGTTGCAGTTTGGATACTTCTAGATGAAATTCAACAGTGACGTCGATTTGCTGAGGTTGTTTTGTACATTCTTTCAGTTCTAGAAATCAATGCTTTTATGCCAAGTCAATGCTTTTATGCCAGTACCTAAGCAGATCAAGATTTTTTAGTTTCGGACTTCGGTTCAAGCCATTTTTTACTTAATTTGATTCATGTTTCAGAATCCTTGGCCAGCTAACTTCTCTGACCATGGTCAAGATGCAAGAATAATTTGAACTTGTCTGTCAGAAGCTGATGAATTCATCGTCACAATTTTATGAGCACAAGTGAAAGAACTATGCACAGTAGAAACAGGGCTAAAACATAGGAAATAGAAATTAAGAGTTTTTAATGAGAGTTGATAAAATTTGGTTTGTAATGTACCTAGTGTAAGGTTATTAATAAAAATGAAAAAAAAGACAGCAAAACGACGGGGAAAAAACTCATTTAAGTAGGTATATCTGAATTCCAAAATGTCAATTAAATAGTTATGTTTACTCAGACTATTTACAGAATATCTACCTCTCAAGCTTGTGTTTTCAATCTTTTTCTCATTTCATTTAAGTAGGCTCCAAATATCTGCTGATACTATATTTCTTACAAAAGGAAGCCCTGTAATTTTGAAAATGAACCTCTAAGGAAACATGATGAAAAAAGAAAAAATGAAGAATGCAAAAAAGACCAAAGAGAATTTTAAAAAAATGAGTAACGAATTTGAGAAAATATTTTAGGGTCGCAAATTCCTAATATTTCATAAATAAAACCTTCTATAATATCACCTTATATTTAATGAGAACCATCTGTCATTCGCGCTCTGCATGATTTCAGTGCTGCAATTCAGAAGAATTGATCCATTTCTTTTACCACTTATGTGACGATCTCATACTCAGAATTGTTTTTCTAAGGACCATCAGTTTCCTACTACAAGAGGCAGCACCAGGCTCTCAAATCGAGTTTCTACCAACGGATGGTCCATTCAAGAACTTTTGAGGGTAGAACTATGCGGTTCATTACATGCAGTTAGCGGAAGTATAAGTTGCGCTCTTTTTTGGCGCGGGCTTAATTTTGAATTTTTGGCGGCAGATTTAATCTTCGCGCCACCCGTCACGTGACTAGCGTGGCGAACGCAGCGCTACCACGCGGTGAGCTTTGAAACCTTATCACTAAACTTTCATCAAGTGCTCGTGCCGCGGTTGCTCTCGCTGTTGTGTTTATTTGTGTTGCGAAGTCGGTCCATGCTGTCAGTGTGCGGTGTAATTTGTTCGGAATGGCTAAGGTAACAGTGATTTTAGGAGCTCAGTGGGGCGATGAAGGCAAAGGGAAAGTCGTGGACATGCTTGCCGGTGAAGCAGATTTAGTTTGCCGATGCCAGGTAAGAAGGAATTCACGTCCCGGTTTTCCACGAAACTAACCTCACTTTTAAGTGATTTCAAAACCAACTGATTTAATTCCATCCAGTCATGCTATTTTTTATGAAACCTAATTCATTATAGTCCAGTTTTTGATCATTTTCTCAGTTATCTGCTCATACCCTAGCATCATACCTCAGAAAAGCCATGAAGTGTTCACTGTAGCCCTAACCTTGAAATGAGCATGTTTCACTTCTCGGAAGGAGCACGCATCATGTTATGTTTTGACACAGCAGTGATGCTACCTCTGAAAATCTAAAGGGTAAAATCTACTCATCAGTAGTACCTACGGTTTAATTCCCATGTTTTCATTTTGGGTCTACGAGAATTTTTAAGGTGTGTTCACATGATACCTATACCAAGCTGCTTGTCTGGCGTTCAGCTTAACGCGCCCTCTTTGAGCTCCAAGCATGCTGCGTGCATCATGAGCAAACAACAACTAAGACACCATGTATGCGCACGTGTTTTAAGTCGTATGCTGGGCGGCTGACGAGCAGCTTGGCATGCCATGCGAACGCGCCTTTATTGGGTGCCAGCTATTTCAACCGTAAGCGCATCTTAAGGCCTAAAGCTATAAAATGTATACGTAATATGAAGGTTAAACCAAAGTCATGAAGCCACGGCGGAACATGTTTGGGGGAAAACTCCCTCATCAATCGTAGGTATTGGACCAGAACTTCTTATTTACTCACTTAGCTTCGGTACATTTTTTCATTTTGGTAATACATATTTGCCAAATTCAAGCCTAAGGACCAAAAAACCCAAGACTAAAAATGAGCGGAACTGCAACTGTTCGCTTTGCAAATTCAGTACCATGCGAACTGATGGAAAATCAACCATCAGGAAAATCATGATTGCAATTTTTAGGGGCTTATTTGGACCGTATTAAGCAGAAAGAAACCAAGCCACATGAGCTATTGCTAAATTTAACTGGGCAGTTTACCTAAGTCTTTACATGAAAACGGTTGTGCGGATTTTTGTGTAAATTTCAGTGAATTTTCTGCCTAAAATGAAGCGAATTCCTTGAAATTTTAAAAAAATCCGCATGAATGTTCTCCTGTAAAAAAATATCCAGTTAAATTTGGCAATAGCTGATGTGGCTCGGTACCTTCACAGTTTTTCGCGGTTATTCGTGTCGCGTATAACGGAACACTCGCTGTTTTTCGCGATCGGAAATTTTCGCGGTTATCCGTCTCGCGTATAACAACGCTCGCAGTTTTTCGCCATTCCGTGACTAACCACAGTCGGACCACATTTTGCAATTGGACCGAATATTTTCAAAATAACGCAAGCGCCAAAATTGCGAATGCGAGAAGAACAAGAAATGCAGTTTTGTTCGCTTTGTTGACCATCTTCGAATTCCAAAAATGTATGTTCTTTTAGAAGGCTATTTTGAAATCAGACAGGATCGATTATACCAGAGAAAACAAAGAAAAAACAACCCCTTTACCAGCAAAATAGAGATTGGCGCTTACGTGATTTGGAAATTAATTGGTTCAATTAGGGACTAAATTCTCTTGCTCATTATTGATACAACATATGTACCATCATAGTTTCCCCATGCAGATAGGTGTGTTTTTATGTAGGAGCCTGAAATTTGAAACTCCTTATTCCAAAAATGCAGTCCAGTTTTTCATGGATTATCGTGATTTCCTGGCCGGAAACTTCCAGTCTTAAGAGCTTTTGCGAATTTTCCATCGTTTGCTGAACAGTTTTTTTTCTTCCTCCCTTGTTTATAAATAATACCTTGAGCGTCATCCTTAAGCGATAAAAGTACGCTACGACTATATCTATTAATTACTCATTCTGTCCGGAAGAAATCTCAAGTAGAACGCGTAATCAAAATTCGTCACCGTAGGTACGGCAAAATATCACAAACGCCACGCGACGTTTCAAAATTTCCGTCACCATTTTATTTGTTTACAGAGAAATTTTTCAACGAAGCTGTCCAAAAATTTCACTGAATTTTCTTTGTGCTGCCTATAAAATTCAGTGAAATTTTTAAACAGATTCAACCAACATTTTCTCTGTAAAAAAATAAAATGACGGCGGAAATTTTGAAACTTCGCATGATGCTTGTGATACTTTGGCCGGGAGGTGGCGAATTCGCGAACAGCTGCAGAATGACGCAAGAGTAGCTTGGACAGAGAAATCGTCACCTTCCAGGCAAAGTATCACAAGCGCCATGTGACGTTTAAAAATTTCCGCCGCCATTTTATTTCTTTACTGAGAAATTGTTGGTTGAATCTGTTTGGAAATTTCACTAAATTTTATCGGCAGCACAAAGAAAATTCAGTGAAATTTTCGGACAGCTTCGTTGAACAATTTCTCTGTAAAAAAATAAAATGGCGGCGGAAATTTTTAAACGTCGCATGGCGCTTGTGATACTTTGCCTGGAAGGTGACGAAATGGTGATTTTGCTATGGTGCGCTAAGTAATAATTGACAATTGAAATTGATATGCACCTTTAATTCATAATTAGAACTGATTATCGAATTGATAATTGATGTAGGTAATCAAAATTTTCATCGCTCCTAACTAAGCTCTTCCCTCATGGCTTCAACCTGAAAAATGTTCAGCTTGAGAGTTGATTTCGTCACCTTCTGGCCGAAGTATCACAAGCGCCATGCAACGTTCAAAAATTTCCGCCGCTACTTTATTTTTACAGAGAAATTGTTCAACAAAGCTGTCTGAAAATTTCACTGAATTTTCTTTGCACTGTCGATAAAATTAAGTGAAATTTTGATTCAACAAACTATTTCTGTGTGCAAAAATTAAACGGCGGTGAAAATGTTTAAACGTCGCACATAGCGCTTGTGATTCTTTGGCCGGCAGGTGACGATTTCAGAAAAAAAAAAACAGCGATGCAGTCGTGTCAATTTTCTTAAAATTTCAAGAGGGGAGCGTTTATTAAATTGTAAATTTTCCTTTTGGAAAAATTTTATAACCGAGAGGGGAGGGACATTTTTTCAGGATTATTTTGTGAAAACACCAATTTGTACGTTACACATTTTCAGAATCCCAATTTTGTAGGGGCCAAAATACCCACCAGAACTTACGGGACTAAACATTTAAACTACGGGATCTTTAACGAAAAATCCCGTTTCTAATCCTCAGCCACATTAAACACCATTATCGACTCTGTTCCGGCATGCAGCGGACAAATTCCAGTTCCGTCTTTCTTTTTCCCCCCGACAACGCGACGGACGCTTTCCCGAAATAAAACGAGAGAAAAAAAGGAAATAAATAACTAAATTGGTCGAACGCCGAAGTCCGGCGGTGAAATTGGGAAACCGTAAAGCTGTCGGGGTTGGGAAAATAGACAGAGGAACGCCGCTTGGCTAAGAATAAACGACGTATGAGGTTTCCGATGTTGCCAAATTCCCCTGGATGAACTACGAATTTTCAGGGAATTTTGTGAGTATTTTTCTTTTAATTTTGCAGAGTAATCCACTTGGGATTCAATGTACAGTATCTGCAAATTCTATATGAAATTAGATAAACTTTGAATGCCTATTTAACATAAAATGGACCGCGTCAAATAGAAAAAAACCAAGCCACATCAGCTACTGCCAAACTTAACTGGGCAATTTAATTTTTTACGAGAGAACGTTTGTGCGGATTCCTTTGAACATTTTAAGGAATTTGCTTCTCACTATGCAAAAAATTCACTGAAATTTGCTAAAAAATCCGCCGAACCGTTTTCATGTTGAAAATTAAATTGCTCAGTTAAATTTTCCAATAGCTGATGTGGCTTGATTTCTTCCTGCTACTCGCGGTCTAGAGTCACTCGCGGTCGCAATTGGCATTGAAACTAGCACTTATCGCTTCGACTTGATGGCAGAAGATCATGATTTGTGACGTTGCAAGTTTTTCAATGCCTATTTTATGTGGGGAATGAACACTTTCAAATTTGCCGCGATTGTACAGAGGTATGATGGAAAATATTATTCTAATGTTTAATTCAAGCCTTTGCATGATTTTGTTAAAAAGGGAAAAAGAAATAGGAGTGGGATTCTTCGAATGATCAAAAGCGGATCCGAATGTTAAAGCCCTTGAAGTAAACGAGGCCGAAGACTTGAAAAAGCCCCAAAAAAGACTGAGTAACAATTGGACTGCATTTTGCAATTTGAAGCTATAAATACTGGCTCATCTGAAAAAACACTTATGTGTATAGGGAAACTAAAGCACATACGTTGTTTTTAAACCGGGCCAGAATTTATAGTTCCAAATTGCAAAATGCCGTCCAATTAGCGTTATCATCGGCTCGCTTTTGCATCTGGGCCGTAATTATTGTAAAATTTGATTATATTCCTCCAAATGAGCAAAGGAGAATATGAAAAAGGAAGGAATAAATAAAATAAATGTATGAATAAAAAAAAACAAAAAACAAGAGGTTTCAACACGAAAAAATTGAAGAACGTGCCGATATCGAGATCTAAAAAAGCGGAGAGTAAGTACATCGGTTTTGAAAATGAACGGAAAATATTCGATGTCTAGATTGCTAAGTTGGATAATTTTGAAGGCGCTAAGATAGCATCATAGGCCACATCCACCATCTTGGATTTTCGAATTTTGAAAATTTGAGTTGAAATTTAAGTTTTCCGTAAATAAACCCACATGGGACCAAGTTTCACAATAATCGAGCGAGAAGAAGCTGAAGGCTTTACAGTGGTAAACGACACCAGTCAATTAGCATACTTTAGTGCGCCTGCATTTTCGTTTGATACTGTGCAATACTTCTGTGGTGGAATAGTTGCTCGGAGCGCCTTCTTCAGTGTCGCTTCGATTCGATGGTAGATCACGATAACCGCTGAAATCACACTCCAGCGCGTACGCAGTAACACATTTTCTTGTCACCAACGACGGCAGGGTAAAAAACATGCATCCCTCAATGTGCGACGTTGCAAGTTTTTTTATTTCGGTAAAATTTCGATTGAAAGTCTCTATTAATTGCAAGGAAAACATTCTAAAATTTCCTCTGATATGATTTAAATTTTTAGGGATTTTTGGGAATAATTTTTCTCAATTTCTCAGAGTATTCGCTATTTTATTTAAGAGTTTGTTAACTTTATCGAGAATTTGCAGATACTTCAGATAAAATTGCAATTTAAATACTTCGAACAGTCAGAAGGAAAATATTCCCAGTTTTCCCCCAAAATTTGTATTCCATCGATGAAAATTCGTGACTTTCTTTCTCCCAATTTTTTTTAGAGAATTCTATACATGCAATTTTGCGTATAGATTAATTGGAAAAAAGTATTTACATATTTCCCTGACAATGTGTTTTTTATCGAAGGAAGTCAATGAATATTGAATATTCATCTTCCAAATGTTTAAATAAATGTACTCGTAATTTTATCATAAGTGTCTATAGATTTTTAATCAACACATCTGTAATATTACTCAGATATAAATATTTTATTTGAGGAAAAGTTGGCAACGTCGAAATGTTCTTACGGCGTTTTTTCTTAGCACGCAGACCGGGTCACGGATTTGATTTCGCCTCTGGCGCGAACAACTCGGTCCGAATTGTCTGGCGCTTCCGGAAAGGCGCGCTTCTCGTCTTAATTTCCGGTTCGAGTTCGCTCCAGTCCAAGGTTGCCAGATTTAGCAAATCAAGTCGGATCTTTCACACAAGTTTAAATGGGGAAGATCGCTGATTTTTTCTGCACTACCTGGTAACAGTGCACTCGCGAGGAGCAACGAGCAATCGAGAAAAATTGCCGCGAGGATGCATTTTCGCGGTTGAGGACCTCGTCGGTTATTTCAGCGGATTCTATTCGGTCAGGGTTAAGGGTGCAGCTGTTCCCAGAGGCCTAGCTCCAGGGAATGCAAAAATATCGGGGCATTTTCTGAATAGCTTGGGTTCTATTCGGGGAGGACATAGTGGGATCAATTATTTGCAGAGTTGCCACAGTCAGGCAATACCAGGAACACCGGGAAATGTCAGGAAATTTTAAAAATTCAGGGAAAACCTGGAAATGCCAGTGAAATTGACGGATATGTCGGTGAAAATTGTTTGGTCACCTTTATTTGCTGTTTAGAATTGGTTTGACGTTTCGAACAACACGTTTTGTCTATAAAAAATATTCCTAATAATGTTTTATTAACCTCAGGATGTCTAGGTTTGTTTTTTTTTTTTTTTTTTTTTTTTTTTTTTTTTTTAATTTTGGGAAATCCTGATCCATTCTGATTTTTGACTACTATGTCCTGATTTCATATTTTTTCTCGGTAGGCAAACTGCAGAACAACGACGTCTTCACTTCACGCAAGGCGAATGTAACTTCTCAAAAAAAGCTTGATAAAAAATTCCGATCGGACGGCCGACTTTTCTCAAATCCTGATTTTACGACCGATTTTCCCTCAAATCCTGATTCTAGATACCCTGCTGGATGTCTTCAATCATCAAGGAATTTTACGAAAGTGTGTCGGGGGAATGTCAGGGAATTTCATTTTTTAAATTCTGTGGCAGCCCTGATTTGTCTTTTCTGAGACGAAAGGAGGTAACTCCATCCTAAAAATGCGACAGTTTAACCTGAAGTTTGTTTTTTACCTAGCAGAGCTTTACAGAGGAATGTTTGACATCCTTTCGAATAGCATGGTGGATGACGAAATTCACTGGGTTGTTGCGTACCATTCCAGCGGAAGTATCGTCCTTTAAAAACACGGTGTATGACGAAATCCATTAGGTTATTGCATACCATTCAACTACCACCCTTACTTCCCTGTCGATCAATAGTAGTGATTTGACTCTGCTGACTTTACAATCCTTAGGCATCACACATGAAATTTCGGGCCAATTCATCTTTGTTCCGTAAACAGCGTGTAATTTATTCATGACTATGGATGTTTTGAAAAGGCTGCAGTATAACAAAAATAATTTTTAAAAAATCCAGTAAACTTGAAAAATTTTTCAGCAGAGCGATCCAGTAGCTTTCCTATAAAATACATTTTTTTGCTGGAGGATGGTGTCGTCACATAATTTTTTCAACTGTGATTTCTCTTTCCAGTTTCCGTGAAAGGTCACAAACGGAAAAACATCTCTTATCTTAGTAGCTGTGAGTGTCAGTTTTCTAATTAAAGTTTTTACAGATTTCTACGCTTTTCCTGCGTAATTTCCGTAAAAAATAAAATCAGAGTGTTGACTGAAGTCTCGCTTCATTTTTTCATTAATACCATTTAGCAGAGAAAGGATAAAATACTCAATGAAGCAAGCTGAAAAACTTACTTCGAAATTATATCAATGCAATCTCATTATCACTTGATGACAGTATTTAAGAGAAGTCTAAGTGATCTGAGAAAGTGACACTTCTAATTATTTCCAAATTCAGAATAACTGATTATGATCTCAAGCCAGGAGAGATTATTTCTGTGACATCATTAATTCTGCGGAGTAACTGTCAATGCTAAGTATAGTTATTGATACATTTATAAATTGATGTACATCAATGTAATGCACAGATTGTCCCAAAAGCTTTGTACGATTGTTTTTTTTTTTTGGGGGGGGGGGGGAGCATTAGAGGGAATGAAATGTGAGTCATGTTTGTCTGAAGTCTTTGTTAGTAATTACTTACAAAACAATACTTATTTGACCTCTCTAATCGTGAGATAAAATTTGACTGATCACGAGTCACAGAATTTTGAAATTGTCATTCCGAATTTAGCGAGACGTTTTGGCACTCATATAAGCCCAAACTTCAATGAAAATTCAGCAGATACGCAGATCCAGGGGCCAATAATATTGTGGTAATATATATAACCTCGCGCGAATTTTTTTTTTTAAAGAAATGGTAAAATAAGCGTAAATTTACTCCTTTCTACTTCGGTTGACAAAAAAAAAAAAGAAAAAATTTCATAACTTTTTGTAGGAGCACTTTTTTGGCTCGCGGGAAATTGTGAAAAGCGGGGAACTTCATCGACCCCTGTCTTTGTTGAATGTCTATGAAATTTTACCTAGAGGTTGAACTTGTAACAAGAGGTGATTAGATCGGGCATTAACCACATGCATTTATCCATGACGTAAGAACTGAGTGCGTATAGAAAAGTGTCATGACTTTCTGCAGTCGAAACCTAACGCTCCCGACAGTCAAATGCCTTATCTGCAACTGTCAACCTGTTTTGCGAGCTGTTAATGATGCGTGCAATCAGTTCCGGCTTGAATTCAGCACTCAAGTTGTTTTGAACTTCCTAAGCTTTCTTCGGGTCAGCATATTACGAAGGTTGCTTGAAAATATTTTACCGAGTAACCTAATTAACTCAAGAAGTTTAAGGTTGAATATAACTGTTCATGGAGAAAAAGTCTTATTCTAGTTCACTGAGGTAAAATTGCCCGTACAGCGATTTTTGACAAGTCTGGTCGCAAAAATCCGATTTTCAGATCCAAGCGAACAGTCATAACCATCAGTGACTCGATTTTTTTTTTTTTTAGTTCAGTTTAGTGTAGTTTTTTAGTTTTTTTTTCACTTAGTTTCTCTTCGCTGAACTCTGCCCATGCATTTGAACAGACATTACCTCATTTTTCTCACTGAATCGCGCATCTCCTGGAAAACTTGTGAATATTCTTCTCCCAATCGCAAAGAGAATTTTATTCTTAGCATAATCTAAAGTATATATCTGAATATTTCAAGGGAAAATATTCGTAGTTTTCCCAGAGAATAAACATTTTATCAGGGAAATGAGCCATTATTCGTCTTTCCGCAGTATGACCATAGCGGTAGATCGATGAAAACCTGAAAGAACGTGGTGCTTCTCATTTTTCGTGTGTAACTTTTTGCTCGATTGACACCGATCATCAAGTTTGATGGTATGAATTTGGTTTGATGGTTTGATGGTTTCAAGATGAATAGGACCACATTAATTTTGAAAACAGGAACAACTATTTCTGTCTTATCCAATAAAACACTTATTTGCATAAGAGAAGTAATAGCACACATGTTTTTTTTTTTTTCTGAAGTGAGCCAGAAATAGTAGCTCTGAATTGTAAAATGTAATCCAATTTTGCTTGAAATCCACGTCCCGTGCACATGCATACTCGCCGGTCAGATCGCGAAGTTTTCAATGCGAGACAATCAACGTTGTTCGACTTGTCATACTTCAATTACTTTCGCCATGGCAGCACGTAAAAAATCGTGAACTGTGGCAACAGATTTTGTCGCACGAAGGTTGGAACATTAACGCATCCCAACCTTGAAGTTTTAGTGTGGAAATTGGACGTGAGCAATTTTGGCACTGGGATAATAGGTTTTTACGCGCCTCATTCGTCGAGTTAGTGTCTGTAACTGTAAGCACGAGTTATTGTCGTTGCATTTGTAAACAAACCCGCGAATGAATCGTTCAAGAAAGCATGTTAATTTAGTGCTTATAATGGATTACAAAGGAATCGTGGAAAAATTTCAGAATCTCATTCCTCTCAGACAATCTGTGTAAGATACAGCAAAGTTGGCAATGTTTTTTCTCAACGGAGAATAGAGAATTTGCACTTTACAAGTGTCTGAAATTTGATGAATTTCACATGTTTAAGTGGAAACTAATGAGTGAACTGGACACGAGGATACCCTTGCTTAGTTCATGAATTGAACAATTATGAGAGAAGATATGACAAAATGATGTAATCTGCTAATGGACTACATTTTGCAATTTGGAACTAAAAATTCTAGCCCGGTTTAAAAACAACGTATGTACCATTAGTTTCCCTATGCACATAAGTGTTTTTCCAGAAGAGCCAGAATTTATAGTTCCAAATTGCAAAATGCAGTCCAAACGGGAAATGCCGCCGGATAACGTCACTTTTTCTCACTTTTAAATCTAGTTTTATACTATTTCCCATATCAGAAAAAAATTATTAAAAATACTGTGAAATGAGCTCTTCAAGCACCTTTAGATGAAGCAATATACAATTTGCATGCAAATTCTCTGTTTGCTTAATTCGGAATGCAAGAGAACTTGTTACTTCGTAAACCTATTTTTGAACGATAGTAAGCGCATTCTTGTTAATTATGCCGAAGAATAGTTTATTCAGAGACTAAAAGATGATGCGCATTTTAATGGAAGTTACCTGTTGCACGTAGTTTTAACTTCATTTAAGGATGAGAATCACGCAATTGCCCAAGCATGCAATCTGACCTCGAAGTCTGACCGGAAGCATTCTTCGCCTGACATAGTAGCATATTTCTAACAATTTGAGAAGTTTGATAATGTCTAGAGACTCAAGTTGATGATTCATGATAGTCTGCCGGAGGACAAGGGTGGTTTTGTTTTTCAGAACCTGAAACTAATTAGAATGACATCATGACCATGAGATCAGCCTTTGATGGGTCAATTTAGAATCTTGGTGATGGACCGGGTTTTATAGTCCTTTCTAAAGATAAATTCCTGGATAAAGGGCCGTTCAAATGTTATGTATTGCACTTTTCCCAATTTTTTGACCCCCTCCCTCACGTACTTGGAACGTAGCCCTACACCCCTTCCTGTAACGCACCCGAAACGCACCCCCCTCCCCCCAATTTTTAAAAGAAAATGAAGAAATCGTTGAGAAAACAGCTTGAAAAAATTCGGGGTTTTTCTCGGAGATATTTCGCTGAAATACGACGAGTAGAAGAGGTGGTGAGAGGGTGAGTAAGAGTAACACGTGTTGCGTCGGTTAGGTTGCGCGCCGAAAATATTTTTTTGGGAAGGGCGGGATTTTCAAGTTTTTGCACGTTTTTTCCAAAGTTTTTTTTTTCCACCTGGCTCGGATTCGTTACGTAACGCTGGGCTTGACCTCCCCTCCTCCCTTGTAACGCATCGTAACGCTGGGTCACCCCCCCCCCCNCCCCCCCCCCCCCCTAATTGTGTTACGTAATTTTGAACGGCCCCTTAACGGATTTTTTCCTTTCTTTCTTTTTCCCCTCGCAAAATGACGAAATTAAAGAGCCGAGCGTTGAAACGGTACTTTGGTATCATATTATGTGAAAATATTGCAAGAGGCAGAGGCTGTCAGCTCACCGCAAGCAAACAGGAAGGAGATACGGCGGAAAGGCGCGCAGGGGAAGTAATGAGCGGCTGAAATTGAAACTTCCGAAGAAAAACACACGTCTCTACCGGGCCTATTTTTATCATCTCCTCCGTCAATTTTATCAACAGTTTCTAGCGTGCAGATTTCCACGAAAAATCCGACGCTGCCACCGTAAATCACGAGCATCGCCCAGGGCAGAAGCGTGGTCAGAAAGTTTCCCACAGAGCCCTTTTCTGAATTTTTCTCTCGTATTTTTCGCCATTTTCCTCATCAGATAACTTTTCGAATAGATTCCCTTCGAAATAAAAATATTGACGACTAAAATCGAAACAAATGTATCTCCTCTCCAACGTTTTAAAATTACCGATTGTTTTTAGGGTTGCCACAGACTAGGAAAACTGGGAAATGTCAGGGAATTTTAAAAAGTTCGGGGAAACCCGGAAATGTCAAGGAAAATGACGAAAATGTCAGGGAAAATTTGTTAAATCACCTTCAATTGCTTTCTAGAATGGGTTTGAGGTTTCAAGCAACAAATTTTACCTGAAAACTATTTTCAATTGTGCCTTCTTAACCATCCGTCACACCTTCAATTGTCAGGGAATTTCATCCAAATCTGTCAGAGAAATCAGGGAAATGTTGGGGAATTTCATTTTCTAAATTCTGTGGCAACCCTGTGTTTTTCATTTTTTTTCAAAGAAAACTAACTATGGCGGTTTTGTTTTAATATTTGGGAAGTATGTTTGAATAAGTGAGGCAAATTTACAATGATACAATTATTGCTCAAGATACCCAGGGCTATATCGATGGTGAAACTGCAGAAATGCGTATCTTGGTTTGCGACATCGTAGACTTCCTATCATACTTTACTTTCTACGTAAAAAAAACTACCTAATGTCATTTTTTGAAAATTTCAGTGATTTTTTTCTCTCTTTATGAAGAATATTCTGTGAAAACTTTGAACTATGTCGTTGGTTTGGTCTCCTTTTAGAAGATAAAATAAAAGCGGAAACTGTTAACACCGCAACCGAGATACGCATTTTTGTAGTTTCATTGTTGATGTTTAGTCTTGTTGTATCGACAAAGTGGTGCCGGGTTCGCACTATTTTGCAGGGAAAATAAGGCCCAAAAGTTCAATAATTTTAATCAGAGTCAAGAATTTTGAGCTTTCATGAGTATCAATCACACACAAAAACCGTTTGCAGGGGGTGAGTCTACGGTACGCGTGGACTTAGAAGTCGCGAAAAATCAAAATCTTGGCTGATCATAGTTTTGAGATATCTCAATTTGAAATATTCATACTAAATACAAGTTTTCTACTGACTTTGATCCGTTCTTTTTTTTAAATTCTTTTTCCATTAAATCGGTTTTGATCGGATCACGTTTTTATTTTTCGTTCGATTCTTGTCGATCAAATACACACCCTCTTGTTACATGCAGACTACCTATCATATTCTTTTTTTCTTTAACTGAACAATTTGCCTTCAGCTGCGTCTGCAGCAATTGTTGTTACGAATGTGTTGTGCGTGCTAATTTCAACTCATTACATACTCGACTCTCTGAAGGCGTTTCATGTGTGCAAGTAGAGCACCCTGTTGGAGAATAACAGAAGTGAAATTGAACGAATCGTCCAATCCCTACTTCGTTCGTTCCCCGACAGATTGCGCTACTTCCGCACATAAAACGCCTTCAGAGAATCGAGTATGTAATGAGTTAAAATCAGCACGCACAACATATTCGTAACAACAATTGCTGCAGACGCAGCTGAAGGCGAATTGTCGAGTTAAAGAAAAGAAGAGTATAAGTAGTCTACATGTAACGAGAAGGTATGTATTCGATCGACATGAATCGAACGTGAAACATGATCTGATCAACACCGATTCAATGGACAAATAAATAAAAAAGCGGATCAAAGTCTGTGGAAAACTTACATCTACTATGAAAATTTCTAATGGAGATGTTGCATGTGTGAGAGATTTGCGATTTGACCATTGATTCTTATGTAAAAGTTCGCGAGAAACACGATGGTGCCACTGCTTTTCTCTGAAATCATCTCCCAAGCTCAAAAAAAGCTCTCAAAGTGAGGCCAAAATGGAGGGGATATCCCACGCTATCCCGAGAGTCCACATCTACATCCAGACAAACTCTCCATGCAAAGATAGGGAGCAAATACAGTAACAGGGCTGCCACTTTATTTGGGAACTCCAAAACTGAAAACACGGCAACCCTGCCAATGTATTTGCTCCCCAGCTTTGCATGGAGAGGTTGTTTTGATGTAGAGGTGGACTCTCAGGGTAGGGTGGGATATTCCCTCCATTTTGGCCTCACTTTGAGAGCTTTTTTTGAGCTTGGGAGATGATTTCAGAGAAAACCAGTGGCACCATCGTGTTTCTCGCGAACTTTTACATAAGAATCAATGGTCAAATCGCAAATCCCTCACAGATGTAACATCTCCATTGCGATATCTCGAAATCAGGATCACCTACAGCTTTCTCATATGTCTCGTTTTCATACAATTAAGATGATTTTTGCTGTTTCAGCTATTCCAGGGATTTCATCTAAAAGGGATCAGACGAATTTTGAAGGAAACTCGATTTTGAGAATTGACACTTTCTGCTCTCTTCGCTATGACGGCAGATATAGATTCTACAATCGGGGCGGAGAGCCGTACTTCGTCGAGGTCTCCCCGGATCTTCGGCGACCGTCGCGGATATAGGTTAATCATCTGGTCTCGCTCGAGTCGAGCTTTGAGCTTGGCCAGAGAACTTTCTCAAGGTACACACGGAGAGGAAAAAAGGGACGGAGCGGGGTGGGCGGAGGGGTCGTTCGTGCCGAAAATCGTCAGGGACAGGGACCAGTATTATTCGTCCGCGGCACGAGACCGTGATCCCAGCCGAGCGCCCTTTATGACGATCCGTGTAAATCGGGAGAATTATGAACGAGGAACTGGAGACAAGACCGCGATCCGATAAATGATAAACGGAGCTCGCCTTTTTTTAATGAGTCACAATACTTTCATCCGAGTTACTCGTCGGTTTTTATTCTTCTTGGCGTCGCGTCTTTCTGAGGAGGGTGGGGGAGCGGCTGTTTTTAATGGATGCTCACGTGTTGCAATTTTTGCTCCCTTTTACTGCCTAGAGTACTTGCTTGTCGATGGCTGAACAGGGTTGCCACAGTCAGGGTATACCGGGAAACGTCAGGGAATTTTAAGAAGTCAGGGAAAACCGGGAATTGTCAGGAAATTTTAAAAAGGCAGGGAAAACCGGGAAATGTTAGGGATTTTTAAAAAGTCAGGGAAACCCTGGGATTGTCAGAGAAAATGACGAAAATGTCAGGAAAACATCGTAAAATCACCTTCATTTTTCCTCTCTCGAGTGGGTTTGACGTTTCGATCAACAAACTGCCTGAAAACTATTTCTAACTATGTCTTTTTCAAAATCTGGCATTAGTTCAATTGTCAGGGAATTTCTCCAAAATGTGTCAGGAAAATTAGGGGAATTTCAGGAAATCTAATTTACCAAATACTGTGGCAGCCCTGCTGAAGCGCGAAACCAAGTATTCCCATTGCGGTGTTTCAAAATCCCTGCTCCTACTTTATTTTTTTGAAGAGAAACGAGTCGACTAAACAGCTTGAACTTTCTACGGAATATCCTAACAATAGAGAATAAAAAGCAAAGAAATTATCAAGAAATCAAGTTGACTAGTTTTCCAATGAAAAAAATAAAGTATAACCGGAAGTCTACAACGTCGCAAACGGAAAATACGTGGTTTTGCACTTTAGCCATTGCTATACCTCGTGCTCTAGACTATTTATCGGAATATTGACAATTTCGCGTTAAAAATCACTAATATTAAACTCTATTGGTACAATTGGTAACGCTCGAACTAAGATACTGTGTGAGAGAAACAAGCAGAGCGCCCTCACTTAGTTAGTGCCAAATGCTACGAACACAAAACAAATCGATGCGCGCTGGTCAGCGCGGAGTGAATTTTAGCGCCTACAAGAGTGCGGGAATACTTCACGCATTGCGTCAAACACAGCGCGGTCGCTGGTCGGCGAGAAACGCATATCGACGGTGTAAGTCGGCAATCACATAACTCGGTTTGCGACGTCACAGACTTCCCGTCATACTTTATTTTCTAAACGGAAAACTCCTCAATGGCAATTCTTTAAAACTGCCGTGACTTTTCTTCTCTGTGCGAAGAAAATTCTGAAAAAACTTCAAGGAATGATGTCAGTTTGTTCTCCTTTAAAAAAATAACAGGAAGGCGGAGATTTTCAGACGCACCGCTAACGAGATATGCGTTTGCGGACTTACGCCGTCGAAATGTCATTATAACGCCTTGAAGCAACTATTCGGGCTCTGGAGATGTCCGTGTTGCATACTCACGGGAGTGAAGGCGTTCTGACTTTAGACACAGACCGCATCACCAGCAACGTTCTGTGGAGCGCATCAACGAGAGGAGTCATACTATACGTGGAAGTATTAAAAGCTCTTGTCGATGTTATTACAGAACGTGGAGCTTTTAGAGGTAGTTTCATTGATTTTTTCCCAAAATTCCCTTCAAGACCCACACCGCACTATTTATAATGTGAAGAAATTAAGATTAAAATTTGCAGTTTTAGTCGGATTGAATGTCCATCTTCTCTTAAAGACCCCTTTCATTGTGTGGCGAGCTTTATTTCGAAGATTTAAAATGACAAATCGCCTTCAACAGGGTTGCCTCAGTCAGGGAATTCCGGGAAAAGCGAAAATGTCAGGGAATTTGTAAAGTCAGGGAATGGGAAATTTCAAGGAAAATGATAAAAATGTCAGGAAAATATTGTCCAGTCATCTTTATTTCCTTTTGGTTTGACGTCTGAACGACAAATTTTGCCTGAAAACTATTTCTTATCATAAACATTTCTTTATTAACCATCTGGCACATTTCCAATTGTCCGAGAATTCCACCAAAATGTGTGAGGGAAATTTCAGGGAATTTCATTTCTAGATTCGGTGGTGACCCCGCTTCAATAATTGAAGGGCTTGAAAGACAGGGCGCCTAAGTGCAGTTTTTGAAGAAATTGAGCTATTCATGATTTCAAGTACCTAAAACTAGTTTTAGTGTATAATCTGTGAAAAAGTCGCTTCCAAATTCCAATTTTTAAGCATTAAAAGTCAGTTTGAACTTTCTTTCTGCCATGTGGATCCTTGTAATTTCGAAACTTTAAACACGTATTTCTCGAAATATCAAAAACTGCACTTTTGCGCCTTGTCCTCCAAGCTCCTCAATTCCTATTATTTTGCCTCTCAATACATGCGTTTGTAGCTTAGTTGTTTAACCCTGTTACATCCTATAATAAATACTGACTGCTCCCTTGATACCATTTAGTTTGATAGCTCGAATCAAAGTCTCAAAATGCAAGTACCCCGAGTATGACGTCATCAGGAAGCTCCCAGATGAATCCAGTCGATCTTGCTCGAGTATACTTCCGTGCTAAGGAAGAATGCCGTATGAAAATTCGAGAGTTGCCAAATTTCCCTTGATGAAACGAGTATTTTTGACGGCATTCATGCACATTTTCTTTTGAAATTTTCAGATATTTTACATTAAATTGCGCACAAAATTGTCTGAAAATTTCGCGGGAAAATATTCAGTTTTTCCAGTAAATTCGGTTTTTATCGAAGAAAACTTGACAACGTCTAAAAGCTCATATGGCGTTCCTCCTTAGTGCGGTAGTATACGACCCACATAAACCGCTTCGCTCCAGCTCGGCCATTCATTTGCGTGCTTTTGAACTTGGCCTATTAGTGGCCCGGAGGAAGGTCGGATCAGTAGGGTAATTGAAGACACGATACACGATAAACCTCCGTACCCCAACGGTGCAATTGGATGTATTTCTGGCAAACGGAACTATGTGCATTAAGACATGAGCCCTGAGACCCATTAGAATGTATGCTTAACAGGGCTCACGTCATAATGCACTTAGTTTCGTTTGGCAGAAATATGTCCAATTGATAATTGACCGCCGGCACAGAGGTCTCCACTCCGCTCCGAATGCTCTTCCTTGTTTTATTCTTCTCCTTTTGAAGTATTCTTCGCCTTTTGAGGCTCAGAGCTTGGGACCGTTTCATAATCATTTTTAAGTATTGATCGCTGTGATAAAAATAAAATGGACCGGAACAGACCAGAGATGCATAATGTCTAGTCAGTCGAAAGTTTTTTTTTTTTTTTTTTTTTTTTTTTTTTTTTTTTTTTTATTGGAAAAGTCAGAGAATTTTGCCCTATGAGTTCAGCGGGTAGGTTTACGAAACACTTCGGTTCGAAGTACTGGTTCGAATTAAGGCGAATCACTCATCGGCGCTTAATCGATTACGCTGACTTAGATCGCGTCCGCTGGCGCTACGCGTGGCGCGTTTTCGCCTTCATTTCAATGCGTAGGCAAAAACAGCTCCCGCGAGTTTATATAGTTGCATCCTCCGCCGTGAGTCAACACGTTCCGCACGTTTCAACAGGAGGCAAGATAATGGAGTTCCGCTAAGAGAGCAGTAACTTACTACAGCGCCTACAAGACGGAATGAATACTTCACGCATCGCGCCAAAGAGTGCGGTCAGCGCCGAGCCCATTTTAGCGCCTACAAGACTGCGTGAATACTTCTCGCATTGCGCCAAACGCAGTGCAGTCGGTCAGTTGGCGTGAAACGCATATCCTGCCGTGATAGCGAAGAGAGCAGTAAGTGCATGCTGGGATGAACCCCGAGACACATAAAAGCATGTGCTAATCATGGCTCATACAAAAATGCACTTACCACTCTCTTCACTATCATGGTGGCGCTGCGCGGCGCATGCCTTGCGTTGCATGCTCGCAGAGCTGGTTTCTGTATAAATCCAACTCATTTGGATCAAATGTCAACATTATGTCTCAGCGGGCTGATGGTTGAAATTGATAGACAAAGCTATAGACAAAGGCGACAAAAAGGATATGGAGGGATACTATTGGTGGTTGCAACGGACAAAGGAGTTAGGTAATTGACGAAGTAACGGCAACCCACGAGGGACCCGATTGTTAGTCTATCGTTTTCTTTCTTAGTCTGTAGGAACCACCCATTTCAACTAATATGATAGCTCCATACTGCCTATGTCTTCTTTCTCTATAGCTTTGCCTATCAATTTCAATAATCGGCTCGCAGAAGGTTCCTTTAAAAAAGTCAAATCTCGAATCCGTAGGAAGTATATCATCAACGGCGTAAGTCCGCAACCACGTATCTCGGTATGTTACGTTGCAGACATCCTATCATACTTTATTTTTTAAATGGAAAACTACTTGACGGGAGCTCTTAAAAACTGCCGTGATTTTTCTTCTCTTTACGAAGAGTTTCCTGCAGGAACTTCAAGGAATGATGTCGATTTGTAATCTTTCAAAAAAATAAAATACACTGGGAAAAAAAAAACTCATTGGATCTAGAGTCCAGACTCTTAAAAACATCGACACAAAGAAGTACTCTTGATTCAATCAGAATCTAGCTTAAATCAAGAACCGAGCCTCTTAATTTAAGCGGATTTCGTTTTTATTCAAGCAAAAATCCAATTGAATCAAGAGTATTTTTTCTTGTCAATGTTTTCAAGAGTCTAGACTCTAGATCCAATGTGTTTTTTTTCCAGTGTAGGGGCGGAGATTTTCAATCACCGCGGACTTGCACCGTCGATATTTAGTCTTGAAGAAGCATTTGCAGGGTGACCTGGGGTAGAAAGAATCTGGAAACGTCAGGGGAAATAACGCAGTTTCTTGCAAAATTAGTTTTTAGATTGATGATAGGTCATGCAGGCCCAAAATTTAAACCGTTTAATTACTTCTTCGCCGTATGGGGGACTGTACTGTCACAGGTTTAACAATCCTGCGGACCCCAACTGGTAGCCCCTGCCTCAAAGGGGGTGGGTAGACAGGGCTCTTAGCTGTGGTGAAAGCAACCTGTCTAGGAGAGGCAACTCCGAAATCAAACTCTGGCCCTCCAGGTTGGGGGTTGGGGTATCAGGCTGACTCCCCGATCCTCGGAAAAATACAAAATGTCAAAAATCCTAACCAAACTGCCTCGGTAACCATGGAAAAAATACGGATTAAGGTGCTCAATCCCCCAAGATTTGTGGTTTGAAAGAGAGCAGTGGAGGTTAGGAGTCGTAGAGCGCGAGGGAGTGCTGTAAAGCGACTTATATGTATGTATGTTAATTACTTATTCAGTATGTTAAGTTTTTAAGCCAACGTGCGTTGAAAATTCAGCGTAAATTAAGCTAAAAATTTCAATACAGAGGGATAAAGCTCATGAGAGCACAATTTTCCCTCCCCTTTAACGCACATTGGCTAAAAAACTCCAACATATTACTGTCTTACGACCCATGCATTCACTGCAATCAGTTTGTGTACTTATTTCGTGTTTTTAACCGCTGACTTTTTTATGTTTCAGGGTGGCAACAATGCCGGTCACACTGTCGTTGTGGACAAGACAGAGTATGATTTTCACCTGCTGCCCAGTGGAATCATTAATCCTAAGTGTAAATCAATCATCGGTAAGACTGTCATTGTTTTGTGAATATTTCAATTAATGGTGTTTTAATGCTGTGTTGACCCAGAAAATTAAAAAAAAATGTTCGTAAAATAATTTTTGTAAGAAATCATGGAGGGAAAAACAAGTGAAATTCCGAGAATTATACATTTAAAAACCCTGAAAAGTCATGAAGAAGTCAGGGTCTTTTGACATATACGGAAACTTTTCATCTTGTTAAACTCTGATTTAATTTCAAAGGGTCAATTTATGAAATTTTTGGGTGTGTTGCAGCAAATTATGCAGAGTCAACAAGCCCTCTAATTGTAAGTTAATGCGGCGTTATCTCATTTATTTTCTCCACTCTCAAGTCGCATCTTGTGAGACTCTGTTACATATCGACGTTGTAAGTCGGTAATCACACAACTCGGTTTGCGACGTCGCAGACTTCCTCTCATACTCCATTTTTTAATCGAAAAACTATTTACGGGAATTCTTTAAAACTGTTGTGATTTTTCTTTTCTGTGCGAAAATAATACTGAAAAACCTCAAAGAATGATGTTAATTTGTTCTCCTTTAAAAAAATCACATCGAGGCGCAGATTTTCAGACACCGCATACAAGATTTGTGATTGCAGACTTACGCTGTCGATATGCAGATGCCAAACATAATGATAAATGTAGTAATGCAGTTATCCTATATGTATTTTAAACACTAAAAAATGATCAAACAATTTTCATAAGTTAATGCTGCTCCCAATTTATCCAGCATTTTTGTCCAAATGGAAAATTCGTCATAATTTTTTCATGTTTAAATACCTTATAGTTGCAAGCCTTTCATTGGGTAAGTAGATATTTCCCCATATTTTTGAAAATTCAGAAAGCATCAACAAATGTAACATCATTAGTATGCATATTAAAAGATGATAGTAAAACCATGATCCATCTTTGCCTCTCTTTTAAACTGGAACCTAATCAGATGGAACATGCCGAGCCTTGAGAGCTTGTCGCTGATTAGACTGAGACAGCTAGTGACCAACAAGTGCACTCTGTTAATATTTAAACGCCAACGATTTACTTTTATGATTTTATAATTTAGTATCTATCGTTTCTATTTCAGGAAACGGTGTTGTTGTCCACTTACCCGGTTTATTTGATGAGGTTAAAAAGAATGAAGATAAAGGTCTTACAGGATGGAAAGATAGGCTGTTAATCTCAGATCGAGCTCATCTTGTTTTTGATTTTCATCAAGTAAGTGATTTACATTATTTTTGGCATTCATACATTTTTAAATTGATCATTTTTAAATAGTTATGATATTGAAAAATGAAGAGATCAATTTTGAAAAAATGGCTTACTAAGCAAAAAATTCAGCACACTATCACAGCAATTTTGGAAGTGGAAAATGTTTATTTCACTATTCAACAATTTAAATTTATAATGATTTTTACTGTCAGGAATTATTCCTGTTAGGAAAAAATGCAAATTACGTATTTCGATTTGCAAAATTTCTCGTCACTTTTTATTTTTCAGACTAACGTATAACATTACTCAGAATTTCTCCTAATTACTTTCCAACCTGTAAAAAATATTCTGAGAAATTTCTGAACATTATTTTTCATCAGTTTTCCTTTTAAAAAAGTAAAACAACTGCGGAGATTTTGAAATATCGCAATTGAGATGTGTTTCTCTCGAATTTTAGCTGGAAGCTCGCTCAATAAATTGCTAAACATGATATCTAATATTTAATCCTCCCCAGCTCCTGCCTAGCCTTTTATTTTTGTGAAGAATCCTTAATTTTCAGTTATATTTAAACAGAGTCCTTTTTTTTTTAGCAAGTTGATGGCTTACAAGAACAAGAGAAAGGCCACCGGTCTCTGGGAACAACTAAAAAAGGTATAGGCCCTGCATACGCCTCAAAAGCCACCAGAAATGGAATCAGAGTAGCGGATCTTCTAGAGGATTTTGACGCTTTTGCTGACAAGTAAGTCATAATGCGCTAACTTTTATCTGTTTTTGCCTTTGAATTTCTAATGTAAAATTCAACATTATGGTCTAGAATTTTAAGTATCATCTTGACAAAATTATTGGAAGGTTACCCATAATTTTAGTTTTATTAGATGATAAGTTGTATTGAATTTTGAAAAATCTTTCACTGACTATATAAAGAAGGGTCATTCAGTAATTATTCAACAAAATCTGTATCAGAATGTAGCAAATCAAATACTTCACCAACATAAGTAATGAGTTTGATTCAGTGCAGCTGAGAATAGGTCTAGATTCCACCCTAACATGCAAAATCACCTGCAAGATAAGATATTAAAGGCATTTAATAGATTTATTTCTTCGCACAATTTTCTATTTTGCTCTTTCCAAATGTCTTATCAAATCATGACATGATCGTTGGGTTTCTACGTTTTTTCTGATTTCTACCGATATAAGAAGGTATGATCTTCTTGCTTTTTTAATTACTAAAGCTTTGATCAAAAACTTGCTCCCTACTGCATTTGACTCACCATTATACAGTTCGGTCAGTTTGATCCAGTGTATTGTCATGCAGACTTAGGAATGAAAAACAAATAAATAGGTATATATTATCAGGGATTTACAAGTACAGAGGGATGTTTTTTTCAAACAATACTAGGGTCTCATTTTATTAACTTTTTGTCCGATTCAATTTTTTTTGGCCTTTAATCATTTCATGATGAGCCTACAGTAAATTTTCCATGTCTCTCCAATCCAATGATTTTAAAAAAATTCCAAAAAAAATTTGAAAAAAGCCCTCGAAACGGTCCTCTATTTTCCTTAAAACCCTTGACCATTTGAATTAGTGATATCATTCTATTGCAGCAGGCTGAGACTTTTTAACTTTTCTGGTAGACTCGAAATACGATACGCGATCCTTCTTTTTCTACATCTTTATTTCTTATCATTTTTAAAGTAGTCCTGCATCCAGATGTTTCCCTGTTTGGTTTTGTGATTCATTCGTAATTTTTAAGTTTATTCTTCATTTTAGTGGTAGCCCAGTGAATTCAATGTAGTAAAAAAGTAGCTAATTATTGAGATTTTGATTTTTCCTTTTTCAAAAACAAGGTTTAAAGTTGTGAGAAATATTCAAGTGAATCTTTCTTGGGACTGCCGAAGAGAAAGTGAGAGAGTAAAGTATTTATCAGGGAAGTGGATAGAAAAAAATATATATGTTGACTCCTCAGTTCTTTACTTTCAATAGTTTCAGGTGCACTGTGGACAAGGATCTTCCTAACATGGTATTATTTACTTATTTCTTCCTCCCTGAATGAGGAAAAATTAGGTTGGTTGTTATTTGGAATTAATTTTGTCCTCAGGTTTCGGACGATTGTTGCATCATATCAAAGAATGTTTCCAACTCTTAGTGTAGATATTGATGCTGAGCTGGGACGATATAAAAAATACGCTGAACAAATACGGCCTCTAGTTATCGAAACTGTGTCTTACATTCATAGTTCTCTTCAGAAAGGAAAAAATGTCCTTGTAGAAGGGGCCAATGCTGCGATGTTAGATATAGATTTTGGTAGGTTTGTATTTTTGAAACGCTTAAGCTTTCTTTAATATTTCACATGTGTTTAAATCCATCCCTGCAAATTATTTAGAAGTGTGGATTTTTCAACAGTTTTCCATTTGCTTTCATACAACTCTCTGAACCTTCCTTTTCCAATTCTTTCTTTGCTTAAGTAATGATAAAAGAAAAAGAAGAATTTGCGAATAGCGTCAAATTTTTGTTCAGCATTGCTTGGTAAAAATTTAATGCTACTGCTCACTATTTCAGCAAAAAGTATTATCCGATGTGTTCAGATCAATTCATGTTATTTTTGAGACGTCACAAGAAATAGGAAATTATGAAGTAAAAAATACAACACAGACAGTTAAACTGAATTGAGATTGTCCTCTGGTTTCATCATTATTTGCAAAATTTTCTTTAAAAGATAGGCCTTCATTCACAAATCTGCTAGCTTTTGCAGGAACCCGTCCTCTAGTGATGGTGAATTTTGACAGATCTCCTTCCTTTTAATTTATGAATGTCCTATTTTGTGTCATTGCAGGTACCTACCCATACGTAACGTCTTCCAATTGTAGTATTGGAGGTGTCTGCACTGGCTTAGGTTTACCACCGTCGACCATTGGTGAAGTAATCGGTGTTGTTAAAGCGTACACCACACGAGTTGGTGATGGCCCATTTCCCACCGAACTCAAAGACGTAAGTTTTTTTTCAATCTTGTGATCAACACCCGGATATCCCAAAACCTTAACAAGTTCAATTTTTAGGGGTAACAATGGACCACTAGACAAGGTACGAATTTCAGCATTCTGATACATGTCTCTTAACCAAAATTTTACGTAAAACACGATGCGCACAACAAAAATTACCGAAATCAACCCCTCACAAAGATATTTAATGATTCCTGATACGCGAATTCAAACCGCCTGCTCATTAAAACTCAATGCTATACAAAATTTTCATCGCGCGCTAAACATTATCATGACAGTCTCTGTGATATAAGAATCTGGCAATCTCAGTCTTGACGCTTTGGCTCAGCTATAGCAAATTGCTTATAGTTTGAACAACACGTGGTGGGAAATGAACATTGCTTGATTGAGAAGCCTGCTGAAACCATTGTAGTGCGCGATTTGCCTCACGTAGAGCTTTAAGTTTCTTGTAAGCAGGCAATTCAAATTCCTCATAACCAATGTGAAATAAAAACGTTAATATCTTTGTTGGGAGTTGGTTTCAGTAATTTTCGTTGTGTGAATCTTGTTTACGTAAAATTCTGGTTAAGAAACTTGTAACAGATTTCTTAAATGCGTACCTTGTCTAGTGGTCCATTGAGGTTAGGAGTCAAATTGCATTGTTGCCCACATATCAAGGCTCTCGATCCACCCTATTCCCGCCACCTCATTCTATACTGCCAAAGCAAGATCTGTAGAGCTGTAAGCGCAACTGTTAGCATTACAAGTTTAGATTTGTTCCAATTGACGGAAAATCACCAATCAGAAAAATAAGAATTATGACAATTTTTAGGGGCCACTTCAGTTGGGGGTCTTCATTTTTTAGGAGCTATGATATATTAATAAGGTGATTCGATGAACGCCATATTTTGTGTCAGAACGGCATGCGATATATCACATCAATTGGTTCCATTTTTTCAGCTACCCGTCATTTTTCTCCAATTTTGAGATCGCAATTCTGTTGTCAGGAGACTAAAGTACTCACATACCAATTTTAATAAAGAAATTCAACGTAATAAAGGCGTGGTTTTTTCAGAGAGAAAATATCGCATTCGAGTGCAGTTTCGATATCAGTATCGAATTCGATGTTTTCTCTCTGAAAAAACCATGCCTTTATTACGTTGAATTTCTTTGTTAAAATTGGTAAGTGAGTGCTTTAGTCTCCTGACAACAGAATTGCGATCTCAAAATTGGAGAAAAATGACTCGAATCACCTGAAGAAGAATCCACCAATACTAGTTATGATTAATCCAGAAGGCAACTGAATCAGTGAGAACGAAAACTCACCAACTCAATAACTCGAAAATAGTCAATTTTTATTCAAGACAGTCAATTTTCATAAAGGTCATTGAAGTTAGCGCATCTGTTTTAACTTGGACCTTTAAGTGTTCTCAAATTCGTCTTTCGGCACCAAAAATATTTTTCTAAGACTAATTTCTTTACCTACTTTGCAGTTGTGTGTGCGTCTTGCTCATTGTCATTTTTTCGAGTTGGTGTGTTTTCGTTCTCACTGATTCAACTGTGATTGGACTTATTCCCAGCATCAGCAAAGCCTATCCTAAGCTCATGTTGCCATGCTGAAGATCTTGTAAATCTTGCCAAAATCAGGCAAATCAGGCAGAACCGTCTTGTGTACATGCTTTGTGCCATATCTTAACAACATCCATCAAAAGCAATCGCTATTTTGACGGGAGATCTTATGTAGTTCTTGTTTCTTTTTTTAGGAAATAGGAGAAAAGCTACAGACCATTGGTGCTGAATTTGGTGTAACGACAAAGCGGAAAAGGAGATGTGGATGGCTAGACATTCCATTATTACAGTACACCAGCATGGTTAATGGTTACACCAAGTAAGTCATGTTTGTTTGTTTACTTACGAAGAAACACACCAAAATGGATGTCCAATGCTAAGGCAAAATAAAAACTAAATTGCCTACATTGCTTTTCGCTCCCACCAACTTCAGTATTCACAAACCAGAAAACGAAAATTTATAAAAATCATAAATTGGATTGGTGATGACAGATAAGGGGATAGGTTGTCTTTGGAGCCAAATGCAATAAGATCTTTTGCAGACTCTGAAGTTAAGATTGAAATTCAGACTTTTCCAATGCTTTCATAGTAATTTTTTAGTCATTTCTGTAAGGATCAGCTCTTCTCTTTGGTCTAGCGTAACTTTGTAAGAGAGTCAATCCAAAATTTCACCACACAAAACAAAGTGTACCAGTCTTATTAAACCTCTTAAATGGTAAGAAACCTTGAAATATCGTTGAGTTCTTTTTCGCTTGAAAATTCTTTCCTTACAACGTGAACTGACTCATCAGTTTTCTACCTGTTTCTCTTTCTTTGTTGATTCCTAAAAATTTGTAAATCCTGATCTTGATTTACATTTTTATCCCTGATGACATTTTTCTGTGCCACCTTAGGCATTTTTACAATCAAACTGTAGCCAATACAAACATTATTTTATTTTCAGACTCTGCCTAACAAAATTAGACGTTTTGGATACATTCAAGGAAATCCGTATTGGTGTTGTTTATATGAAGGGAGAGCAACCTCTGGAATATTTTCCATCTAGTGTCTCAGAGCTTCAGAACATTCGAGTTGAGTATCTAACCCTGCCTGGATGGGAGACTAGTATAGAGAACGTAAGAAAGTATGATGATCTTCCTGCTAATGCAAAACGATATGTAGAAACAATTCAAGGATTGATGCAAGTTTCAAGTAAGTTTTTTATCCTTTTAATTATTATATCAATTTTATCATCTTTCCCACGAAGGAATGTATTTTGTCTGCAATGTTCCAGTATTTCTTTGTACGATTTTCACCGGAGGATCATCGCATGAATTCGTCTAAAACTTTAGTGTCTTTTCTGGCAAATTTAAGGAAAAATCATCAGAAATTTTAAACAAAATATGGCAGTGATCCTGTAAAAGAATAAAATACCGGTAAATAATACTGATACAGTGCAATCAAGATACTTCTTTTGTGCAGGAGATGGCAGTATGAAATTCCAAATCCTCAAATTGTACATAAAATAAAGTACAGAGGAGAATAGCAAGGCATAGGTTTCTTTCTCAATATTTTGTCATAAAGTTGGGTTCAACTGCACCCTTGGTTCTTGTCAAGTACATCAGCTCTTCTAATGGACGTTCAATGTGTGTTGAACTTCTACTTAATACAGGAGAATCTTGATTTATTGGGTTCTGAAGTAATATATTCTATCATCTTCTCATAATTCTCTCATGGGGACTCAAAAGAACCGTGTTTAAATCTTGAGTGTTATTGAAGTGAAAAACTCTGCCGGTTTTGATTCTGTACATCGCACCGTCAAGGATTCAATGCTTTAATATAAAATTTTGACCCTGAAAACTTCAATTTTTCTCTCTTCCTCTACCATTTTGGTGGATACTAAAGAGTAAGTAGTTGAAAATTATCAGTCAGATCTCTGGCTAGCTGTAGAAGGGAGGTTTCAGTGTTGTTATATGGCAGGGAGAAGTCTATGCCCTAACTGTCTCTGCTACCCTGTCAAGACTGTGAGATAAAAAAACTGGAAGAGGTATTAAGAGTGTGGTAGCACGAACACGGTGTGTGGATGCAGAACGTTGGTGCAAGGTTGGATGACTTGGAAACGAGTTGACACGTGTTGGATGACGGAAAGGAGAGGTCGCTTTGCTTTGAAGCGAGAGTATAATAATAATAAAAAAATAATATCACTCTTTAGCTGATATAGTGGTGATCCAGCAGGGACCAGCTTTTGTTTTCTTTTTGCAAAACGTGAACATCCAATTAAGTGTTTAGCAAGAAAGAACCACCTGATCACTGCTCTTATACCTGCCAACAAGCTTATATGAGCTCTTATGCTCTGTAACCAAAAACACCGCCACTTTAAAGCCTAGACCAGGGATTCTTTCAACAATTAACATGTTAACCTCCCCTATTTTTACAAACTCTGGTTCCATTTCCTATGTCTGGCTAAATGCAAAAGATGCGCATCTCCATTGCAGTGTTCAAAAATCTCTGATATTGTTTTACTTTCTTCTCGGAAAATCAATACAAAAGTTTTCTTGCAAATTTGTGTGTT